>JACERP010000071.1:0-150000 GCA_014080715.1 Scenedesmus sp. NREL 46B-D3 | reverse complement strand
CAGCGGTCTACTTTTACAAGTGGTCGTGATCCGTCGACTGTGGGAGAACGACAGCGCAACGTCAAGGCCCGGTAAGGATTGCCCTGGTAGCCTTGTAGATTATCAAGTCGCCCACTGCTTGCAAAACCTCGGATGAGTTCACCGCACGACGCACCTGTCACCGCACGACGCACCGGCTCGACCTATACTGCAATAAGGAGGTAACTGACAGCCTTCGTTGCCAACGAATCGGCGTCACAACAAGGTAACAAAGACATGAATGCAAGCCAGGTCTGGCTGATCAGCGCCCCATATCATCATGTCTCGATACTAGGCCAATGGGAAGCGCCTCAATCGTTGCAATAACGCCTAATGCAGCTCCAATCAACAGACATGCACAATACAGCGAAAGTCCCTATTAGGCAGCACGTACTCACACTAGCAAAGCGCTGGCTCTCAGCCTTGCCGCTGCAGTCCATGATGGCCTATCAGGGTCTAGGCCCTGAGGGTTTGAACTCGCGTCACTTTCAGGGTGGTAACACAAAATCCTGCACCTACAGCAACAGGCTTGCACCAATGCGTTCTTCACCTCTCCCCCTGCCGCTGTCGAGCCAAGCACCAGCTGACCAACTTGTCACAGCACGCAGCAGCTGCTGCAGCACACGCTGGCCAACGTGCTGCAGCACGTGCATCGTCCCGTCCTGGCATCGCTCCACACCTGCAGACCGGCCGCCATGCGCAGCACCTCTTACGCCGTGTGAATGACAACAGCAGCCGCGCTGGCTCGTCACAAGCACTGGGCTGCAAGTGGTGGTTGACAAAGAGGGTGACATGCTTACATGCATGAGCAGCAGCAGTCATTCGCTTTCATGAGGGGGGTTGGGTGGGCTGCCAGTGTACTGCATGCTAGTGCCGTGTCCTCTCACATGGTTGCAGCAACGTCCCACCCTGAGGCATTGACCTGCTCTTGTAACAGCACGTGGCCAGGACCGCCCACTGCAGCGCCCTGCGCCTACCTACAGCGCTGCTCAACCGCCAACACGGCAGAAACAACACACCCCAGGGTGACAGCGCCACCTCAGACACCACTAGAGGTACGTGCAGGCTAGCGCCCGCCGCGCTGCTTTGCGCCCGTCTTCGCCCTGGGGAAGCTCTGCTCCAGCGTCTTGGTGTTGGCCGCGCCGCCCGGCAGCAGCGTGACGCTGTAGCTGCTGAGTGCTGCGCTGGGGGTGCCGTCTGGAGCTATGCCTGTCGGCAGCTTGGCGGCCTTGCAGATGCAGCCCAGCTCACGGAACCTGCACAGCACAGCACAGCGCAGCACATGCACAGCCAAACATCATTACATCTCATTTGCTTTACTGCACTTTGCATGCCTTGCTGCTTGCAACAAAAGTTCATAGACACAGCACAGCACAGCACATGCACTTTGGTGGGTGGCTGAACCAGTACCTTGCATGCGGTGCTGCCACTTGATGATCGGCATCAAGACAAATTAAGCGACTGGCGCAGATGCATTTATAATCACACAACAAGCACGTCAGCACAGATCAGCACATAAGTAGTGTCACACGTCGGGATAACGAAGACAAAAAATGTCCCACTCTGGCAGTAGAGGAGCAGTACCAGAGGTCCGCAGGTATAGGCCCATCTGACCTCACCTTTACCACCGTCCTCAACACACTGAAACATATACTCAGCTTCTCCAACCGCCACTGCCGCACTGAGGCTGCCCGACCTCCAGACAGTCAAGCACAATGCAGCTGCTGGCTGCACTGCAAAAAATGCGCACCTTCCCCCGCAACCGCATCGGCTATGGGCATGCGCTCACCTCAACCACCGCAACCTGCAGCAGCAGCCTGCGCACCGCAAAGAGACGCCTGGAGACCTGCCAGCAGTGCCCTTGGGCTCGCTCACCTCGCCACCACATCCGCTGCGGTCATCTTGAGCTCCTTGCGCAGGCCGTCAAACTGGGCGGGGGCCAGCGCCCAGCCCTCCACGTCCAGCGCCACCACCAGCACGTGCATCAGCAGCAGCTGGCGCTTGAAGTCCTCGCGCACATACACCGTGCCACCCTCCTCAGCACTGCGGGCAGCAGCAGCAGCAGCAGCATGCAGCAGTAGCAGCAGGAGCAGCTCTGGTCACATCAACGCAGGCGCCGCACACACGTGTCATGACGGAAAAGCCGTTGTGAACATTACGCAGCTTCGCCGCTGGACACAGCACCACCTGCCCATGTCCCAAACGTCCAACTGCATCACACCACTCCGCATCATCCAACACGCATGAATGACGGGCAGCACCATTCAGTCGTGACCGGCACTCACGTCCGGCTGTAGAACATGTCGAGCAGCGGCTCCAGCACCTCCACGCGCCGAATGCCTACACCCCAGCACAGCTCAGCCAGGCCGCCCGGCCGGGCAGCACCACCCTCCTCCTGCAGGACCCAAAAACAGCAGCAGCAGCAGCAGGTCACGTGGTCAGGGCATGGACATTGCCAGGCGGTGTGGTTATCGGACGGCAGCGAGGATGATGAGGGCAGCAGGTGTGCGGGAGGCATCTGTTGACGCAGTGCACAGTCAGCAACCCCTCAGGCGAGCAGCAGCAACCAGCACAACCCACAGCAACGCAACATCAGCCCACAGCTGGACCTTGGCCATGCCTGCCAGCATCCTTGACATAACAATCAACCCGTGTGCTGCCTGGCGTTATGATCAGCCTGGGCAGGGGATCCAGCAGCAGCTGCTGCACCCAGCAGCCGCACTCGCGTTCACCCCAAACCTTCCGGCTGCTCAGCATGCCCAGTTGAGTAGCCGTGCCAGCAAGAGCGCCCGTCGCCGCCCAGCGCACCTTGGCTTCCCTTGGGGCCCGCAACGGCAGCCTGTTGCGTGCAGTGGCCAGCTGCAGCAGCGCCGCCAGCAGCGCCAGCAGCTTGGCCAGCCGCCGCCGCTTGCGGGGGTCCGCCTCGTCACTGACGCGCTGCAGGCGCGACAGCACATACTCGGGCACCTGCAGCAGCAGCAGCAGCAGCGGCGGCGGCGGCAGCAGCAGACGGGGTCGGTTGAGGACGCAGTCCGTACGAGTGAGGCGCGTGAAAGCGCAGCACAGCAGGCTGGCCAGATGATGATCTGGCAGCAGCCAACTTGCAGCCCGCAAGCACTCGCCACTGCACTGCCAGCACCAACAGCGGTTGTTATAACACCGCCACAGGAGCGGACGCCTGATGCCCGCACTCGCCTGCTTCTTCTCTGCCATGCGCTCCCTGTCCTCCTGCTTCTCTGCTGCGTGCAGGATCTGTCCGGAGTTTATGGCCGCCAGCATGTGATCTGGGAACATGGCGCTGATCTTGTAGGCCAAGTGCGGCTGCGTGGCTGAGGGGTTGTGCACGGGGATGTTGCGCGCAACACCCAGCCTGCCCATCACCTGCAAGCAGAAGCAGCGGCAGCAGCGGCAGCAAACAGAGGCTTCCTCACGACTGCCTGTGCTGCTGCCATCACACGCGCCACCAGCATGCGGTGTCGCTGCTGTCCATCGCAGCCTGTCTGTGCAGCTGTGGGCAGCATCCCAGCCACATCACCAGCTGGATCCAACTCACGTTGCAGATCTCCAGTGCATACTGAACTTCCTGCCGACGCCTGAGCACATGCAGTCCCTCAAAAGGTGTGCAGGCAGTCAGCCCGTGCCCCTTTCCATGAGCCAGCCATCACACGCACAATGTCACGCATCTGGCAGAAGACACCGGCTCATCTCACTGGCATTGCATCAGGAGGCAATGCATTCTGGCCCAGAATGCATTGCATCCAGAGGCAATGCATCCTGGCCCAGCATGCATTGCCTCGGAGGCGATGCATTATAAGGAAAGGCGGTGCAGCAGCAGGCCAGCGCCCACCTCACTGCGCGTCTCCCCTGCTGCTGTGGCGCGAGCCGCCACCTCGCCCAGCAGCAGCCCCAGCCTGTCCTCGTCAGCGTTGCGTGTCACCACCACGGCCCCCTCCTCGCGCTGCTTCATCTGCCGCTTGCGGCGCGTGGAGCCAAACGCCTCGACCAGCCTGCATGAAAGGGTGAGAAAGCAGCACCAGCGGAAGAAGAGAGGGAGGGTGTGACTTGACAATTGCGTGTGACGGGTCGCCGTCTGTATGCATGCAGTGGACGGCTCGAGGAAGCGCAATCATCGCGTCCCAAGGATGCCATAATTGTACTTGTACGTCACGACGCACTCTACACCCCTCGACCCCAGCTGTTGCTGCATATAACAGCCACAGTGCAGCACACATCACAGTATGTTCACCACGACCGCCCGCAACGCCATCAACCGCCTTGCAGCCATGGCCCTGCAGCCCCTGCCCCGGCTGACTTTGGCACCGTTGCCTCCGCTGCTGCTGCTGTCTGCCACAACAGCGTCAGACACACACGCTGCCTGCCTTCTATCATGTTATTGCTCGTGAACCAAACCACGACCCAAACCACCAACGACAACCCGCATGGCTCCACACGCACACGACCAAAACACACAGCGATGGTCAATGCGCAGTCAGCGCCGCTCACGCCCCAGCGCCCACCTGCGTGCCATCAGCCGCCGAGCAGCCACGTCCTGCGGCAGCTGGCCCTGCTGCCCCTGCTGCTGCTGCGCCGCCTTGATGACGCCCGCCACGTCAGCGTCGGCCACGTGCGCAGCCTGCGCCTCGAGCCGCAGCACGATGCCGCCCGCAGCCTCACTCAGGCGCAGCCGCCCCGTGCGCTTGTTGCGGATGCCCACCACGTAGCTGCAGCAAGTGGCGCGCAGCAAGTTGGTTGCAAGAGGTTTGCGGAATGCGGAAAGGCGCAAGCACCGGGGAGCATGCCGCTGCACAGCGAGCGCGGCGTGTGCCAGCCCGCTTGCGCTGCATGCTGAGCTGCTTCGTGCTGGGTTTACCCCCGTTTGACCAGACTGTGTAGGTGTGGCTGTTGGGGTGCCGTGCACTGGCAAGTTCAGCGGGGTACGGCTGTGTACTGGCAGTGTACTGCTGTACTGCTGGGTTACCGGCAAGCTGAAGAGGTGCAGGTGGAGTCGGCTGCAACGCCATGCGTCGCACAATGCTGCTGCACTGCCAAGCCCAGCAGCATACTTGACACGAGCAAGTTCGTGCCGTGCTGACTAGGTATGCAGCGGAGCTGCACGGCGCATATGCCTGATGCTGTCGCTCGCCGAATTCTCCTCTCTGCCTCAGCATGCACTACTGCAAAAAGCAGGCGCGTCAGCGCGCATGCAATTACGGCACTCACTGAGCCTTGTCAGCTGCTGACTGCACGGGCAGCTCTGTGGTGGCGATCAGGTTGGCACCAGGCTGCAAGCAGCAGCAGCAGCAGCGGCAACGGGGTAGGGTGTCGTTGGGTAGCTGGCCAGCATTTGGCGGCGCTTGGCAGCTGCATGCAGCTGGGCTGGGCCTGCAGTGCAGCCTGTCAGTGAACAGGCACTGGTGACGCAGTGTAAAGATACGCATGCGCCAGCAAGAGGTACCCGTGAATGCTGGCAAAGTGTTGTGCGCATGCATCTGAAGCACTTCCTGCGGCTAGCAGGGCATTCAACAGCAAAACACACATGCAGGAAGCACAGTCGGCACTGCGCATGCGGCTGCCGGCCTCGGACTCCCGTCACTGCTGCTCACCAGCCTGCTTGTCAGGTACATCGGGTGACTTTCCTGGCCCTGCTCGGCGGCATAAGCCTGCAAAAGATGCAGAGAGAGCGCAATTGCAGCAGGCGCGTTTGCGTCACAAGTGCCAGGCAGAGCAAACACCGCAACAGATGGAAACACGGTGCGCGCCAGACAGACCAGGCTGCACCCCAGCGGGCAGGGTTGACTGCTGCAGCTGAACTTGAACGCAGCTCTGCATGACAGGCGGACGCCAAAGCTAGGCGCCAGGCCATGGGTTGGACGGCTGCTGGCAAGAGGTGGCTGACCTGGCATGCAGTGCAGCTGCATTCACGCGCACGCGCTTCCACAGACGCGAAGGCATGGCGCACGCACCGCATGGCCATGCGCACCTGCCAAGGCACCGCTGCCACGCTGCCACGCGCAACTATGACTTGGCGCACTTGTTCCCCCGGGGCCAAAATTTGAACGATGACACAGCCATCACTCGCTGATAACATACCAGAAAACAAACAGGCGCCATCCTGATGCTGCTGCCCCAGCAGAGGAAGCACCATGGTCTGATCACGACCACTGTGGCAGTCAATTAAAACCCCACACCTTCAAACCCCACACCTTTGTAAGCTGCGGCTGGTTATGTCGCAGCCACCCGGCAGCAGCCGCACCTGAAACGCTGCACGCTCCTCATCAGCCTCACTCAGCCCTGCAGCGCCCATCATGAACACAAACGGACCAAAGCCGCGCTGCAGCTGCGCAGCTCGCTGCTGCACTGCCTGCGCCTCAGCCTCGCTCAGCCCTGCAGCGCTGCTGCCGGCTTTGACACTCTTGCCTTGAGCCTTTGCTGCTGCTGCTTTGGACCTGCGCGCCTCCTTGATGAGCTGCTTCTCATTCACGGTAGGGTCGCGCAGCACCTCGACGCCAATGCGGACGTGTGAGATGTCTTCACCAGCAGCTGCTGCTGCTGGCAGTGGCTGCAGCAGCTGCTGCAGTGGCAGACCAGGAGGGAGCTGCTGCTGCTGCTGCTGCTGCTGAGCCTGCTGCTGCGCCTGCTGCTTCTGCTTGTCTTTCTTCTTCTTCTCCTTCTTGCTTGGTGTACTGGCTGTCGCTGTTGCTGCCGGCTGGTGATGCTCGGTGTTCTGTTTCGTCTCCTTCTTGACTGTTGCTGCTGCTGCTGCTGCTGCTGGTTGCTCCTGCTGCTGCTGCTGCTGCTGCTGCTGCTGCTGCTGGTCCTTTTGTTTCTTCTTTTTCTTCTCCACTGATGTGCCTGCTGCTACTGCTGCTGGCTGCGCATCTGCATGCTGCTGCTTTGCCTTTTTGTGTTTTTTGGAAGACTTTGGAGCCTGTTCAGCTGTTGCAGCTGCACCATTTGCTGCGGCTGGTGACGCCTCTGCATGTTTGCGCTTACCCATGCTGACCCTGCTGCTGCTGCTGCTGCTGCTGCTGCTGCTGCTGCTACGGCTTCAGCTGGTGCTGGTGCTTGTGCTGCTTCGTTGTTGATGTAGGTAGAGTAGCCACGTGCTGGGCCTTATACAGTCACTTGCAGGAAGGAGGGAGAAACAGGTGTGCAGTTCTCTGCAAACTGGTTCAAGCGTGCCTAGTCCTGGACAGTTGCGGCTGCAGGCTTGACGTTGCTTATAAGCACCCCAAAACTTGAAGTTCACCCAGCAGTGCGTGCACAAACTGGCAGTCGTGAAGGCACCAGAGCGTCGAGTGACATGTCATTGCGGCGTGTTACCCACTGCGTGCTTCTTTCATCGGTAAGAGCCTATGTAGCTGATGTGGTGCCTGGAATTGTCCGAGCTGTGTATCACGAGCGTATAGTAACCCTGCCGGCGCACCCAACAAGCAACCCCGCTTTGGGCCTAATTTTACAATGTTTTGCAACTGGCTGCTTTTCACCTTGGCAACTGGCATAGTGCGCTTCTAGGCCAAACCATTCACGTGAATCTCGCCACCACCTGGCTGTCCATACGTAGCATCAGAGCAGCAGCAGTGCCAGCAGCAGTGCCAGCAGCAGCAGTGTCAGCAGTGGCAGCAGCAGTGAGGGGCAGCCATGGGCAAGAAAAGGCATCAGCGGCCAGACAAGCATAAGCAAGACTTAGGCGCACAAATTGAGGACCCAGAGACATATGGGATACGGGTACGTACCCTCAGCGCAGCAGCTGCCCAGGGTTGGGTAATGGTTTTGTTCAGCTTCATGCACATCTGCATATGCAGCATGCAGCCTCAAATATAACAGATCACCACTGCTTGCACTTCACGTGGGTCACAGCAGCAAACCTCGCTTGTTGCAGTGGTATTGATGTTGTCTGCTACCCCTGACGTGCAATGTCTGGCTGTTTCCTGGCATGACGAACGCAGACAAAGCCACGTGCTGAGAAGCGCCGCAAGAGAGACGAGGAGGATGAGGAGGTGCGGATTTGGCGGCAAACTGTGACAGCTTGTGCCATGCCGCCAAGTTGTTTTCCATGGCCGCCTGCCAGTGCCTGCGGGCCCACCATGTTGCCAAGCTCGCAGTCGAGCAGCTGAGCACAGCGCCCCAACCCAGCGCCCAACATCGCACTGCAAGATCCACCAGGTTGTTCAGACGGGCGCCTGCTGCTCCTGCAGCTGCTCCAGCCCTGCGGCAACCTGTGCAACTGCTGCTGCTGCCGCCGCCGCCGCCCGTCGCCAGGCAGTGCCCCAGGATGTGTCAGCGCGCATCATGAGGGAGGCTCGTGCGCAGCAGGACGAGCTGGACGCGGAGGACCTCCAGCGCACCACAGCAGCAGCGGGGCCGGCACAGGTGGGTGGGCAGCCACAGCAGCAGCAGCGGGCCACAGCAGCAGCAGCAGGCGAGGGCCGGAGGTCCTTGTGAAGGCAAGCGCTGTCTGCATCGAGACCAGGCGCGCCGCTTTGACAGCGCGAGGCAGCAAGCAGGGTGCTGCTGCTTGTTGCTGATGCATTGCAGCAGGCATGTGCTCCGTATGAGCCTTTCACAGTGCACGCCTGATCAGCTGGCAAAACTGAGGTCGTTCTACCTGCAGACTTTTTTTTTTGGAGTCGGCCAAGCAATGCAGGGTGGTCATGCCGTGCGAGCTGACCACTAATGAAGTAGTAGGTTTCTGCTGCTGCTGCTGCTGCTGTTGGTCATGCCACAAGTTAAGGGAGAGCTGGCATGTGGCAGCATGCATCAATGTCGACACCGGCCCCGGTGCACAAGGTCAAGGCTGGCAGCCCACACCTTTGTACTTGTCATAAGCGCAGAGCAAAGCATGTGCTGTCTGCTGCATTGGATGCTTGCTCCTGTGCTGACCCGCTCAAGCCGCTTCCGCCTTTGTACGCCACCGGCTTCGCATCGTGGGTGCACATTTGCTTCCATCTGCATGTCGGCATGTGTGCACATTCGTCTGCCTGCGTGTGGGTGCAGACCCCTGCTGTGCTGTCGTCGCATCAGCTGCTGTGCATTGCCAGCTGGCGCTTGCCTGCCTCCGTGCCTGCGCCTCCTGCAGGTCCCAGCTGGCGCCATTTACACATCACCTGCTTTGCCTGCCCGCTCACTTACCTGCTTTGTTGCGTGTGTGTGTGTGTGTGTGTGTATGCTGTGCCAGCTGGCGCTTGCCTGCCTCCGTGCCTGCGTCTCCTGCAGGTCTCCGCTGGCGCCATTCCACATTACTTGCTTTGCAAGGCGGGCTCACTCACACCTACTTTGTGCGTACAACACGTGTGTGCGTGTGTGTGTATGCTGCGCCTGTGTGCAGATCCCCGCTGGCGCCATCGCTGCGGCGCTGCAGCAGCTGCACGACAGCGACAGCGAGGCCGAGGGTGGGGAGGACCTGGACGCATTGACCGAGGCAGGCAGCGTGTGGGGCGGCGAGGACGTGAGTCCACCTGCTGCGGCGGCGCAGCATGCCTGGGCACTGGCGTGCCTCTCTGCTTGTCTTGGAGTTGGTCATTTGCGTTGCGTGTGCAGCTGTTTCCGTTCCGGAGTGGCGCAGTGACACTACCGGGGCCATGTTTCAGCTTGCTGCCCTGCCTGGCAGGCCACAGCCACGGCAATCACACCATTGCAGCACGGGGTTGGCGACGGGGACACACACGTGAGGTGTTGGTGCTGTTGCCGTGTTGAGCCCAGCAGCACTGCACACCCTGGCACCCTTGCCACTGCTGCTGCCGCTTGCAGGCTGATGACATCTCTCCTGAAGATGAGGCGGCGCTTGCTGCCTTCATGAGCCCAGCTGCACTGCAGGGGGCGGGAGCAGCGGCGCAGCGCACGCTGGCAGACGCCATCATGGCTCGGCTGCAGCAGCACCCAGGTAGTGCAGCAGCAGGCGGCATGGACGAGCAGCAGCAGCAGCAGCAGCCGCAGCAAGAAGACTTTGGGTGAGAGCGTGCTTCAAAGCTTGTTGTATGTGCTGGCAGGAGTACGTAAATGCAGACACCACCAACATATGTGTCTACCTTGCAGCAGTTGTACAGTCGCCTCGGCCCATCTGAACAGCAGCGTGTGCTCAGCTGTCATTCTGACTAGCTTCTGGTTGCAGCCTTGCAGCTGGCACGCTACTCGTGATTTGCCTCAGCTCCCAGCTGACGGTATGCAAGTAACATGTTGTCATGTTGCAACTTCGTGTTATAGCAACCAATGTAAACCTGCCCTGCCCTGCCTGTCGTCCCTGCCCTGCAGTGCTGGCAGCCTCGAGGGTCTGGATGAGCAGGTGGTGGAGGTGTACAGGGGGGTGGGACAGCTGCTGGCACGCTACACAAACGGCAAGGTGAGGACAGCAAAACAAACAGCAGAGCAGCAGCAGCAGTTCGTTTGCATGCTGGGGCAGCAACAACAGCAGCAGCAGGAGCAGCTGTTGCTCTTTGTAGCAGGTCAGCACGGTCATGGTTTGCAGATTCTCGTTACGTTTGTTGGTGTGGCTAGTTTCTGCTGCTGTCTTGTTGGATGGTGGCACGGTGAGCTGTGTCCTGGCAGGAAAGGCAGCGGAGCGCGTGGTGCCCCTCACGTGGCAGCTGCGTATGCAGTGGTTGCCGTGTGGCACTTCTTGAAGGGACTTGTGGTGAATTTGTTATGCTGCGTGCCTGCCGCTGCCTTCTGGCGTACTTGCTGTGTGACACTGGCATGTATGAGACATCAGATGTGTTATCATGCGTGTCATAACGCAGGTGCCGAAGGCGTTTAAAATCATCCCCAACCTGCTCAACTGGGAGGAGGTGCTGCAGCTGACCAACCCGGAGGCCTGGAGCCCGCATGCAATGTGAGCATCAGCAGCAGCAGCAGCAGCAGCAGCAGCAGCAGCATGACATGCACTTTTCACACGCAGCAGATCGGTCCTGCAGGCGCTTCGTGTCTTTGAGCTGTAAGCGAGCGTCTGGTTGTAACACAGCACGCAGTGGTTCTGCAAATGGCGGCCCAAGCCTGACAATCTTTTGCCCTTCTCCGGTTGCTGTTTCTCTGCTGCAGTGAATCTGCAAACGGCAGCCCAAGCCTGCCAATCTCTTGCACCTCACCGGTTGCTGCTTGTCTGCTGCTGTGATTCTGTAAATGGCGGCCCAAGCCTGACAATCTTTGGCCCTTCCCGGTTGTCATTTTCCGGCTGCAGTGACTCTGCAAATGGCGGCCCAGGCCTGACAATCCTTCGCCCTTCCCCGGCTGCTGTTGCCTGCGGCACGCAGGTATGTGGCCACCAAGATGTTTGTGTCCAACCTCAACGCGCGCCTGGCTCAGCGCTTCCTGGCGCTGGTGCTGCTGCCGCGCGTGCGGCACGACATTGCGCAACACAAGCGGCTGCACTTTGCGCTGTTCCAGGCGCTGAAGAAGGCCACCTACAAGGCTGGCGCGTTCTACAAGGTGAGGGCTGGGCGTTGGTCGACAAGGTGCGCTCCATCCAACCGCTGCAGCCAGGCAGCCCAATGGAACTCCACTCGCGGGCAGGACAGGAGGCCTGGCCTGGTGCAGCATCATGGGCCGCGTGCGACAGCATGCCACCAGCTCCATGTACGTGTTGGTTCAGAGGGTGCTGCTGCCGCTGCGTGCGAGCCGCAGCTGCACGCTGCAGATGCCTCCAACGTTGGCATGTTTTTGCATCACTACTGCAGGGGCTGCTGCTGCCGCTGTGCGCGAGCCGCAGCTGCACGCTGCGCGAGGCCGTCATCTTCAGCAGCGTGCTGCGCCGCAGCAGCCTGCCGGTGCTGCACTCGGCGGCGGCGCTGCTGCGGCTGGCCCAGCTGGAGTACTGCGGCACCACCAGCTTCTTCATCCGCGTGCTGCTGGACAAAAAGTACGCGCTTCCCTACAAGGTGCGCGCGCGCTGCTGCTGCATGCTGCAACACGCGTTCACCGGTGCGCTGACCTGCAGCAGGCATGCGCGCTGATTTGAGTGCGACAGCGCGTCTGTACCATCTGCTGGCTGCCGGTATCAGCAGTTCACCCTGCTTGTCACATTGCACTGTTGTTGAAGCCCTGGCATGCACCCCGCACTGCCTGCGCAGGTTGTCGACGCGCTGTCTGCGCACTTCTTGGCCTTTGAGTCGGAGGGCCGCGTCATGCCAGTGGTGTGGCACCAGGGCCTGCTGTGCTTCGTGGCGCGCTACAAGCACCAGCTCACAGCAGCAGACAGGGACGCGCTGCTGCGGCTGACCACAAAGCAGCACCACCACCTGGTGAGCTGCGGCAGCATGTGTGCCTGGGACAGGTGCTTGTGCATGGGCAGCAGTTTGCAGAATGCTTGTGCTTGAACCCTGCACTGCTGATGTGCAGCCAACCGAAGCTGACGCAAAGCCGACCAAAGCTGGCCCCATCAAGCGATGCTGGACCAGGGATGTGTGCTGTTTCAACACAGCATCTCGCCGTTTTGCTGTACAGCTGGAATCAGCCCTGCGGCGTGCTGTAGCGGGCGCTGTTGTGATGTTGGGAGACGCTATGAAAGGAAACCCTTCTTGCATGCAAAGAGCAAGCGTGTTCACCAACCATCATCACATCATGGTTAAATCTTGGCACAATACTGCTCCACCAGAGCTGCCTGTTCAGGCAGCTCTTGGAGACAGGAACTGCGGAACTGTCTGCAACGACCGAATGAGACAACTTTTCATGCTGGTGGGTTGCTGTAGGTGAGCCCTGAGGTGGTCCGGGAGCTGGAGCAGGCAGTGCCAAGAGACGTCAAGGGCGCGGCAGCAGCAGCAAACGGCGCAGCGGCGCCAGCAGCAGCAGCACTAGCGATGCCTGGCGCCAGACAGCACAATGCTGTTGAGAGCAGAGTAGGGCAGCACGTGTCTGAAGATGTCTTCAACCTGCCACCAGTACCTATGATTGATGAGGATTGATTGGGCGGCGAGTGTCATGCCGTACATATTGCTGTCTTGCTTGCCTTTTCATGCTAGAGTGCTTCTTCTTCTTCTTTACTTTCTGCAATTTGGTGGAGCAGCAGGGCAGCTGCGGGCCTGACTCTTGGTCTTTCAGCTGCACTACAGTGTACGGGCTAGCAATTATTGCAGTTTGGCCACAGCATATGTGCTGATTCATTAGCTACAGGGCTTCGTCTAATTTGGGCTTCGTCTGCGTCAGGCCCTGAGGGTTTAATCATGACAGATGAAACGGCTTTGGGCTCCAGCGGTTGCATGTACATAGCTGAGTACCTCAGTATTTTAGGAGGCAAGCGATGCTAAATCAGGTGAGCTGGTCCAAGCTCTCTTGGTGCTTTTGAACGTAGGGCTGCCATGCTGGCACCAATGCTGGCAGCAAGGCATCAAGATTGCACCAGCACTGCACTGCATCAATGCAGGTTTTGTAGTGTCCCCAGCTACTCCGTCATGTCCTGAGTTACGCCAGGGATCTACTTCAATCTTCGGCCTGTGCCGTGAACCAGCAGGTGTCGAACAGCAGCTGTGCTGCAGCAGTGCTACTGTAGTGCAGGCCAGCTGCCCTAGCAGTGACACCGGCAGCTGCGATGCGTTGTGGCCAGCCGAGCGTCAGATAGGCTTGCCTAAGACTAGAACTCAATGAGAAGCACCGCGGACCAGCCCGTCGCCGGCCGCAGCAGCAGCAGCGCAGTTCGCACCGGTGTAGTTGCATCTTGTAGTCCCACACAGTTGGCGTATGATAGACGTTGTAGGGTTTCCTTTAAAGGTTTTGATGAAAGGCTGTGAAAAAATCCCTCAATGAGTGAACGATAATCTGGAACTTCGTGTTAAACCCCTTTACCCGAGGCTGGGTAGTAGTTTTTCTTCTGTCCCAACCCAGTGCTTGTCACGCCTTTACTTCCGCACGTATGCTAATCGTATGTGTTGAATTTGGGTGCTGGAGCAGCAGGCTGATATCATCACGCAGCAGGAACTCGCAGAAAGTGCGCTGCTGTATTACCCAAACTTGCATCACCAAACATGCCTACTGCTTTTGTTTGATTTTTTGGGTGGTGTTGGGCAAGTAGTACGTCCAACATGGCGTGCACCAGGCTTGGCCGTGCTCACACTGCAGCACAGGCACGTGCTCGATCACCATCTCCTCCCCCAAGGTCTTTGTCAGGAACATTACGATCAGGTGCGGGCGGGCTGCATGGAATACGCCTCTCTGGCACTCGAGGCAGTGCGTGTCGAGACTCTGCTGCGTGCCTCATGGAGCAGGTTCTTGGTGCTTATAATGCAATTTTAGCTGTATGAAACCTACTGTTAACTAAAAAACAGTAATGGGCTGTGTTATATGGCGCATTCACCGACTGTCCCCGGATGTGTATCAGCAGAGGCTGGCTGACGTGTAGTGTGTGGCGTCCGTGTGCGTGATTTCTACCCGCCCTTGTTACCCGTGTAGGATCGTTCTTCCATGGCACGGGCAGCAGCAGCCACAGCAGCAGCGGCCCTGTGGCCAGCCAAAGCAGCAGCAGGGGAAGGCGTTCTCTCACGCCTCCCCCAGCCAGGGCTGTGGCTATTCCCTTGCAGGACCAGCTTGCTGCGGATGCAGAGTTCAGTTTGGACCTGGTCAAGGTGCACATGAAGTGCCAGTACGCCACCAGCTTTGGTCAGGAGCTGAAGGTGGTGGGCGGGGCACCAGAGCTTGGGGAGTGGGACCTCAGCAGGGTGAGTACCGCGTGTAATAAGCCGAAAGTTATGTTTGCAACTCTCGAATGATGCCTGCTGCTTGCAGGACAGCAAACAGCTGCATGTCAAGGGGCTGGGTGCTGCGTGGTAACTGCATGGTGTCAGGAAAATGCATGGCTGGCTGTGTTCCTAGCACTGCTGTTGAGCAGCACTGGGTCTGGCGCAGCGTGCTTCTGATTGGCTGCGTTCCTCTACCCTACACAGTGCCTTCACCATCAACAGTTTTAAGTGTGTCCAGCACCAGGTTGCTGCCATTTGCTCTGGGAGGCTGGCTCCTCCATGCAGTTGCTGTCTCCAACCCTCTTAGCTTGATTGTCACAGCTTCTTCTCGTGCATGTCAGTGTCAAGCGGCAGTATCCCTGTGCTGCCGGTGCTGCTCGTGCTGCTCCATGCAGCAGCCCATCAGCTGCCCCCGCTCATCACGCCATGCTCGCATGCATGCTGCACAACAAGCAGCCTGCAGGCATGTTCAGACTCTGCGCTCAATGACACGTGCTTCACCCGCATGCGTTGCCTGTCTTCTGGCCTTCAGCAACGCTCTTCGCTGGGTGTTGCACCACCGGATGGTGCTCAAGCCCTTGCTGTCACGTGCGGCACTTGCTGCCTGCACAGTTCACTGCATAACACTACACTGAAAACCAATGCACACTGGAATGCGCCTCAGGCACCAGCCTGGGGACGCAGCGCTCTGCTCATCAGGGCACATCTGACTGTGATAGCTGCTCCTACACTGTTTGGCAGTCCCACTTCTCGCACACTGCCCGTGTGCGTGTTGTGCGTGCTGCACTGCTGCTGCACCTGCAGGCGTGCTTCGTGATATGGGCAGCTGCGCGTGACGCCTCTGCTGTCATGCATGAAGTATGGCTGCTGCACTGCTGCTGCACTTGCAGGCGCCCTCCATGGTCTGGAATGAGGGACACAGCTGGACCCTGACCGCCTTCCTGCCGCCCGGCACGTACCCATTCAAGGTGCGGCGCTGCTCCCGTCCTGTGCAGCACATGCGGCATCATCACACAGTTGATGTGCAGCCGCGCATCGCTGGCGAGGTCGCCGTTTTGTGTCATACAACAGCCATGATACAATGGTCAGCACTCCATTGCTTGGCTGCCTTACTGTGCTGCTGGGAAGTACTGATTTTCCATAACAAACTACACAAGTGAACTTTGTATTTATAAGAAAATTGAGTTTCTGAGTAGGGTTGAAAATCTCCAGTCACAAAAGCTGGTGTTCTTTCCATTGGCTCTGTTAAACCTGAAGCAGAAGCAAAAAAAACAGGTGTTGCCAAGTATGGAAAAACTGATACCAAACTTTTAGCAGAAGGAGTTTGGCTGCCTTACTGTGCTGCTGGGAAGTACTGCTACTAGCAGGGTTGCCCGTTTGCTGTGCAACCCCCTGTATGTAATCCTATACTGCACGTTGTACGGTGTTGTACGGTGCTGTGCGGATTCACATGCGCTTGTGCTGCTGCTCCTGCTCCTGCTGCTGCTGCTGCTGCTGCTGCTGGTTTGTTCCGCCTGCAGCTGGTGGTGGCAGGCCCTGGTAGCCCTGACTCAGCTCGCTGGGAGACAGGCAGCAACCGAACCATCACCATCTCAGCCAACTCCCCAGAACTGGGCACTGCAGCCCTAGTCCTCGTCGACTGCGACTTTGACCAGACTGCCAACACTCGCAGCCAGACCAAGCGCGTCACCGGCATCGGCTTCCGCAGCAGCAGCATCAAGGGCAACCCGCATCAGAGCCAGGGCGCGCACGGCAGCAGCACAGGCAGCGCCGGCGGTGCAGGCTTGCCGAGTGCGGCTGCCTTCAGGACGAGCAAGGTGACAGCCAACGCGTATGCAGCAACCAACAGGTCGGTGGGACTGCCGGGGAGTGAGTCGGCACCAGACAGTCCTTCTGCTGCTGCTGCTGCTGGCCCTGCTGCACAGCACTTCCAGCAGCAGTACGAGCAGCAGTACGAGCTGCTGCAGGAGCAGCAGCAGCACCAGCCGCCACCACAGCAGCCGCATGTTGCAGACACCTTTGAGCTGGACAGCAGCAGCAGCACGCCAGCTCCAGCAGCTGCGTTTGCAGCGCGGCGTGCGCCGCTGCCTGCTCCTGGCACTACTGAGTTTGCTGACCGCATGGCCGTGCTGGATAACCAGCTCGCAGAGCTCCTGGGCAGCAGCAGCAGCCGCGCCGGCAGCAGGCAGACGAGCCCTGAGGCAAGCCCCAGCAGCAGCATGACCAGCAGCAGGGAGGAAGACCATGTTGAGCATCACACGGCTGCTGCTGAGGCTGCTGCTGCAGCCTCAGCAGTAGTAGAGGTAGCTGCAATGCCGGTAGTTGCAGAGTACGTCATTCCTGCAACGGAAGAGTATGTGCCGGCGCCAACAGCTGCTGAGGCGGCAGCAGCAGCAGAGTCAGCTGCTGCGCCTGCAGCAGCAGAGTACATTGCTCACGCAAGAGAAGAGTATGTGCCAGTTCAGGCAATGTCAGCAGCAGCCGAGCACGTGCCTGACGAAGCTGCTCCGCATACTGCTCCGGCGACACCTGGCAGTCCTTTGCATGTGCCAGCTGCCGCTGCTGCTACTGCTGCAAGTGGAGAGCCTGGCGCAGCCAAGAAGGTGGTCTCCAGCTTCATCAAGGGTGAGCAGGCCGCATTCGTCAAGATTGGTTTGGTTGGATGCAGCCGTTCTGTGTTACGAAACCTGCTGGTTCCTAGCCGAATGTGTCATGTTGAAGACGACCATTTTCATTACATAATAATGTGCCGCATCTTGGTTCACGCTTCGTTGTGACTGGCATGCATGCCCATGCACTACAGCACCCCCTGTTGACTGCTTCCATACATTCTGCTGCTCCTACTGGCGCTGTTTGATGTGATGCACACATCCTGCCCGTCTGCTGCTGCTGCTGCTGCTGCTGCTGCAGACCACCTCAAGGTGGTCGAGGACCAGGCCATGGCCATGATGCGGCAGAACGAGCGCCTGGAGCAGCGCATGATGGCGCTGGAGCAGCACGTGCAGGTGGGGGCTGCATGGTGTTGGCTCGCGGATGCAATGGCAGTCTTGTGCTCTGTGTTCTTGATGGCGCTGGTGCAGCACATGCGAGCATTGTGGGGCTGCTGTGGGGCGTTGCTGTGCTGTTGCTGATGCAGCTGCTTCTGTGGCTGTGTGGTTTTGCAAGCTGAGATGCTGCGAATGTGGCTGAGCACAGATCATGATGTTGCATCGAGCCGTGTTTTTCTTTGTGGCACTGCTAGAACTGGAGCGACGGTGAGCATGTGCATGGTTCACAACGGTGCACCCCTTGGTGTTTTGGCAACAGATGTAAGCAGCCTCACCCACGCCAATGCACTGCCCTGCCCGCCTGCGTCTTCTCCCATCACTGTGCTTTTCAACTGTTTTTGCTTCACAGAGCTATGACAGTTCCATGATGGGAGCACTGGCTGACAATCTTCAGCAGGCTGCCAGCGCTGCTGCTGCATCTGCATCTGCTGCGGCTGCTGGCGACGCCGACCCGGCAGCTGTTGAGGCCCCGGCGGAGACCGCCAGCAGCAGCATGCGGCAGCAGCTGCAGCAGGAGTCGTTGCAGCAGCAGCCAGCTATTGATGCTTCGGAGATTGTGCGCCAGTTCATGCAGACCCACAGCCCTGACCATAGCAGGAGCAGCAGCCCAGAGGGAAGGAACCACAGCAGCAGCAGCAGCAGCAGGGCGATGGAGCTGTCAGCGCCGGTCAGCATCACCGTACCGAGCAGCTTTGAACTGCAAAATGACAGCGGCATCAGTGGTCACAATGGGCACCTGCCAATACCTGTCGCCGCTGAGGACCAGGCAGCAGACTGGACGCCGTACCTGCCTGCAGCAGCAGCAGCAGAAGAGGCAGAGGCAGAAGCAGTAGCAGAGGCTGCAGCTGCTGGTGCAGACTCAGACCATGCGTATGTGTATCAAGATTTGAGCATGATGCAGGAGGAGCAGCAGAAATTGCCGCTGCAGCTGGAGCATCAGCAGGAGCACGACTTGGCACTGCAAGTCAGCAGCTTTGACTACAGCAGCAGCAGCAGCAGCGCACACCACGCAGCATTGCACTGGCAGCTGGAGCCGCAGGAGGAGCATCAGCAGGAGCATGACTTGGCACCGCATGTTAGCAGCGTTGATGACAGCAGCAGCAGCGCACACCATGCAGCGTTGCACTGGCAGCTTGAGCCGCAGGAGGAGCATTTGCAGGAGCATGAGTTGGCACCGCATGTTGGCAGCGTTGATGACAGCAGCAGCAGCGCACGCCATGCAGCGTTGCACTGGCAGCTTGAGCCGCAGGAGGAGCATTTGCAGGAGCATGAGTTGGCACCGCATGTTAGCAGCGTTGATGACAGCAGCAGCAGCGCACACCATGCAGCGTTGCACTGGCAGCTTGAGCTGCAGGAGGAGCACCTGCAGGTGCAGCAGCCAGAGGAAGAGCACATGCACAGCATCCTTGCCAGCCAGCTGCATGCAACAGCACCAGAACAGCTTGATGAGCTGCTGCAGCAGCACAACCAGCAGCAGGAGCCAGAGCATGTGATGCAGCTGCCAGAGCATGGCGTCCACCACATCCAGCAGCACGAGGCGTATCTGGAGCAGCAGCAGGACCATGAGTACCAGGAGCAGCAGCAGCAGCACGAGCCCTACCTGGAGCAGCAGCAGCACGAGCCCTACCTGGAGCAGCAGCAGCAGCTTGAGCCGTACCTGGAGCAGCAGCAGCAGCTTGAGCCGTACCTGGAGCAGCAGCAGCAGCATGAGGCGTACCTGGAGCAGCAGCAGCAGCAGCAGCAGCACGAGGCGTACCTGGAGCAGCAGCAGCAGCAGCAGCGTGAGGCACTGCTGCGGGAGCGCGATGCACTGCTGGATCAGCAGCGCCAGCTGCAGCAGCAGCACGAGGCGTACCTGGAGCAGCAGCAGCAGCCAGGGCAGCAGCCAGCAGGCGAGCGACCAGCCCGTGTCTCTCGCGGCTCCCGAGCGAAGCAGAACGCAGACCCACACTTTGTGTCCGCGCATGCTCGGGCTGCGAAGTGGGCATCCGGCTTGGAAGAAGAGGATGAGAGCAGCGACAGTGAGCCTGATGAGGACGAGGTGCCTTGGTGGTTGGCGGAGTCCCTTCCGGCAGTACGCCCCAGCCCTCGGCCGATAGGCAGTACAGCTAGCAACGCTCCAGTCGGTGCAAGTGGCGATGCGCCGTACGCGCACTTGAAATGGAGCCGCAGCAGGGTGATGTCCCCAAGCTTTGCAGCAACAGCGGCAGCGCTGGCAGATCGAAGGCAGCGGCACGTGGAGCACGGGTCATGGGCTGAGGACGATGATGACAGCATCAGCAGCGGCAGCCAGATGCAGCCGCCAAGGCCAGCTTTCAACGGGGCGGGCGTCACGCTGGCAGTCGCGACTGCGGGCACGGCTGCTGCGGCTGCAGCAGCTGCTGGCGCGTCGCCGCTTGTGTATAACATGCAGCAGCACGCGTACAAGGCGGCAAAGGCGACCGGGCAGTCTGACCAGGCGGCTGCCATTGCTGCTACTGCTGCTGCCGCGCGCGTGGCGTATGGGTACCCTCAGCCTGCTGCCTCGCTGTCCGGCCGCCGCAAGGGCGGCAACAGCAAGCAGCAGCACACCCCTACGCCTCCAGCCGGTGCCGACCCTGTTGCTGCTGTCACAGCAGCAGTGAAGGCCCGGCAGCAGGTGCTGGCAGTTGCGGACGTGGCAGTGCACCTGTCGGTTGCAGCTGAGCGGCTTGGGAGCACCTCAGGACCGGATGTCCCAGGCTTACATGGCGATGACAGCGGCCCTGACAGCACTCAGGGTCCCCCGCTGTCCAGCCTGGACGTCAGGCCCAGAATCCTAGGCCCAGGGGGCTACCAGGATGAGGTTGCAGTCCTGCCAAGTGCCAGTCAGATTGCTGAGTCAGCGCTAATGGCTCTGCCGTACAGCGGGGCCCTGCCAGCTGACGTAGTGACTGTAGAGGAAGTTGCGTATGCGGCTGGCAGCAGCAGCAGCAGCAGCGGCCTCTTCAGCAGTGTTGATGACCTGCAGGTGGCAGAGGAGGAGCATGCAGATGCGGTCGGCACGCCAGTGACGATGACGCATACGGCTGCACACTCCAAAGCTGCTGCTGCTCCAGTGCCGCACGAAGATGCTGCTGCTTCAGAAGACGAGCTCCAGGAGCTTGCTGCACTTCAGCAGGAGAACGAGCTGCTGTCTGAGCTTGCAGGAATGCACAAGCAGATGACAGCACTCACCAGGCAGGCAGCCATCCTGGAGGAGAAGGCAAAGGCAGTCCTGCAGCCCGCGGACGTCATGAGCCTGAGCAGCAGCAGCAGCAGCATCGACGAGAGCATGGATGGTGCAGAGGAGGCTGTGCCGGATGTGGGCGGTGTGCTGGGGCTTGCACTGGCGATGAAGCGGCGCCGTGCAGCTGGCAGCGCTACGAATGAACACGTGAAGGCGGTGCGGCAGCTGGTGGAGGCGATGCAGCTGCGCATGCAGGCCGCGCTGCTGCAGAAAGAGGCAGCAGCAAAGCAGCAGGCGCTGCTGGCTGATGCGGTGTGCAGCCGCAGCAACAGTCCGTCGCCTGCTGCAGCAGCCGCGGCAGTTGCCGCTGCTGCTGCTAGGATGGGGCTGCATCATGCAGATGAGGACGATGATGATGATGATGACGGCGGCCATGGCGACAGCGGCAGTGGCAGCAGCACCCCAAGCAGCTTTGCTGTGCCGGTCATCGCTGCTGCTGCTGCTGCTGCTGCTGCTGTCGACAGTGCTGCATATAGCGCTTCTGTCGTGCCAGCTGATGGGGGTGCTGCTGCAGGCGCACAGCCAGTTCCAGCTGCAGGCTATATGGCTTCCCAGGACGCTGTTCCAGCGGCGGCAGCATCAGCAGCATCAGCAGCAGCAGCAGCAGCATCAGAGCCAGGCAGGTGGGAGCGTGAGGCAATCGCAACAGTGTCGGCCGTGGCAGGCGTCATGGCTGCAGAGCCGCCAAGCAGGCCCCCTGGCAGTCTTGGTATGCCAAGCAGCAACAACGGCGGCAGCGGCGGCAGTGACAGCACCAGCAGCAGCAGCAGCAGGGCCTTCAGGGCTCCAGTTATCGATGCAGGCGGGCCAAGCGGGGCGTCTGCGGCATGCCACAGCAGCGGCGGCAGCCATGGGGGTGCTGCTGCAGCGCTTGTGCCGCAGCCGCTTGCTGCCGCGCCCGCAGGCGCGTCGGCGCTGCCGCTGCAGGTGCAGCAAGACATGCAGCTGATGAAGGACAAGATTGCTCAGCTTCAGGCCAGGGTGAGTGCGCGCAAGGCGCACGTGGCAGCGCTGGCAGGCAACGGCGGCAGCAGCGGCTCTGCGGCGCCCACCGTCGGCAGCGGCGGCTACACCCCGGGTTTCGCTGCTGGCGCCGCAGCTGCTGCTGCTGCGACGACCGCAGTTGCGGCGGCTGTCGCAGCTCCAGGCGTTGCAGTGGCGGCGGACGTGCCTGTGCTGGCGGCAGCCAGCGCCGCTGTGGCGAGGCCTGCCATCATGAGGAGCATGGACGACGCCTGCGGTGTCGTTGGGCTTGGCGTCGTGGAGAAGTCGCTCCCTGCTGCCAGGCTCGTGCAGTCTGCCTCAGCCGCACTGGTCGGCAGCGGCGCAGGAGCAGCAGCCGCGGCAGCTGGTGAGGCGGCAGGCGCCAGCAGCAGCAGCAGTGTGGAGCGCCGGGGCAGGTGGTCGAGCAGCCTCGTGACCAGCCCGGCCCTCGTGGAGGACAACAGCCCCGCCGGCAGGCTCGCAGCGCTGCGTGCGCGCACAGCCGCCGCCGTCGCCGCGCGCGACCAGCTGTCGGTGCAGGCGCACGAGGCGAAGCAGGCGCTCGCCGAGCTGTCAGACAGGCGGCTGGTGCCGGCTGCGGCTGCGGCTGGCGTGGCAGCTGGCGGCGCCGTCAGCGGCGGCGCCGCATCCGGCAGCGACAACCGCCAGCGCGCTGACCGTGCAGCGCGTGCGGTCGCGGCGCTCAGCCACTGGGAGGTGCGTGCCGCGTCGGCGAAGCAGAGCCTGGAAGCCCTGGAGCAGCAGGCGGCCGCCGCGCTGGCGGAGCTCGAGGTGCACGACGCCAGCTCCAAGGCGCGGCAGCAGAAGCGGCAGCTGCTTGCAGGGTTCAAGCCGCCGCGGTTTGCCGCTGCGTCTGGCGGGGCGGCGAGCTTGCCTGCAGGGTTTGGGGTGTCGCGCGTGCTGGGGGGTCTGCCGGAGGCGGTTGGGCAGCTGCCTGTGCCCGACCCTGTGGCTGCAGCGGCTGCCCTGACGGCGACTGGCCTGGCTGCGATGCAGGCGGTGCACCACTTCGGCGGGCATTTGCTGCACCATGTGAACCTGTGAGGGGGGTGGCCGGTGGCGCTGATGCTGTGGCATATAAGAAAAGGGACACGATTATGATTGTTATTATTATGATGTGCACCTGTGAGGGTTGTGGTGTGGTGTGGCTGGGCTGGCTGGTGTGAAGGGTGCGGCTGCGTGTGCAGGTGACCCGTCTGCGAGTGGAGGGCCAGGTGGAAGGGTGGCGCTTGGACAGGCGGTGCAGCGGCAGGTGCTGGGTGCTGCTCGGTTGCATGTGGAAGCTGAATTCGGCAGTTGCGGGGCAGGGTGGGGTAGGGTGGGGATTATCTGAAGGACAGCAGTTGCAAAGTGTGCAGGGAAGGCATTTGTAGTTGCGGTTGCACAGCGCAGCGTGCATTGTGGCTGTTCTGTGATGCAAGTCAACTTGCTGTTGTGTGCAGAGGATGGGTTCAGCAGGATGCAAACCTGTGGATGTGGCAGGGTTGTGTAGAGGCTTGTACGTCCTGCTTTTGCTGCAGTGTGACGGCTATGCATGGGCACTGGGGGTCTGCTTCGTTGCATATTGGTGTGCGTTGTTAGTTTTCTTGGCCGAGTTCAGCATGTTGGCTGCTCTTTTGCATGGTGTTGGCTGTTGTTCCTCTACAACTGGCCTGCATTATGTAATGTCTGCTTTTAAGGCACTGTGCTAGAGCACTCTGCTAAGGGTGTGCAACTGTGTTACGGTGTCTCATTGTCACGAGGGCTTACAAGAAGCAGGGCAGGAGGTGGCTGTACTCATCCTGTTCCTCCGCATGTTACTATGACCGATTATAACAGCGCAGTATGGGTGGCACTGCAGGCAGCTGCCATTGCACAGTGCTGTCAACATCAGCAGGATGGAGGGTTTTGGGGGCGAGGGGTACATTTGCCTCTGCTCATTTGATGTGACTTTTGAGCGATGGATGCGTTGTCAATACACCAGCCACGCTGACCAACCAAGCTGATACTTGAGGCGTCGGTCTGCACAGTTGTGTGCAGATGCTGTGTTTGGTGAAGCTTGTGTGACTGTTGGGCTTTGCTCTTAAACAGCTGCACATGTAGGTGTCAGGAAGCACTTGGCGTGGCGGTGCCGGCATACAACTGACTGGCAGTCCTCCTCTCCTGTCTCTGCTGCGGACAAGTGTGCTGGGTGCCTGCTGGTTGCTTCCTTGCGCTCTGTCTGCGGCCTGCACAATTGAAGCCCGCCTGTTCTGTTGTCGGATACATATATACGGTATGTTCAGGGTGTGGTGTTTCTTGGGTGTGCGCTTGGGTGGACCGGGCAGGCGGCGGTGTTGCTGACACTGCGCACTTTTGAGCTGTTGTTGTTTTTCTGAGCTGTTGCCTCTGGAGGGCGCAGCGCGGATTCATTTGGACAAACAGGAGTAAGGCATGGTTTCATATGTTCATGGTTTCATATGTTCATGGTCGGAAGTGTTGCAACCTTAAACACACACAACCAGGAGCGTCATCCGCTTCTTACATGTGCTGACATGCTGCATCATCTAACCTGGCCTGTTGCTGCGTTGCACGTTTTGAGCCCCGTATTGGCTCAAATGAATTCATATGCTGTGCATGCGCTGGTGCACGAACGTTGAGAGCTTGAGAGCTTGACATGGTTCTTTGTAAGGCGGTGATGGTGCATTCTCCATCTTGCCAAGCCGGCTTGCCAGCAGATTTGCTGATTTTGCCTGCTGCTGTACACCTACATTTGCTGACTGAGATGGTCGCAACCATTTTGAAATGAATGGGGACAATAGACAGGTGCTCCCTCAGGAGTTCCTATGCATGTTGTTGTGCCTTGTCTTGCAAGCCAGCCGGCATGGACTGTGATGTTCACTGCAGCTATCTACTGGGTTGTATGCATGCAACCGACGGGTGTGTTATTCCTCACTCTGGTGTTTATGTGTCTCGGCAGTCGTGATGGCTGCAGCAGCAAGAGCAGGAGCAGCAGCTGCTGCAGCAGCAGCAGCAGGAGCCATGACAGCACCACAACAGGCAGCCTGGCTGGGACGGTGACAGCTTGTTGCCCAGGTGTCTTGTGGCGCAGTGCAATGTCACCTGCAAATACTATGACTAGCTGGTGTAGCAAGCTATAGCTGTTTTCAACAAAGTCAGTGCCTAATAAGCACTAACGCTGTTCAAAACATTCTTTGCCCTGCCCCGTTTAATTGCCTTGCTTTATTCCTCATTCTTGTCCATCCCACCTGCCTCAGCTTCTGCAGCTGTGTACATGTTGACAAAGCTGACATCGCTGCCCACTGCATCAAACCCCTGCCAAGTCAGGGAGCTGCTTCAGCTGTTCAGTAGCCGCCAGACATGCCGTGCTATTTTGAAAATGTGTTATAAGCAAGTGCCGCAGCTGCCGCAAGCTGCATGCCAGCGCAGCAGCTCAATGCCATCCACCCCAGCACAACCGCCAGCAAGCACATGCCACATACAATACGACCAGCGAGTGCTGCCCGACACAAATGTAGTGTGCTGTGACCGCATGAATGCTCACTAGCTGCTGCCTGCTCTGCGCTGCTGCATCAGCTTATTGGCTGGGCCCATTTGGGCTACATGTAGCAGACAATTTTTTTTATCTACTGCTGCTGCTCTTCGTGTGTTTCAGCGAATCTGAGCCAGCGTACTGTACACCAAGAAACATCGTGCCGTGCGCGGTGCAGTCGCTGCACCAGCTTGGTCAGATTCCGCTGCACCCCTGTGCACGACACCGGCAAACACACCACACTTTGTCACTGTTTCAAAAGACGCAACATTTCAACGGTACGTTAATGGTGTATATTTAGATTGTTGCTTTTGCTGTGCGACGCACACGAATCCATTTGGTGAAACTGCCGCAGTCGCAACAAATTGCGGTGTTGATGACGTTGCTGTGCCAGGCACCCAAGTGAATGGCGTCGTGCAAATACCGTTGGTATAAGCTGACGCCGCAGATTGTCTGCTGCAGGGCGATTAGGCGACGTGCACAGTGCCTGACGAAAGTACACGTCAGCAGCAATGATGACTTTCGGCATGCTCAATTTTACGCTTGGCTGCCGCATCACATAATCTGACGCTGAGTGCGGGCTGGAGGGGCTGGTGGAATTAATCAGCTCGGTGCACGCATCAGCTGACACAGAGAGCGCGTCCCACAGGTCTCCCATCCGGCTCACGGTCACGTTCACGCGGCCGTCAGCTGTTGTAGAGCTGCTGCCAAAGCTGCTCACATCATCGCCAATGCTGCTTGACCTGGTCCCAGCTGGGGACCGTCATACCTACGCGGCTGTGGCTCTAGGCGCCACCAGCTCGCTAGTTGTGCGTGTAGTCTGCACCATGGCAGCTACCTCCTGGCTGGCTCAGGTGGTGCAGCAGTCGTTTGCGCGCATACACATCTCAGGCGTCACGATTCTGTCTGAGCCAGCTGTGAAGTACATTCTTGAGCGGTACAACAGCTACAGGCCCCTGTATGAAGAGCTGCTGTCATTTGGGCCTGCCATGTCGCAGGCCAGTGTGATTGACGGCAAGCTGCTGCCTGGCAACGACTTTGTGGCAATTGTGCGTAACTGCAGCCTGACTGGTGTAGTCAAACAGCAGGTGCCGGTGCGCAGCATCCTGTCAAACTTCGCCGGCTTGACGGCTGCTCTGCCTGAGAAACGGCAGGTCACGTTCAGCCGGCAGCTGGCCATGCCATCTGTACCGCGGCCGCGCAAGCTGCAGCTAGCACGGCCCGCACTCAGTGCACAGACCTCCGCGGTAAAGCGTCAGAAGGTCTGATTGACCTGTCTCCGCATTGCTGCACTACTGCAGCAGCCCTGCACCATGGTATTGGGTGCGTGTGGATTACATAATGATCCCTTTGAATGGGTAATATGATGATGATGATGATGATCCCTTGTGTGTAGTGCCTGCTGGGCGGTGTTCATCATTGGTGGTGTGTCCAATACGCTTGTAGGCATGTGTCTGGCAATGGGGGCGTGTCGATCACATATTGATGCATTGTGTGTAGTGCCTGCTGGGCGGTATTCATCATTGGTGGTGTGTCCAATACGTTTGTAGGCATGTGTCTGGCAATGGGGGCGTGTGGATTACATAATGATGCGTTGTGTATAGTGCCCTCTGGGCGGTATTCATCATTGGTGGTGTGCCCAACACGTTTGTAGGCGTGTATCTAACACACGTAGTGCATGTTGTCTGTACATTTTACTAGCTGCGTCGCTACATGCCTAACAGCTGCAGATTGGTTGCTGCTAGCTGACACTTCAAGTGACCTGGTGTCTGTCCTGGCACTGGCACCTACAGCACCTCACCGGCACTTCGAGGGGTGCTGCTGTCTTGCCTACGCCAGGATCACCACATTTTAACACGGCATTACCACAGTTGCTCCACAGGCGCGGGGTGGCTGCCCAGGTACTGGCGAGTGACCGGTCCCTGGCTCGCTGCTGACTGCCTGTCATTTTTCCGCGTCTCCCCACTGTTTGTAACGAACTACACACATAATCTGACGCTGCCGTGTGATCGTTACATTCATAGCCGTCTCAGACGGCCTTGTTTTCTACAATGACTTCAGTCACTTCAGCCGTTCCTGACGTTCAAGTGCAGAGCTGTGCACGACACAAGCAAACAACAGTTGCCTCCAATTCAACACACACTTGAATTGATACATACTAAGCACTGCTTCTGCCGTGCCAAGCGCCCGGGTACAGTCGCTGTAACTGGTGCAGTAACAGGAACAGGCCGCTTTTGGTCATGTCACATATGTGCATGTACATGCTTGCAAGTTGCAATGCAGGACCTGCTGGAATGGCTGCTGTTGTTTGTTGTTGCATGGGGTTTCCAGTGCTGACCACTTTTCAGCATGGGCCCAGCCATCAGAGCGTAGCCCTTTATTTCAGTTGCCGCTGCTATGCCTTACTCTGTAGTGAGGCTCACTGAGGTACTGCAGTGCCAGATTCTCTAGCTGCGCTAGCCTAGCGCCGCTACGCGAAGCAGCTCTTTCTGTCCACCCTTTCAAAAATAGCAGCTGAAGTTCCGCAAGCTGCTGACAGCTAAGTCACATGATAATGGCTACCAGTATGTGCACTATGGGAAAGGCACATCCACAGGGCATCCACAGCACGTCCACTGATGGCCGTCCAGTGAGGCTGTGGATGGCATCCAGCGCCCATCCACGGAGGGTCCTTATCCACTGGACACGCGGGCCCCGTGGACGGGGTGCTACGATCAATGGATGCGCCTGGATAAGTGGGTGGATATTTGCACATAATGCTTGGCAGGCATATTTACATAGCTTAAAACAATGACACACAAGTTTACAAGAGCTGAACGTCAAGCCTGACCCCACAGGGCTCAGTACCGAGATGCGTGGGGGCCCCACCCCCACTGGCCACGTGGCCTGCAGTGCACTGCAGCCACTACTGGCAGACCAGCATTGACCAGGGCAGACCATATATACGTGGTGTGCACATTGACCCCGTCTGGTGTGTAGCTAGGCATCTGCCCTGCATGCATGCTCAATGTGAAAAAACAGCACAGCAACATCACCTGTATTGCTTGTAAGCATAAAGGTACAGTGCACTGACCATGATTATCAGAATGCGCAACCACCCTTCACCCACGAAAAAGCGAGATGGGTACAAGCAGCTGCAGCTGTAGTGACTAACCACTGGTCAGTTCATGAACATCAACCTGTCAATGCATGAGCGCACAGGCTGCGACGCAACAACCCACATGACAACCTGAAGTTGCTGACGTTGCAGCTGCATGCCTTGTTTGCCGGTGTCGCAGCACTATGGCACAAGCAAGAGCTCACAACAATCCTAAACCCTTGCACTGCGGTCCATTCTGTAAGGCAGCAGCTATCCTCTGGCTGCAACCAGTGTGTGCAGCAGTCAGGCAGGTACAAAGTGGACCGCTGCTGCATACTATGCTGTTGATAGTATCAACCTAAATTGAATCGTCATCGCTGGTGGTCATGCCCTTGTCGTCCTCCTCACTGCTGCTGCCAGACTCAGCGCTCTGCTCATCTTCCAGCAGCTCATCACTCTCTAACTGCTCTGCTGCCTTTGCTGATGGCTTGGGCTTGCGGCCGCTCTTGGTGGCATTGCGAGCAGGCACCTGCGCAGTTGCAGCTGCTTCCAAATCAGCCGCAGCAGCCCTCTTGGCCTTCTTGTTCCTGCCAGACGTGCCTGCAACCTTGTGGACAGCGCCCAGCAGACCATCTTCCCCCTGCTGCACGGCTTTGCCAGCAGCCGCACGGCTCCTGCTGTTGCGCTTCTGCAGTACGCCTGTGTAACATAGCAGCTCGCTCAGCCCCTGGCACCAGGAAAGTAGGTCTACAGTAGGCATACTGCTTGCACTAGTACTTTTCCTGCTGCTCTACTCACTGCAAGCCTGACATCAAGTGTTGCTGCCCTCAGTACACAGTGCGGTGATACCAGTTCTTTCATCAACTGCCGTACTCGGCAGGCTTGAGGCCTGCTGGGCTCCAGGCGTATCGTGTGCATACACCCACCTGGAAGACGCTGGCTGAGCAGCAACGTGCCAATAGGAACAGTTGCAGCAGCCTGCAAACATGGTAGGTGTCAGCATTTTCACACGCACGCAGCTGGGACGCCCCTGCTGGCCCTGACCTTGCGGCGACTCACCAGAGCCGGTGCAGTGCTGTATTGCACAGCAAGTTATAGCTCCTGTGCAGCAATGCTGCTGTTGGGTACACCGCCATGCACGAGGTGCGGGATCAAGCCCGGCCGGCACTCAATCATGTGTCACATCATAAACATCATCTTCGAAGAGCATCGCTCGCGGATCAGCGTGCTGCAGCCGTCCAGAGGCCCCTCAGCTGCTGCGAAGGCGCTGCTCCTTGATCTGTGCACTAGCACGCGTGTCTCCCAACTGATAATCCGCGGTGGTCCTAAAATAATGTTCGAGTGTGTTAGACAGAAGCGAATGAGGTTGCAGCCAGCGCTGAGCCGATAAGGCTTTTGCTTCTTGTGCGTGCATGTTTCGCAGCAGTTACTGCTTGAATCAATGCAATCAATCGAGTTGAAGGCAATACCAGCGCGCATGATAGTGATGGACTATGAGTCCACAGGGCAGCTGGCTCAAAAGTTTGTAACAGGCTGTTACACCTGTGGGAGGGCCAGCGGCCACGTATTTGGTGGGTCCTGCGACTTCACATCACGAAAATTGTTTACGTTGCTCCGGGGCACGTGCAGCACGCGTTGTCAAGAGCAACACTCCCTTTGCGATGCCCACACTCTGCCCTGGTCAATGCTGGTCTGCCTCCCTCCTTGCCACAAGAGGGCACTTATCGAGTCCATGGTGTTTACAAAACGTTTTCTTGCTGCCATGGAAGGTGTCTTGGCATCTAGGGCAAGTCAAGAAGGAGGTGCCGGCTGCTGCTTGCTCAGCTTGAGCTTGCTCCCAGAGTTCATCCGCCTTACGCTTCCCCATTTACCAAACTAAAACGCATTGATCGTGTTTCCAGCGTGAGGATGCTTGTCGTACGACTTCTGTCCTCACGTGAATGATTGCTGTTCAGTGAAGAGCTACGTGCTCGCTACGCTATATAATCTCTTTTCAAACATATTTCAAGAGTTTTAAACGGCAGTAATAGCTGTAGCAATGCAACGATGTCACTTGTCAAGTGTCATACCGCCCACCTGTTTGTATGGCCCCTTAACGCAGCGTACGGCTAGCTGCACCGCAGCAAAGGGAAGTTATTATCGTAAATAAACGTTCGCTCAAGCACTTTAGTAGAATTCGGCTAGTCTTACTTTCAGTCATCCACAGCCGGTGCTCTGGATGTCCAGTTAGCCCTGTCTGGACACGGCATGGACATGGTATGGATACCCCTTTCCCATAGTGGTGGTAGGACGTCATAACAGCGGGTGGTATGATGAATACACCTCTCAGTGGGGATGGTGGCAAGGCTGTACTTAAATACTAGTATGTGTGAGCCAATTCTGCCGCAGCAAGCCGTGTCTGCATGGCCAAGTACGGGCCTAGCTGGGGCCGCTGGCAGGGCGGCCCAGCAGCTGGCTGTGGCGCAGCCATTGCGTTAGTATCATAGGATGCTGGACTGCAGTATAGTTTAAGTTATCAATATCACAAGTTTGCTTTAGTTATAGCTACCTGGATTTATTGATCATCGTGTGCTCAGCAATCAGTGCATCCTGTGCTAGCAGCGTGTTGATGCTGAAGCTTGGGCTCTGCAGCGGCGGAGGGCAGCAACTACTAAAAACAGTTTTGAGCAAATACAGTGACAATGATGCATCACCAGTGTGTACATGCTGCGGTATGCCGCGTCCTTGCCGGCCGCAGGGTTTTGCTTTGAATATTTTGACTGCATGCACCGCGATTTTGTGTACATGATGCCTGCTCATACTCATGTGCCTGCGCATTATACATAACACATCATATTGTGTTAGCCCGTGAGCCATCAAGCGGGGTGCCGCATCGAGCAGAACGATGAAGTTGACTGCCATCGCGATCACACCAATGTATGATATGAACGATCTGATCTCATAAAGGAAGATAAAGCAGCATGGTAAAGGCTACCAAGGAGCGTGACCAACCAGCGGGAATGGTGGGTTGCATGCAATTGTTGGTGGGCAACAGCAAGGTGGCGAACCTTGCTGCTTCATTAGCTTACATTTGGTATCTTTCCTTGCTGCATTAAACGCTGCTGTGCATCGTTCTGCAGCTGGCTAAACTCAGCAAATTTGCAGCAAAAGCCCTTGGTAAACAGCAGCAGAAGCGGAAGCAGCAGAAACAGAGCAACGGTTCAAACTCTGAGCAGAACACAGCTGGCAACACAGCACCTGGTGTCAGCAAGTCTTGCAGCAAAACGCGCAGCAAGCCTCCCAGCAAGAAGAAGACGAAGCAACAGCTCAACATCAGCAACACCAGGGCTCGCCTGTATGCCAGTTTGCTGAAGCGCGCGCGCAGGCTGGCGGCTGCTGGTGATATGCTGATATTTGTGCACCTGCCGCTTGGCCTCAATGGCAAGCTGCGATTGCACTTTCAGGGGCTAACAAAGCAGCAGGCCCGTGCAATCCTGGGCACTCTGATGGATGAATTGGAATGGGACGACAAGCGGCTGCAGGGCAAATATGACGAGTGTGCCTCAGGTGCGGTGGTGCAATGATACTGCAGGACGTGGACTTGCACTGACCACATTTGTCTGCTGAGCGCTGTCAGGCTCACATGCGAAAGCTCAATTGCAGGTGCCGCAGCTGCAGCAGCGCTGCTAGGCAGTAAACATTGCATTTGGCATGTTCTGAATGCTAGTGCCGTCTCCTTCCACATTGCGACAGCTGCCACAATAATTACAGAACTGCAGGTCTTGCGACAGCACTGCTTCCTCTTTCAGGCAGCCCAGGCTGAGCTCTAAGGGCTGCTTGACAAGTGCAATACTTGATTCGAGGTCTATGTTGCAAGGTGACGCCTGCACAATCATGATGATGCTACGCGCAGGCGCGTATTGCCGCCTACGGGCAACACGACACACATGATACACATACGCTGCGTTTTCACTGGACATAACTGAAAATAAACAATATGTACATTGTTGAAACTAACAGTTCAGTCCACTGAGAGGTGGCTGCAGCTGTTACACCTTGACCAGTAGGCACCGGTGCGCTGCTGTTATCACCTGAGTCGCCACCTCAGGAAGTGAGTCACCTTGTTAATGTAACAGGTTTGCAGAGAAGTACTAATCACTCAGCACCTTCCAACCCACCCTACCTTCGCAGCACCTGACCTTCCTGTAGTGGAAGGCTTCCACCTACCACTGCTCCAACATCTATAAGTTCGCTTGGACATCACAAATAGTCAACTGCACCACAGGCATCGCCCTTAACGCATCGAGCATTTTCGCGTTCTGTTGGCAGCACAAGCTGTGAACAATTCGCCCTAGCGTGGAGTGGTCTGCAGTGTACTGCCTTCAAGGATCATGCAGTGCAACCTTTCCCGTGCGGTGTTTGTTTTGCTGATGAGCATGGCACTGCTGGCAACGAGTGCACAGGGGTGAGCCCTTCAATGTCATTGGGACCTTTCTGCTCAAGGACCTGGCTTGACTCCTGTGGCATCTACTCAGCTGCTGCAGACTTTGACTGAACTAGCTGGGCGTATAGCTCAAACTTCTTTCCCTGAGTTCCGCTCCCTGCAACAGCGAGTTGCTGAAACACTTTGACTGAACTAGCTGGGCATATAGCTCAAACTTCTTTCCCTGAGTTCCGCTCCCTGCAACAGCGTAGAGCCGTAAAAAATGTAGCTCCAGTTCCATGCAAATTGCACTGGCAGCAGCAGCAGCTATGCTAGCACATGACGAAGCAGTAACGTGTTGTGCACTCTTTAGGCCCGGCCTGGCCACTCAATGATTGTGTGCTGCCCCTGCTGCTTGCCTGCTGCAGGCGCGAGCTCCTGCAGGACAGGCTCGATGGTTGCGGCCAGGGGCCTGTGACATGTTTTGCGGACACTTTATCAGCGTCTGGATGGGTTGAGCAAGACTTCGCCATCCACTGCATCAAGAGTGACTGGGCGGCGCGAGACACCATGGCACGCGATCATGGCACGTCTGACAATGGCAGGTTCAGCTTCCCTGGCAACATGAATGGGCGTTGGTTTTGTACCTACAAAGACTCAAGTTGAATTGGTTGATCGGCACAACAACAGCTCCAGTGATGTGAAGAAGAAGAGCAAGAACAACGTAGCAGTAAAAGGCAAGCAAGCAAGCAGTGTCACCCTACCCCTGCCTGTGGGGCTGCGCATGCAAGCAAAGCTGGCTAGTGATGTTCCCTGCCAAACTCTGCTGCCAAACTTTGAAAGAAATAGCGAGACAGACTGCAACGACATCAGCAATGTCATGCCGTTTATGTAGTGCTTGCCGAACTCGCAGCCAGCATTGCCGCATGTGTGCCAGCAGCAACAATAGTAGCAGTGTAGCAGTTTGACAGGCGGGCAAGCAGCCCACCTGCTGGTTACCTGCAGCCACTTCTTATGAGTTGACTGAACCGTTAGTACACAACAATAGTACATTGTGTTTGAATAAGGGTTATGTTAAGTGAAAAACGCAGCGTATGTGTACCATGTGTGTCGTGTTGCCCGTACGCGGCGCTACAATACGCGCCTTCGCGTAGCATCATTGTGCAGGCGTCACCTAGCAACATAGGCTCTTCATGTTCATGTCTGTCTGTGGTTTTTGTCGTGAATCAGCTAGTGTGGCAGCATATGGTGAAATTCATCATCATCATCATCATCATATCATCATCATCATCATCATCATCATCATCATCATCATCATCATCATCATCATCATCATCATCATCATCATCATCATCATCATCATCATCATCATCATCATCATCATCATCATCATCATCATATTACCCATTCAAGCCATAGCATCAGCGCCATCAGCCCCGCGCCCCACCGGGGCGGACAGAGGAGGGAGCACTGCTCCAGAATGTTTGCATGCATTGCGCACATCCCAAGACTTGACAAGAAAAGCAGCAATACACGGTGATACCATCCGACATCTTCCAGAACTGCCCCAAATATCATCAGATACAAAACGCAACACCTTGATTGACGAATCAGCCATGGACAAAACGCTGCGCAACTTTTCAGCGCAACCAGGCAGGGATCTGATCTCAGCAAACATACTATCCATCTGAGCAGAAGTAGCAGGGCAATCAAACATCAAGTGTGACAAAGCTCAACTTCTGCACCACAACAAGAACATCCTGAAGTGGACTTAGCTCTGCGACCCCCAAACTGACCAGTACGCTCATGTACACACAGACAACCCATACGAACACGCAAAAGCACTTCAATACCACGTGGTATTGCCACTGAACGCAAGTACGGCCTAGGCCTCCTGAAACCCATAGCATCAACATGAGTGGGATGCACATGAGCCACATACCGACTCAGACTGGAGTGTTCCAACGTTTCACATGCAATTCTTTCAGCATGTAGTGTCCTGACCTGCTTGTTGACATGGCTCTTGCACGCACTGGCTCTGCCTTCCGCTGTCACAACATTCACACCATACTTGCACAGCAGGCTCTGCACATACTTGTGCCACGGTGTCACCACCACAGCACCACTAGGACGCCTCCATTCAGCTGTGAACACTTGATTTGGCAGCCGAACCCCCTGCATACGCTGAATCCTGCCTTTGCTGCTCGCCCTCTTCAAACTTGATAAGGCGCTGATTGAGGACGCTGGTGTAGAACTTATAGAGCACGCTGAGCAGGGTGATGCGCGGTAGTTGCCTGGGTCTGTCAGATCGCCCTTCTTAGGCATGCTGACGACTGTCCCCGGCACCTGATGTGTCTGCTCAAGCTGCCACATGAGGCTGCAGTACTGCAGCAGCATGTCTGCAACTGTGTTGCCTCCGTACTTCAAAAGCTCGTTGACAATGCCTTCCTCTGCAGGGTTGCCAGCTTTGCCTGTGCGTAGACGCTGCAAGCATGCAGAAACCTCCGCGGCAGTGATGGGCAAGTCCAGCGGGCAGGGTGGGGCAGCATGAGGTGCGGTTGAGTCATGAAGGTACTGCTGTACATTGGCGGCAACCTGTGTCATGTGCGCTGGGTCGAACTGGGGGATTTGAGGCGGCAAACGCTGCATGGCTACCAACACGCTGATAATGGCATTTGAATGCATCTGCTTTTTCTGCAGGGGTTGAAGCCGTCTGTCCCAAGGGGTGCTGCATGACACTGTACACGGCCTCGCTGACATGCTTAGGGCACAGGCGACGCACAAGCTGCCACATATCCTTCTCCTCAAGCGTGCTGTCGTCTTTCAAGCGGTCTCTGTACGCTGCAGTGATTGCATGCTCGCATCGCTGTTTGTGCTGCTTCTCAGCTGCTTTGATAAGCTGTGCAGTAGCTTTGCGCTGTTGATCAAATGCATCCCAGTCTGCAACAAGGCCGGACCCCCTGTATTGTGTAAAGGCCTGCACCCTGGCCTGCACAGCATTTGTCAGCTCCTGTGTCCACCACGGGAAGGACTTGCCAACCCAGACCTTTTTAAATCCAAAAATGGCATTGACCGCCTGACAAAGCGCTCCTAGCAGCTGCGCATGTGCTTGTTGTACTGCAGCATTGGCCGTAAGTTGAGCTGCAGAAGCCTGCTGTTGTTGCACGGTAATAGTGGACGTATAAGCAGCGCCAAGCTGTGCCAGGGCCTCCTTGGGGTACGCCTCAAGTTTGGCTGATTGCTCCCCATCGCGCACTTTGAAATCATTCGGCTGTGCATTGAGGCGCAGCTTGACCTGTTTTGCAGGGCGATGTGCCACAGGCCTTTGAATGCAAGCAGACACTGGCAGATGGTCAGTAGAACCCACTGTGTATGGCCCAACCTTGGCTGTTGGCCTGGCGGCAGCTTGGCACGGCATAGCAATGATGTCAGCAGACGCAATGATGTAGTCATTGAGGGACCTCCGCGCGGTGCCCCTGTGGGACCTGTCACATGTGATGTGCTGGTGGGGAGAGGTGGGTGCTGTGCGGGCATTCAGTGAGTAGAGGTTGACATTGAGTAGCGAGAGAAGGAGTTCGCCATTGTTGTTTGTGGTTGTTTCGCCATGCATGCCAATGTGATCTGTGGGGCTTGCACCTTGCGCAACCCTGGCGTTGAAGTCACCCATGATCAAGACAGAGCCTCTGCTCGACAGGTATGCGAGGTCCTCCTGCAGCGCTGAGTAAGCAGCCCTCCTCACTGGCGCATGCTTGTTCATATCATGGTGAAATTAAAGTTGCTTGAGTCTAGACGAAGATCTTCATTGACACCATGGTGCAGATACACGTGGCAGATCTGCCGCCTTATAATAATGTCACTTGTCACTTTGTGCAGAAGTCGTCTCCTGGCCGGTGCATTCATCAATAATTTTGGCTTGCGCTCTCCGAGAGGGAGTCTGCCTTGCCGGGGTTGATGTGATACATCCTAGCGCTTTTCTCCCTCGCTGATTAGCTTTTGTTCTGGTTCTTTCCTTTGCTCAGTCTCGCCTCAGTGCAAAATTGCCTCAGTGTAGCTCTCCTGCCTCAGCGCAGCTGTACATGTTTCTCCAGTCATTTCTGTTCTTGAGGCCTTGAGTCTGATAAAGGCAGAGCCTTCTAGAAGGCTAGATCTAGCCTGCTGGCGAGTCTGATAACGACAGCCCAAGTGCCTGGCCAGCTTGTCTGACAACGACAGAGTGCAGGATAGTATAACATTGCCATGTCTGACACGTGCCAGCTCCCACTACCAGCCTCAGCACTGAGTGCAGCAGATCTAGGTCTAGCCTTGTCTGTTGCTTTCTGAAGTAGGGTCTCACCTTCTAGTCGCCGTCGCATTACAGCCAGTCATATACTTTGAGGCACATTTAGGCATACTCAGCGCAACCCTCACTTGTTCGATCTAGCCGCTTTTCCGGGCGATGTGGCCGTCGTGTAACGTGCACGAGACACACGTGTGTCTCAGACGTCGAGCAGTAATAGTTTATGGTGCAGGCAGTTGCAGCGTGTGCTGTCTTACACACATGATCATTCCCGGCAGTTGACTACGGTTATGCCGCGGCTGCAAAGCTTTGTGGATCTGGATGCCAAAGTAGTATTAAGTGCAATTGAGGGGTGTTTGTATCAGCAGTGGCAGGGGTGCTCGCAGAATCCACGTGATGCTGTCACCGGGGCTGGAACTTACAGTACATATGAACGATGGTTTGCTGCTTGCTCGGGTGATAATATGCAGTCTGTGCGTCCTGAGTCTTGGTGCCCCCAATTGGCAATATGTTTTGCAGACCGCTGGGCTCAATAGGGAGCATGTTGGTTCTCTGGCTCGTTTCCGACTTGGTGCCCATGATCTGCGTGTATGCACTGGTAGCTACCTATAGGTGGCACTGGTAGCTACCTATAGGTGGCACCGTCCGCCTTTGGTGCGGTCTGATCGGACATGCCAACGCCCTGGATGCCACTTGGGTCAGGTCGAGTGTACATCGAGGACGAGTTTCACATGGTTTTTGAGTGTCCTTTGTACGCGCCAGTTCGCGAGCGTTTTGCTTGCCTTTTTGAACCATTTGGAGGTTTGTCACATACGTGGGGTAGTATAGCCTCTTGTCAGCCAGGTGGTTCGCATATGATGACCTTTATGCGGCAACAACCTGCTCTTGTGGCTGCCTTTGTGCATTGTTGCTATTTGGTGCGCTGCCACCCGGAGGCGGACCCTGAGGCCTTCTTGTCTTCGGTTTCTGTTGCTCAAGCGATCGATGCAGCGGACGATTTTTTCTCTGCTGATTCTTCTGTTTGTTCTGATGACGATGATATACTCTATGAGGTGTGCCCCCCCCCCCCCAATGAGCCTCGTTGGCTCCTGAATGGGGTTCCCACTCCTTGTTGGGTGGAGCATGTAATGTAATGTAATGTATGTAACATTCAAACTGTGAAAGTTTGATTGTGGTAATCAACCCTCTGGTCACCCATAGTCACTAGCGTGTCCCTTGCCGTCATTCTGCCTTCTAGGGTACAACGATGCATTTGCATGTGCTAGCGTGTCTGCTTGCCGCGAATGCGTGTGAAGGGTGCTTGATCTTGTCCAGCATCCCACCACTTGTCCAGTCTAAGTGATCCCAGTACCACCATCATGGAATGGCTTGCATTGCCTTGATGAGCTCATCTCAAGTCTGATTGGCGCAATGCACAGGACGCTTTCCAAGAATGGATGTACCAGCAGTGGCAGGACTTGCCTCCAACCCCAGAGTGGCTGGGTCTGATACTGTCATGCATTCTACCTATGAGAGCTGATTTGCATGCTCCCCTTTTGATAAGCTTGATTTGACAAAGCCTGTGATCGAGCATTGTTGCTGTGTGTGCAGGGGAGTGGAGTGGGCCTTGGTCCTTTGCGCGCAATAACCAGTTAGATTGTGTGTTTAGACACCTTTGCCAAACACGTGAAGGCCTGACACATGTTGGGGTTGTGTGACGGCAGACGTGTTACGCAGCGCATGTGTATATATTCACTTTGTATATATTTGTAAATATATGTGTTAGAACATATATAAGAACGACAAAACAAATGATAGGTCGTCTGTCATTGATTATCATGATCAGATGCAGTAACTAGGTGTTGATCATCTGGTGCACCAGTTTTGTGCGCAGCCCGCAGCTGCAGGTAGGACAGCTTACAAGGAAGCCGACGCATGTAAACCGCAGAAATGCTTTTTCCAGGCTTGCACGGTGGCGGTGTATAGCTAATGTATACCCGTCAGACGACGGGCAGGCATGGACAACAAACTACAATATAAATAACAATAGATTTGTTAAGAACAATTTGGCGAGGTACTTGGTGCAGCAAACGGCTTTCACACTGGTTGCAGACATGCCTTTATCTATCCAGGGGTTGTAGGTATCATGAGTCACTGAGTACTGATAAACATCACTAAATGAACCAAAAGCAAGCCTTGCAAAGCCTGCGGGCCTCAGATACAAGTAATCGCCAGGGGCTGGCACAGTGTCCAGTCACAATGCCCAGCCAGCCAAAATTCATGCAGTTTACACCATTTACAATAGGTTTCTATGTCGGTTCTTGTTCTGATCAGACCCCTCCAGAAGACAGGGTTCGCTGTGAATTTCTGCTGCATGTATAAACGCGTATCGCTCTGCGATGTCGTCGTATAGTGACAGCCGGCCGAAGTTTCACAACTTTCCTCACAAACCAGCTGTGTTTGCAGGCGCAGACATACTTGATTGCTAGCGCATTGCTAGTTGTGTCGCGGTTGTGAGTCGGGCTGTACGGGCGATGTAGCGCACTTCCTCTGCATCTGTGTTTGGCGTATCTTGATGGTCGCTACGCGCAGCTTGCTCGCAGTCTGGGCTATATCGTTATCAATATTCGTCTCTGCCCGACCGCCACCCCAAGACCTCAGCGTGGTGCTAGTAGGCCAGCAAGACAGGAGTCCTGCAAACTCCCTCAGTCACTCTCCCTCCAAAGACCATGGCACGATCAAATTCAACTTTAAAGCTTCTGGAGGGGCGCTGAATATCTTGGGTGAAGAGCAGTTGCAGCGAATCAATACACGCATAGGCCTCAATGGGGACATCAGCACCCTAGCTGCTCACCTGAACGATGACGATGATCTGGTGGGTGCTGCAAGGATACTTGACGTACATGACTGCTAAGCATCCAAGCAGAAGCACGAAACACGGCATGCATGGGTCTGACCGAAAGCCAGTGATGGGGCTTGCAGCAGATGTGCATGTTGGGCCAGGGCCACCACGCGTGGCTGAGGGCCTCATCAGCAAGTGGCGCTATAGCCGTCTCATGCACATGTTAACAGATAAGGAGGGGCTATAGCCGTCTCATGCACATGTTAACAGATAAGGAGCTGTTTGGCACGCAACAACTACAACCCAGGCACATGCACTGTCACGCCCGTATTGTGTGTCCAGTGCCATTCACATTAACGACATCATGCTCTCAACAGCAGTAGCAGCATGACTATTGCCAAGTCTATGTCCAAGCATTTCCCTGCGACAGCTGCAGCAAGCCAAGCATGCAACAATCGTTTGGCGCAGCTTCATTCCACTCAGTGTTTGCTGTGCGCCGGCGTGTCCTATGCTGCAACACGCTGTACTGCACAGGGACTTGAGCCAGGAACAGACAGCCTCATCTACTCGTGCGGCTGCCTGCTAGCCACTGCAACAGCAGAGCAGCAGGCTGCTGCGCGAGTCGCAGCAGACGACGTGGCAGCAGCAGCAGTGGTGCAGCAGCACAGACTTCGCCAAACGTTGCTGGGGCAGCGCACGCAGCAACTGTCAGAGGTGTTGTTGACCCCTGGGCAGTCTGACCCCACAGGATTGACAGTTGCCCAGGTGTTCAGCCTGAGCTCTAGGCCTGACTCAAAGTACAAGCTTGTGCTTGATTTTGATGGCAGTACGCTGGTGGGCACACCATGGAACGAACTGAAGCAACTGGACAAGATCACAACGCCTCCATATGACAAAGGTTTGCTGCTGCTCGTCTTGATGAAACTTGTGCAGCTGCCAGCAGGGCCGACTTGGCACGCGCTGATGGGAGATACACCTTACTCATCACCAGCAGTCAATGTAGTGCTTGGTATGGCGGGCGTAGCTCTTGTAGCAGTGCTGTCTGGGCTGCTCCAGAACCGGGGCATGGCATGCCGTTGGCGTGAGGCTGCTGAAGGTCTGAGATTGAGCTGGTCTGGGGCATGACAGCAGCCAGCAGCAGTGAGCAAAGCATTGCCATGCATGCGGTGGCGCGCACTGCATACTGCAGCCATGCCAGAACTCCTGCAACCTTCTCTCTTTGATGCCTGCTATGCTGCGCTGCAGACGCGCACACCAGGCTCAGTTGATGCCGCGAAGCCACACTTGCATGCACCAGGTACACGTGATGCGATGCAGCGCTCTGCTGATCCGCTCTGCGCTGCGCTGTGCTGTGCTGCAGACGGCGACCACAGCACGTTCAATGCGGAGGAGTTGGCAGACATTGTTGCTGTGTGGCGTGCTGTGGCGGAAGGTGAGCATCAGCTGCCCAAGCATGCTTGTGTGCACTTGTTTGTGAGGTGCATGTTGATGCTGCTGCACATGCTGCGCTGCTGCACAGCACACACACACACACACACACGCACGCACGCACGCACGCACGCACGCACGCACGCACGCACGCACGCACGCAGTGACAGGTTGATCCTGCTAGTGCTGTGTCTGCACCGCCTTGATGTGCACGTCATCGCCCACCGGCCAGCGCGTCAAGCACGCTGTCTGTCTCCCATCACTGCCACCAACCCTACTGCTGTCCCTGTGCCTGCTGCTGCCGTTGCTGCCGTTGCCCCTGCCTGCTGACTCACCCAACCATTTGGACACCCAACCCCTGCAGATTTTGCACCCTTCGATGTGGACATCACTACGATAGACCCAGGCGATGCAGCACTCGTTGGCGTCGGCCAGAAAGCGATCATTGGCGGGGCGTCCAGCGACTGGTTTGGCGTCGCCGGTGGCGTTGCCTTCGTCAACGGCTTTGGCCGGCCAGACGTGCCCTGCTTTATATTCGCTCAGAGCCTGGGCTCCAACAACCCGAAGTTCATCTGGGAGGCAGTTTCACACGAGTTGGGACACACACTTGGCCTGCTGCATGACGGTGTACTGCCGAATCCAGCGATGCCCGCTGGCACTCCTTACTTTACTGGGCAGGGTGACTGGGCGCCCCTTATGGTGAGCCGCGGAAGCCAGCGCGGTAAGAGGCGGCTGGAGCTGCATGAATCGTGCTGAGATGCAGCATGTGTGTGCTATCAGAGTTCGTTGACTGTGCAGCAACTGGCACCCCGTCATGGTGGGCGAGGGGGGGGGGACAGGGGCGATGCAGTTACAGCCACGCCAACAAACGGAGCGCTTAATAGATGTTGATTTGTATGTATGAAGCGCAGCGGTGTGAGGTGTGGTGCAGCAGAGATGGAAGCAGGGGCGGAAGCAGGCATGCACTGGTTGACCAGTGGCATCACTTCCACTAACAGCTGCAACCGGCAGCAGCAGGGTAATGACAGCAGCCTTGCAGCTTTACGTGCATGCACTAGCTTCGCTTCACGTGGTACAACAGTGATGACGTACTGGTGCATGCTTCGCTCCACAACACCCATTTGCTGCTGCTGCTGCTGCTGCTGCTGCTGCTGCTGCTGCTGCTGCTGCTGCTGCTGCTGCCTTTCGACACTTTACGACGCTGCAATGCAGGGAATGCCCTACTATGCAGAGGTAACAACATGGGATGCTGGAGAATACCCTTTCTCCAACAATAAGCAGGTGTGCGCAGCTCTTGCGCGTGGCGTACTTCATGCCGGTCAGCACAGCAGGCTGGCGCGGCTCAACATGGAGGCGCCTGTGCTGCAGAGTTGGGCTGGCTGGTGTATGCCCCGTACTGAGCTTGCAGCACAGCGGCACTACTACACTCATGCTGCATTAGGTCGTGTGCTGGAGTTGCCGCGTTGTTCTAACTGGAACTGCTGCTTCTGCTGCTGCCTGCCTTGGCCTGCCTGCTGCCAAACACCCGCATCAACACTACCACCATCACACCCACCACGTGCAGGATGACCTGGCCGTAATTGGCAGGTGGCTGCCACGGGCCTCTGCGCAAATTGGCGCCAACATCAGCACTGCCACACTCTTGACGGCAGCTCCGGCATTGCCTGATGGTGCAACCAGCGCCGCCGCCAGTGCCGCTGGAGTGGTGGCCAGCAGAGCTCAGCCTGGTTTTTCTCGTTCGCTGCAGCAGCAGGGCCGGCAAGCATCGCAGTGGCAGTTGCGCCACCGTTCGGCGTCGGTGAGTACAACCAGGCCAACCTGAAGGCATCTGCCGTCATGTATGATGGCTCTGGGGCAGTCATGGCCACTCTTGGCTCCCAAACCATGGGCATCCCGGCGACAGACGTCGATATTCCGAGCAGCGGCATGTACTATATCTCTGTTGCCGGCAAGGGGGAGGGAGATCCAGCCGCCGGCGGTTACAGCAGCTACGCATCACTCGGTCGTTACACGCTATCTGTTACTTTTCAGACTGGATTTTCGCCCCCAGCCATCGACTGCAGGGGGGCATGGGGCAGCTGGAATGCGTGCACTGCTGCCTGCGACCAAACCGCCACCTACAGCATCACACAGGCAGCTGCATTTGGTGGTAGTGCCTGTTCAACTGCTGACGGAAGCGTACGCACACAGCCCTGCACTGGCGGTGCGTGCATGCTGGCAACCGATGATCCTGTTATGGTCATAACCAGCATCAACGTCACCAGAGGGAGCATTTTGGCGCCAACCCGCACCAACAGAATGACGCCCAACAAGGTAAGCAGCGTGCAGCAGCACCTCTCCTTTTGCAGGGCGATTGTCACGCTCAGAACAAGGGCAGGTGGCAGGCTTGCCAAAGCACTTGTGTACGGCGCGTGGGTTGGTAAAGACATGGCGAGGCTCAACCCAGTGGCTGCTGTTCCTGCTGCATCAGAGACATTCAGAACTGGGCAAGCTGTGTTTAGGAGTAAGTCTTGGAGAACAGATCAGCAGTCCGAGCAGCCGCCGGCGCAACCCGCGCCGGTGACCGCATGCGTGTTTGAAGTGAGCAGCGTCGAGTTCCCTGGCAAGACACTCGACAAAGTGAACTCGGTGATGACACAAACGCTTCAATGGAAGTGAAGATGGAACGTGGGTTTGACGTGAGAACTGCGCATGCTGCTCTGACTCAGCTCTGCTACCAGCGAATTGCAGTAGTTACACCACAGGTGAGGCTGCCACCAACTTGCACAAGGAATGTTCTGCAGGAGTCGTATGTCTGATGCACCGTGCAGTGCCTGCTGCCTCTGATATCTGGTGCAGTGCCGGCTGCTTCTTTGTGGGAGAGGTGCTGCTGACCAGCCTGTGCCGCATGTACATCATGATACTCGACCAGCAGGCAGCTTCTCAGGTTGTTTGCGCTGGCGCTGTGCATGTTGGTGAACTTCTGAGGGGTGGAGATGGGTGTTGCATGCGTGCATTGTCCATGGCGCAAGGTCGACTGGATGTTGGCTTAGTCCACAGCGCATGGTTCAGCTGCAGAGCTGCCACAGAACAGCGTGGAGTGGCAGGTTTGTTTGTGCAGGCCACAAACACTTGTTCATGTGCTGGATGCTACTGTTGCATCTTATGCGGGGCAGGGCTGAAGTTGTATGGCTGTTATGAAGTGGAACACGTCTCCATCTCCAAGTCATGAATCAGATGACTTGGTAGTGATTTACTAAACAGCATGCTGTACATGCCACCGTGCAGTCACAGGCCGTGATCATCGTTACATGTGTTTTGGCATGGGGGCAGTCTTAAATTAAGGTCATTGCCAGCGTCAACACCATCAGCACTGTCGTCTAAATGACACCACTCATGCCACCTTATGGATCTGCACTGCTTCAACAATAATGACTGTACACATTGAACACCCACTGGGTTGCCTTCTGTACAATGCTGGTCAGTCGGCTTGTGGTGCTCGCAGCTGTTGGTTGCCTGCTTGCGCGTTCAAGTATGGGGGCTGCATCACACAGCAACATCTGCAGTCTGTGTCAACCTGTGTCATGGCTTCACAGCTCAGATCTGCTTGGCGTTTTTGGCCCTCACACCAGCTGCAGAACACATGTCCCTGGCATGCTGTACTCTTGTGGGCCATGTTGTACTATCTTTCTCACAGGCTGTGCCTGCTTGGGTGGTGATGCCACAGTTGCTCCCTGTCACATCTTGAGGTTTCAGTACGCAGCATACCTGACAGACTATCATGCTCCTGGAGGTGTTGTTCAGCGTCACAGTCACGTCATACTACTCAGGTGATTTGCATGCAAATTGTGTGGCCACAGTTGGGCTTACAATGCAATGCATGTTTGCTGCTGCAAATACGCAAGCAGCGGGGTTATAGGTTAGAGACAGTTGTGTGAAGAGTCTGTGGGTGTGTGCCTGGTCAGCGTGGAGCACGGACTGCTCTTGCACGCGTCGGTGAGAATTTGCATGCAGGGCATTGCTTGGCATCACAGGCTCACATTGGGGTGTACAGGCCACATTAGTATATACTAACATACATGCATATGTTGTGGCAGTGCTGAGCTGCACGTGCACAGGTACCATCACCACAGCGGGCCACCGCATTATGTGCAAACAAAGATGCATACACCATACGCAATAGGTTCTTACCTGTGGCCATGCAGCCTTGATGGCACTGGCACCTGTGGCATTTGCTTACACTTTGTTCATATTCATGCCTGGTGGCCGCTGGTTGTTGACTAGCGACCTGCTGTGCTCAACTGCTGCACTCCCTCATCAGCAGATACAGCAGTGGGTGGATGAGACAGACAGGCCCAATGATTGGCTGCATGCTTTACAATCCATTTGACCAACTACAAATAGGTTTGGTCAGGTTGAGTATCATCATCATCATCATCATCATATTACCCATTCAAGCCATAGCATCAGCGCCATCGGACCCGCGCCCCACCGGGGCGGAAAGAGGAGGGAGCACTGCTCCGGAATGTTTGCATGCATTACGCACATCCCAGGTTGAGTATGTCATGATGTAGGTGTTGGCTGCGGGGAAGGTTGTCCTGCACGCTGCGCTTCCGCACAGACACCTTGGATGCATTGTCTGATTGACCAGCCCGGGGAGGGGGGGGTGTTGAGCAACAACTGCTGCTTTGTCGCGTCATACCTGTTGTATACGCTTTGCTGTGCTAGGGGCGGAGGGAGGTGCAGCAGCTGTGGTGCAGGGATGGCTTTGCCACGCAGGTGATCACGTGGCTGCTGTGGTGCATGCCACTCAGCAATGGATTAATGAAGTTGGCCAGCCCATTCACAAATGTAGTAGTCAAACATCCATGCCACTCAACAATGGATTAATGATGTTGGCCAGCGTTGTGTGTGCGAGCTGCACCATGATGATGATGCCAGCATGCACACGTGCAGTGCATTCACTTGGCACGCATGTGGCACGACTTGCAGGCTGCCAGCAGTCATGAAGGCGCATGCAAAAGAACGAGTATTAAGCAGCATGTGCAGCACTGTAGTTACATAAATATATATCATATCATATTGCGCCGGCCCTGGGAGCGTGGAGGGTCCGCCGGGCGTGCGTCCTGTTGTTTGGCAGCGGTGCGTCGCCTTCGCTGCTGCAGCAGCTGCCTTGACAAAGGCTTTGCCTTAATGCTCAGCTTGAAAGATGGATGGCTCTGAAAGGCTTGCCTCTCACAGTCTGCAGTTTGTGTTGAATCGACTGTGTGTTGCCCTGATTGTGACAGTGCTAGGCACACAGCATTGCTGTGGTACTGCTTTGTCAGGTGTTGCTGCCCGTACTGCCTAATGTAGCATATGGCTTGCTGGCTCACTGTATCCGTTTGCATGACTACCCCTGTCGTATCAGGTCAATAGAGGCGTTGCAGGTACCACGAGTGCATTCAAGGGCCATACTGGCTCCGCCAGTGCACCCATGATGGGCAACAATGCGCAATGCTAGCATGCTGCCGGGGTTTTGAGCCCTAAAAGCTGAGCATCAGTATTTGATCAGTGCTTCATCGTGCTTGAGCCATGAACTTGATAACTGCAAGCATGACTGAAGGTTGTAAATGCATCTAGTGGTTGCCCAACGAGCCTGTCATTGGCTCGAAAAATGGGAGATGTTCCCATCGTGCAACATCCAAACTGTGACTGCAAGGGTGTGTAACATACAGGCAAGGACGTACATACATGCATGGTATGTGATTCTCAGAGCCCTTGAGTGCTTTGTTACAGGCTTGCAACATTAGACCACTGGCAGTGATCGGGTGGTGGCCTTGACCTGCACTTTTGCATGCTTTTTGGGTCGCTTGTCGATGCTAATCACTGCAACAGTATGTCACAAAGTGTTGCAAAGGGCAAGCGTTGCACACTACTATGCATTGCCCACAGAACAGCACTGCCGTCACCCCGTCATGATGGAGTGCCCATGCCGTCACCCCGTCATAACACATATGTATGTTGAAAGGACGCGGCACTCACATACTTAAGCAACGTTTTATGAGCGACACCAGTGCACGTTATGGTCATGCACGGCAGCAACACACACACCTGGCCAACACACAAACCTGCCGCTGTTTAGCACACAGGTACAAACTCCGCCGTTGTGACACGGCTGAGGTTCCTGCTGCGCTTACTGTGCATGACCATGCTGACATAAAGCAAAGCAACAGCCAGTACCCTGTACAGCGAGGTGTAGTAAATGGCCATGCACGGCATTTCCAAACATATCAAGAAACTGGCAACAGCAGTCATACCACGGCACCCGCCACAGCGCATACAGGCTGCACTAATGCTGAGTGAACCATGCACATGTACCTCCTGCTGCAACGTGTATGGCGCAAACACTGCTGTGAACAGGTGATACAAAACCAAGCAGAAGACCAGGCGGGCAGCACGGTCGCAAGACAAGGTGAGCAAATGTGGCTGCAAAAATGCAGGAAACCACATACACGGCTACAGGCTGCAGCAGTTGGCTATTGCTGCTTGTCAAGTGCTCAAGAGTGCATCCTGCAACATCTGACTGCAGCGAGTGCAGCCAGCTCTGCTTGCATGCGGGCCTTTGGGGATACTTCTGTCACGTTATATATGGTAGAACATACTCTGAAATCCTGAGGGATGCTCACCACTCCTGCCAGGCACCCTGCTTACGTGCCGCATTGCGCCTTTTCCCCCTGCAAACACACAACGTCTCTGGCTGAGGGACTGCTGTCGGCGGCGTGCCTGCTGGTGCCAGCTTGTCCTTGCTGCTGCATCAACTGATCACACAACTGAAGCCAACGTGGCGCGCGTGGCAAGCGCCCAATCACACAACTCCCATGCAGCCAGGTGCCTGCAATGTTGTACATGTGTGGTGCACAATTTGCTGCTGTTGCTGCTGCTGCACATGTAATTGCTGCCTTGTCACAGCTTGTAATCGTACATGACCATGGGCCCCGCCACTTCCTTCACCTTCTCGTCACCTGCATGACAGCGGTCAGTGCTGCAGCTTAGTGGGGCGGCACACGAAGCAGCACTGTGAGTTCATATGCATGCTGCATGTCACATGTAACATGTGTGCCCTGACCTGCATGTGCAGGTTGGCGATGCCTTACATGTATTGTCTTCCACCAAATGCCACCAAATGCGCCACCAGCATGTGGCATGTTGGGTTGCATTGTTACAAAGCACAATCATATTTCTGGGGTCCCAATTGCAATCAATCGGTGCCTTTTGACCTTGGTATGTGCACAGTTCCGGCGTGGCAGTGTTGCTGTCTAATGCTGTCATTAGCATGTGCGTTGTGTTGATGGTCAGCATAAGTCTTGCACTTTTGGCTGTGGCTGACCTGGAGCCGTGGGAGCTGCATATTGCACAACAGGATATGGATTATAGCTGGCAGGATATGGAAATACGTGGCAGGGTATGGTGTATAGCTGCCCAAATACGGCTTATGTTTGGGCAGCTATATAGCATGTAACAAGGCAATACGGCGGAAGGACAGAGATATAGTCAAGTACACCAGTACAGCATATTGTCCAGGTGCTGCTGCTGTTTTGTCCTTGCTCAGCTGTACAGTTGCCGTTCCTTGCTTCCGGTGCACTCTCCCTGCATGTTTGCACAGATGACCAACACCCCGGCGACCTCACTTCAGCACGAGCTTCACTCACCATACAGCTGCTTCACCAGCGCCAGCGCAAACTCAAAAGCGGTGCCGGGGCCCCTGCTAGTGGTCAGCGTACCGTCCACCACCACACGGTGCTGCACAGCCTCCTGGTTTGACAGCTTGTCGGAAAACGCCGGATGCGCTGTCGCCTTGCGGCCGTCCAGGATGCCCTGTGACTCAAAGAACACTGCTGGGGTGGCACAGATTGCTGCATAGAGCTTGCCGGCGGCTTGCTGCTGCTTCACGAGCTGTAGCAGTGTACTGCTGTTCCGCAGGCGTTCCGCCCCTGGCATACCACCAGGGCACGCGATGAGGTCGTACTGCTGTCCTGCTGCATCAACGATGAGTTGGTCTGCTACTATCTTCACTCCGCGTGAGCCTGCGCCAGCAAGCAGCAGCAGAGCCAGGACAATGCATTGCAGGGTGATGGCATGACGAAGAGCTTGAAGGCATCCACAGTGCAGCAGTTGTCGTTGTGGTTACAAAGTTGCAATAGCTGAAACTTTGCTTGTTTACCTGGTGCTTCAAGATGCAGCCAACAATGCTGTTGCTGCAGCCCCGATTGTGATGCCCCAGTTCTCATGCATAGTGTTCAACACCGTGTTGCCAGCTCAGATTACAGCTGCCAAGGCGGGGAACGCAACTTTCTGCATGCGATTGATACAAGAGCACCTGTTGCTGCTACAAGGATGTCACAGCCGGAACAACTACTTGGTGCACAGTGGGCTCAAAGTGTGCATGCAGTGCTCACATGTCACCTCCAAGCTATCCTCAACAGAAGCTACCGTCACTACAGCACCAGCTCGTCTCAGCACGTCTATGGTGATTACTGCCTCCATCTCCTCTGTACCTGTGCCAATGGGCACAAGTACTGCCTTCTGGTCTGCTGCCATTGCTGCTACTTGCCTGCTGCTGTGGGTGATAGGGACGACAGCTGCAAGCAGCCCGCTACGCAGAACGGTGCTTCTGGGAAAGCAGTAGCTGATGTGACTGAGAAGCATACGCCCTTGGCTTACGTGCCTGGTGCTAGTGGCAAGCATGATATGGTGAGTTGGCAACAACGTGGATCCAGAGCCCTTATAGTTTCGTGTATTGGGTTATTATGTTACAGTATCAAAGTTCTAACCTTTCTTCGCAATGACAAGCTGTAGCGTCTCAGTGACAAGAACCAAGACTCAAACCTGTCTGTCGGTGTAACCGCAGCAGCGTGATAACATGCTGTCCGCCTACATGCTCTGGGTCTTCAGTCAGTCGATCGGCACTCTTGCAAGCACAGCAGGCTGTTTGACGGGACACGAGACCGTTGCACGTTCTATTGTGCCCTCTAAGAGTCCCTGAGAAACACTTTGAACTTGAAGCTGTCTTAAAAGCGTCCGCAATTAACCAAACGATGCAGTAACTGCTGCTGCCGCAGCTCAGGATGAAAGCAATGGACTTGCCAGGAGGCAACAAACTTCCTGCTCTTCCAAGCTTGCTTATGAAGCACATGTATGTCTAGCGTAGTACCGAACCTTTTTAGGGGATGGAGACTGAGCCACCGGAGGAGGATGTGACTGCAGAGGGCAGCCTGGAGCTGGGGCAGGAGTCGCCGTCTGTGCTTGGGAACAGCACTGATGTCAAGGTGCGGTGCGCTGCATGCCGCAAGTGCCTTCATGCCTGCACTTGCTGATGACGTATCAAACTGTTTCATGTGCCTTGGCACATCAGCCTGGCTGGCAGGTGTCAGCTTCAGCAGGCTGTGCCAGCATCACTCACACTTGTTTTGATGCGAGCAGGTGGTGGTGCGTGTAAGACCCCAGGTGCTTGGCACAGAGCTGCAGCCAGGTGGGCCTGGCGGGCAACGCAGATGCTGCTGTCACTGGGAGGTCTTTTTAATCTCCTGTTACAGTAGTGCACTGCAATGCAGTCACAGTCGGCGCACTGTTGAGTCCAGGGCAGGTGTCAGTTTGCATGTTTCTCCCTGCAGCCACAAGGCCTGAAGTCAGCAGCAGCAGCAGCAGCAGCAGCAGCAGCACTTCCTCTGCATAAAACGGCACCCTGCACATTTCGTGACACAGCTGACCCTGTTGTGTGTGAATGCTGTTGTTGCGTTCCTTGCATGGCTGCTTCCTGCAGAACTTGCCAGCTGTGTGGAGGTGGACGGCTTCAACAGCCTGCTGGTACGCTCAGCCAGCGAGGCCAGCAACATGGAGTTCAATTGGGTGGCAGGACCAGCAACAACACAGGCAGAGTTCTTCAAAGGTGCGACGCGCCCGCTGCACTCGTGTCAGCAGCTGGGTGCATGAGCATGCTGCACATACCCACCTGCGTTGGAAACTTACGAGTGCTGAAACAGGTGGCTTGAAAAAGGGATCCCAGCGGGCTGTCCCTGTCAGCCGGCCGAAAGACGGGGGTGATGCGAAAGACAGCAGTGCACATCGCTCAGCATGACAGTGGCTGCGAGGTAACCACCTGGTGCTGCCGCCGCTGCTGCTGCGCTGCTGCCTGCAGTCGTGGGACGCCCCACGGTGGAGAACTGCCTGTCTGGCTTCAACTCCTCTGTGTTTGCGTACGGCCAGACAGGCAGCGGCAAGACATACACCATGATTGGCGAGCTGCCAGAGGAGTTGGACCTGCTGCCACCAAACGTGAGAAACCACCCTGAGAGCAGTGCATGCAGCACAAGTGCTTCTGCTGGCAGACGTTACCATGCAGCAGCATGGCAGGGTTGCTAGCAGTGCATGCATAGCCTTCTATGAGAGGGCTCAGCAATGAGTTGTGCGCTCAGGCACTTGTGGCCTTGCACAACCTCATTGTACCACCTAGCCTGCATAGCAGCTGGCATGCAGGATCGCTAACTGTTAGTGGTGCAAGCCCACATGCCAGTCACTGGCGAAGCTAAACCTGCATTTGTCGTATCGCTGGTGCTGGTGCTGCTGGTGTTGGCCGCTTTACAGGCTGGGCTGATCCCCCGCATCTTTCAGTACCTTTGGAAGCGCATGCCGGAGGTGCATGCCAGCATGCTGGCAGATACAGTCACCAGCATGGTGGCAGCAGGCAGCAGCCCCAGCAGCTCTTGCAGCCAGGAAGGTGGTGATGCTGGGGATGAGGTCAGCAGCGGCAGCGCAGCGCAGCCGAGCCTGACTTGGCTGGTGCGCTGCAGCATGCTGGAGATTCACAGGTGAGCTGCAGCTTGCGCAGTAGTCCTGCACCGCCAGCAGCAGCAGCTCAACAGCCCTGCAGCCTTTGCGGCCAGCAAAACACTCCAGCCACTGCAGGAACAACCACAAGCCCAGCATGCTTCACCTGTCTGCGGCATGCAATGCAGCAGATGCACAGGCAAATCGTGTTGTAGCGGCTGCCAAGCAGTGCAGCTCAGGACGGGTCCTGCATTTCAAAAAGTACATGCATGCCGCATGCGTGGTGAGCACGCCTTGCCACCTTGCGCCTGCTGCTGTGGGCAGGGAGGAGATGTATGACCTGCTGCGCCCGAGCAGCAGCGCCCTGAGCCTGCGCGAGGACATCCGCAAGGGCGTGTACGTGGAGGGCCTGGCGGAGAAAGTGGTGGACAGCAGTGAGTGGCGCCCACGCTGCAGCAGCTGTGCATGCATCCCAGGACCAGCGCAGGAAGCCAGTGCACCCGAGTACGGTAGAATCCCCAGCTTTGGCGCCGCGCATGCTGTGCGTGCAGATGCCATGCGTGTGTGCTGTTGGCCGTTGCACAGACGCCACCAACCTGGACGGCTGCCTCTCCTGTGCCTGCTGCAACTGCCGGCCTGCAGTGCAAGGCGTGCTGGCGGTGCTGCGCAGTGGCATAGCGCTGCGGCAGGCTGCAGCCACGGAGCACAACGCGGCCTCCTCGCGCAGCCACTGCATCTTCACGTGCCATGTTGAGAGCCGCTTCATGGAGCAGCCTGGCTTGGTGAACGTGCGCAGCAGCAGGCTTCACTTGGTCGACCTTGCAGGCAGCGAGCGGCTGCGGTACGGGCTGGGGGGCATGGCGCCTGGCGAGGGCGGGGACAGGCAGTTGAAGGGGACCACGTCCATCAACACCAGCCTGTCTGTGCTGGGGCTGGTCATCCTGAGGCTCACCGAGCACCAGCCGCACATACCATACCGCAACAGCAAGCTGACGTTCCTGCTGCAGGTGGGCGCGTGGCAGCTGAACCTTACGCAGCTGCGTGCAAGCAGTGGCTGTGCTTGCAGCCAGTAGTTACAGCTGGCCGTTGGCTGCATGGGTGAGGTGCATCGTGTGATGTGCGGCGTGGCATTGCATGAGGTGTGGATGACAAGGCATGGCGTGTGCTGTGGCTTATCTATGAAGCACTGCCCGACAAGGCAAGCGCCCTGCCTGGATCTGCTCAACGACGAGCAGCTTCAACAATTGGTCCACGCCATCTTGTTTGCCGGCAACATTTTTGCACCCGCCTGGCCGCACCTGCTGCTGCTGCTGCTGCTGCTGCTGCTGCTGCCTTGTAGGACTCCATTGGTGGCAATGCCAAGACCATCATCGTGGCCAACGTGAGCTCCTGCGAGGCCTGCCTGCAGGAGACACTCAGCACGCTCAAGTTTGCCACGCGCGCACGCAACCTGGTCAACAAGGTGGGTGGGTGCCTCCCAGCTGCTGCGCACGCGCTTCTGCGACCACCCCTACATGTACACCCGTAGCACGGCAGCCACCTGCGACCACCCCTACATGTACACCCGTAGCACAGCAGCCACCAGCCAGGTGCATCCTGCTGCGCGCAGCACACCAGTGCCACGCCACATAGCTGACTGGCCTGACCTTGACTTTCTCGTCGCTTTGCCTGTACTGCCCTGCCTGGTGCGCCAGGCGGTAATCAACGAGGACACCAACGGCGATGCAGCGCTGCTGCGCCTGGAAAACCGGCGCCTGCGGCAGGAGCTGGCGCTGGCTCAGGGCCTCGTCGCCGCAGGCAGTGAGGGCGGCGCTCAGGGCCACGCAGCAGCAGCGCAGCAGCTGGAGCAGCATGTGCAGGTGCAGCAGGTGCTGGGCCTGCTGAGCGAGATGGGCAAGCACAACAGCGACCTGGAGATTGCGCTGGAGTACAGCAAGAGGTGGGGCTGCTGGCCAAACATGGCTGCTTCTGCTGTTGCTGGGAAGGGTTGCTGATTTACGCTGCAGCATGCCCAAGGCAGCGCTCGTTCGACGAAACAGATGAATCTGCTTGCAGGGATCCAGACCAGAATGGCACTTCACGCTTCTGCTCGCCATTGTTCATGTTGCCTTTTCCGTGTCTGCATTGGTTCTGCCGTGTTGTTTTGCACTTGCCCGCAGGGAGCGGTCTGAGCTGGAGCGCAGCTGCCTGGAGAGCCGCCAGGAGCTGGCAGCAGCGCAGGTGTCGCTGCAGCAGGTGACACTGGCAAGCTCACGGCTGCAGACGGAGTAGCGAGGGCGCATGCTGCCGAGGTGGCGCAGCAAAGCAGCTGGGGCTGTTTGCTGTATGCAGCAGATTTGCTGGAGTGCCTGAGGGGACTGTCCTTCTTGTTGGACTGTTGGCTTTGCCATTGCACTCTGTTGGCAGGGCAGCTGTGTATGTCACTTACCATCGCTGTGTCTCTGACCCCATGCTGCCGTTGCTCTATTTGCTGTGGTGCTGCAGACCATGCGAGAGTGCAGGGGCTGGCGCCACAAGTGGTTCAGGTTGGACAAGTCCAGCAGCAGCAAGCTCAGCAGCACCAACACTTCAATAGATGTGGCAGCAGCAACAGGCACCACTACACCCGGTGGTAGCAGAACACCACCGTGCACAGCAGCAGGCGCCCCACTGGAACAGGGAGCACCTGGCAGCACAACGCCACACATGCTGAAGCATGCTGCAGCAGTGCACTTGAGCAGGGACGCCATGGCCAGGTTCATGCAGCTGCTGCTGACAGCGTACGGCAGGAGAGCCGCTGCGACGTGCTGCTTGGCCTGATGAGCAGCCACCTGTCAGAGCTCGTCAGCGGTGCTGGCCCTTCTACCACACAGCAGTCTGCAGCTGCTGGCGACAGCAATGAGGTGCCTGCGCTACAAGGGTCAGCTGCTCCGCCCAAGGCTGCAGCCAGCAGGGTGCGGCAGTCGCTGCAGGAGCTTGCTGCTGCGTGCAAGCCGCGCCTGGCGAGGTGGGAGCAGCTTGGCATGTTCCACGGAATCTCGAATGCACAAGTAACCTCCCAGCACGCGTACGAACACCCACCAGATGCTGGACAGTTTGTCTGCTAGGTGACCGTCTCCTTCACAGCGGTGATTGTGTCTGGTCCTGGTGTCTGCTGCTGTTGCTTGTGTGGTTACCATGCTCCTGGCGGTGCCAGCCTAGAGCCACGATGGTGCACGGTGGTCTCACCACGGCGCCCTGTGTCGCTGCTGTGACGGCGTGTGGTGTGCTGTTGCAGGCACCGGAGCTCAGCAACATCCTGAACAGCCTCGAGGTGCTGGCAGACTGGCAGCAGCAGCAGCAGCAGCAGACCACACACCTCTTGGCCAGCTGTACAACTGCAGGGGGCCACGTCAGCACGCAGCAGCCTCCCTCAGATCTACCCAGCCCTATCAGCACTGCCGCCGCTACCGCGGGTGCAGCATCAGCTCAGCCCGACGGCCCGGCAGCTGCAGCAGTGCAGGGTGAGGTCAGCGGCATACCCAAGGCCAGCTTTGTGCCTTCCGAGCTCCACCGGCAGCTGGAAGAGGAGCGGCAGCTGAATGCACAGCTGAATGAGCAGGTGCGGCTGCTGCAGCAGCAGCTGGTGAAGGCTGGCGCCGGCGTCAGCAAGAGCTGCAGCAGCTTGAGTACCAGGGCCAAAGCTGCGGAGGTGCAGCCGCGGGTACCTGCAGCAGCAGGCATGTGCTCCAGCATGGATTCTGTGCTGGGCGCCTCAACGATAGCATACCAGGGAACATCAATGACATGTGCATGCAGCAGCAGGAAGGCAGCTGGAGCAGCCCCTGGTGCGGCTGCATATACGGGTCAGCGTGCCAGATGCTGCCGCTCCCTCCGAGCATCCGCAGCAGCCGGGCACCTTGTCAGCCGAAAGCAGCAGCAGCGGCGTCGCTGCAGGCGCGGGAGGCGCCGATCCTCGCACTGCTGCGCGGCTGGCGGCGCTGCAGCAGCAGGTGGCCGCGCTGCAGGGCCAGCTGGAGGCGGTGACGCGGGACAGGGCCAGCCTCCAGGGGCGGCTGACGCACGCACGCAGCGTTGTGGCTGCTGCCCGCTGCTCCACGCCCAGCAGCCTGAGCTCCAGCAGGCTGCCTTCGCCCCAGCCCTGCTTCAGCCCGCTGCCCCCGCTGTACGGAGTGAGCACAGGCAGTGGCCGTGAGTGTGGGACTGGCCAGCGCGCTTTTTTGTGCATGCTGCCGCACCCACGTGCGCTGGCACGGGGCCGGCCAGTCGCTCGTGTCATTCCCGCGCGTGGCGTCACTCATTCAGCGTAGCTGTCTTGCCAAGATAGCCTGGCTCATGCTTGCTGACCTGGCGATGCTGTCTGTTGTGCTGCAGGAGTCGATTGATGAGGAGCCTGAGGAGGGCAGCTCGCCAGCACTGGCAGCCCCCAGCAGCTGGCGCCGTCGTGGCGCAGCAGCATCCCCCAGCCCAGCAGCAACCTGCCCAGGCTCCCCCAGCACCCCGGTGAAGCAGGCCACGCCTGCGCACAGCCCACGGCTGACAAAATCACCCATGGTGGCAGGTGGCCAGCAGGCGGGTGATGAGCTGCTGAGTCACGATGAACTGTGGCAGCAGCATCACAAGGAGCGGCAGCAGCACCAGCAGGAGTGGCAGCAGACGCTGCAGCTCACGCGCGCAGTGCATGCTGCTATCGCTGCCAAATCAGGCAAAGGCGCAGACGGCCAGCAGCAGCCACCGCTGCCGCCAGCGCTGCCATTGCCGCCACAGCAGCAGCCAGATTCAGGTGCGGTGAGCAGTGCCACCTCCCCTGCTGGCACACCTCCTGTGCATTCTGCCCGAAGCAGTGCAGAACGTACAGCAGGGCCTGCGCAGGCGAGTTCAGGTAGCCGGCTCAGCAGCAGCGTGTGCAGCCTAGAGGAACTGCTGCAGCAGCAGACACCGCCTAGACTGCAGCTGCCGCAACAGTCGGGCACAGACATCAGGACCAGTAGTGGCAGCCTGGGTGCACTTGTCCGCAGCTTCAGGCTGCAGTTCGAGCAATCGAAGCAAAAGTCAGATGCAGGGCAGGCGACGCCACCGCTGCCGCCGAAGCAGCAGCCACAGGAGCAGCAGCAGCAGCAGCAAGAAGTGCCTGACGGCAATAGCAGTGATGATGCGGCTGCTGCCACAGTAGGTCAGCATTTGGAAGCCGAGCAGACAACAAAGCAGGGAACTGCAGAAGCAGAGGGAGTTGTTATAGCAACTTCCTCAGCACCTGCAGCAGCACCAGCAGCTGCTGCTGCCGATGACGAAGGTGCTGCTGGTGCAGCCTACAGCTGCCCTGAACAGGCTGCTGCTGCTGCTGCGCCTGCTGCAGAAGCATCCACCCCCATCACTGCAGCGGCAGATGCCTTGGGTGAGGAAGGCAGCGGCCTGTCTAGTCAGCAGCAGCAGCAGCAGCAGCCTGGTGGTCCAACATGGGGTGTTGATGACTACGAAGAGGAGTTCCAGCAGCTCTCACAACAGCTGCAGGTGCGGTTGGAGAGAGAGAGAGATGCAGCTGTGGACGCATGTGCGAGCAGCTGTGCATGTGTTGTTGCAGGCGGAAGTGCGGCAGCCGTGCGAGCATTCGCAGGTGGAAATGCCTGCTGCTAGGCCCTGCTTGGACAGCACCTATGCCAGCAACCTATTCTAAGAGCACACATTCAAAAGTATGCTGCCACGCCACAGGCGCATCTGCACAAACAATACACATATTCCACGCAGCAGCCCACCGCCATCAACAATGCCGAGGGCGCATCCATGTGATTCTCAGGCTGCCGCAGTGCTGCCCTACTGCCTCCTTCACCGCTGTAACCAGCCAGAACCACCCGCACACCACACACCCTGCAACGCCTCCCCCCCCTCCCAGTGAGTGACATTGCACCACGCACACTGCCGCCGCCCTGCAGGAGCTGGTGACTGCCAACTCAGCCCTCAAGGCCACACTGCAGCAGCGCGACAACGCGCTCGAGCAGCGCTGCCACGAGCTGGCCTGCTGCGAGTCCATGCTGCAGGAGGTGCACGAGCGCCTGGCGGCCAGCGAAGCCGCAGCAGCGGACGCCGCCGCGCAGCACTGCGAGGCGATGTGGGCCAAGGGCCAGGCGGCTGGCCTGATGGAGGTGAATGAGGCGCTGCAGGTGCAGCTGGAGCAGCAGGGCCAGGAGCTGGAGCAGCTGAAGGCAGCCCTGGAGAGGTACGTTGGACCGGGGTTGTGTACAGCGTGGGTGTCGGCATGTGTAGCTTTGCGCTGGGTTGCAGGCGTTGAGGCAGGTGCAGCAAGAGCAGCCATTGACAGGTTCAAAGCAGCTGGAGAAACCTTCCCCCTGTCACCAACCCTGCAGAGCCTGTGCACGACCTTGGGATGGTCATGCAGGGTGGTTGCGCACCCAGCACCGCTTGCAGCGTAGTCACACCCTGCCACACCCAGCAGGCGTGCAACACCCTGCACGAGCTGACCCTGGCGTCTGCATGTGCCACTTGCCTGCGCCCCTGTGCCCGCAGGTTCATGGCTACTGAGGCCGCTCCAGAGGAAGCGCAGGCATATGCAGCAGCCTCCGCGGCACTTGAGCAAGAGGCCTCTGCAGATGGCAGCAGCAGCAGCAGCAGCATGGACCAGGGCGTCAGTGCAGCTGCTGATAACGTCCAGGCAGGCTGCGTACTTGCGGCAGTTGGTCCAGCTCAGCATCAGCTGCCGCTGCAGGTGGGTGGCGCGGCACCTGAGCAGCCTCCTGCAGAGACGCACGGCGCCGACGGCGGTGAAAGCGGCGCAATTAATGAAGCAGCCGCACAGCAGGTGATGCTTGTTGCAGTAGAAGCAGCAGCAGCCCCTGCTGCTGTTGCTAATGCACTCAATGCAGGCCAGGACCAGCCAACACCAGTCAGCATGCCTGCTGCTGACTCTGGAGTACTTGAGGCTGCCACCCCTGCAGCATCAGCCGCTACCGCAGCAACCGCTGCAGCGGCAGCTGCGGACAGCACAGCCAGAAAGCAGCCGCAGGCGGTCATGTCGCCAGCAGCAGCAACGGCAGCAGCGTCGACGGCCAGGCAGGGACATGGCAGCTCCTCGGTTTCCAAGCAGCTGCGCCGGCACACCAGCCAGCTGTCAGCGCAGCCTTCAAACATGAGGGTGGCAGCAGCGCAGGCCATCTTGCTGAGGTACCACATAGAGGCTGTCGGCCTGAAGCTGGAAAAGAAAAAGTGCGAGGCGAAGAAGCAGCAGTGTGAGGCGAAGCTCGCGCAGCTGAGCAGGCAGCATGCGCAGCTTAAGCAGCGCCACCAGGCACAGCAGCAGCATGGTGAGCAGCTGCTGCGTCACCAGCGGCACAGGGAGCAGCAGGAGGCCACCAGCAGCACACCGCGGAAGCAGCTGCTACACAGGGTGAGCAGCAGCAGCACCAGTGGGGATGCTGGTGAAGCTGGAAGTGTGCGGGCAGCCACAACTGCAGCTAAGCTGCGGCCTGGTTTGTACAGCTACAGCTTGAGGTCCCCACTGGAGGCCTCGCCAGTTGGATCGTTTGCGGCTCGGCTGGCATCTGAGGAGGGATCAGCAGCAGTTGCTGGTGGTGCAGCAGCTGCAGCACAGCCGCTGAGAAAGGGAGATGCCGAATCAGCAGCGGTGCCGGATGTGGCTTCTGCCATGCTGACAACAACAGCAGCAGCAGCAGTCTGCCCGCACCAGGCTGAGAGCAGGGCAGACACAACAGCCGCATCACCAGCAGTGGCAGCAGCAGGGCAGGAGCGCACGGCAGACAGCAGTGCAACAGCTGCTGGCAGCGCCGGCCAGCACGCAGCAAGTGAATCAGCAGGTGGCGAGGAAGCAGAGCAGCTGCACGGCCGTTGCGGCGTCATGGCAGCTGGTGACAGTGCACAGCGTGCCAGGTGCAGCAGTGATGGAGTGAGCGCCTCAACTGCCAGCAGCAGCGCACAGCATACAGCAGCAGCAGCTGGATTGCAGGTCAGCTGCACTGCAAGCTGTGACGAAGGGGATGCGCAGTCAGGCTGCAGCAGCCACTGCAGCGACAGCAGCAGTGCCAGCCAGGGCTGCCAGGACATGCTGTTTGACCTGCTGCAGCAGCTGCAGGCCCTGGCACAGGAGAGCCACGAGGCCAGCAACTTCACCGCCGCTTCAGCAAGCACGCTGACTGGCAACGCTGCTGCAGCAGCTGCTGGTGATGCAACAGCAGCTGCAGCTGCGGCAGCAGGTGATGGAGCCAAGGCCTGCTGGCCGCTGTCTGTGGCTGCTGAGGTACAGACACGGCTGCAGGTCAAGAGCGCCTGCCACCTGGAGATGACTCGCGGCCTCCTGTATGCAGGCGATGCCCTCATGACGCTGCAGAGCGAGCTCACTGCAGAGAAGGAGCACAGCGAGCTGCCACAGCAGGAGCCGGAAGACGGCGAGTCGCCGCCGCTTGCACGCAGCCTGCTGAGCAAGTTTGAAGGAGCCGGGCGGGAGCTGCGCGCTGCTGCAGCAGCGACGCACGATGCTGCTGAGCCTGTTGTGGAAGCAGTAGGTGGGGGTGCACCCGCAGGCATGCCTGCAGGAGGCGTCCAGCAGCAGCCCGAGCAGCGGCTGCAGGTGCTCGAGCGCCTGGAGCAGCAGCAGCAGCGCATCCTGCAGGCGCTTGCGACGCAGCCTGCTGCTGGTGGTGTGGCTGCTTCAGATGCACCAGGTGCAGGGCGGGCCAGCAGCAGCAGTCACCAGCAGGAAGCGTCCGCATTGCCAGGCGACCTGGCTGCCCTACAAGAGGGGCAGCAAGAGCTGCTGCAGCAGCTGCGGGAGGCAAAGGTAGCACTACAACAGGACAAAGTGCTACAGCAGCAGCAGCAGCATGCGGCACCCGCCGGCAGGCAGCAGGGCAAGCTTTTAGACGTTTGGACTGTCAGGACCAAACCCCGAGCACTCAGCTGCAGCCTGCGCCCGCGCTTGACGATGGCCTGGATACACCGAGAGCTGTCGCAGCTGCCTGTGCAGCTGCTGACCTGGGTGCTGCTGCTGCAAGCGCCAATGCAGCAGCTGGTGCAGCTGGCGCGGGGACTCTCGCAGTCCTACACGAAGGTCCCAGCAGCGTGGCAAGCAGCGTGAGCTGCTGCGCCTCAGCCTGGATGGCTTGCCGCAGCAGCAGGCAGGGGTGTTGGGGGTCACCAACTGCGCCAGCGCCAGCAGGAGTGACCAGCAGCAGCTGCGGGATAGCTGCAAGGAGGGTCGCATGCAGCAGCTGCTGTGCAGTGCAAAGGCAAGTGGCAGCCTACTGGATGGTGCCGCTGCTGTTGCAAGCTCTTGTGACGATGCCAGTTGCCAGACAGATGATGTGGAAGTGCTGCCGCCGGCAGCAGCAGCAGCAGCAGCAGCAGGAGGCTCTGGCAGTGCACAGGGTGCAGGGGCACCACCCTGCAAGCAGCTCTGTGTGAGATTGCCTGATGAGCTGCCTGGTGAGGAGGCTTCCAGTGCCTCCAATGCAGCAGCAGCAGCCGGAGCAGTGTCAGCAGCAGGGGAGGCTGACTCAGCCCAGGTGGTGCAGCTGCGCGGCAAGCTTGCGAAGCTGGAGCTGCAGCTCGACCAGCTGCGCCTGCGAGTCCAGGTGGCAGAGAGCCTGCGGGACAAGGCCATGCAGCAGCTGCCACGCAGCCACAGCAGCTGCAGCGGCAGGGGCGGCGACCTGGAGCCAAACCCCTTCGCAGGAGCAACCAGGGCAGGGGTGGACCTTTGGGCCAATGGTGAGCAGCAGCAGGGGGGTGGCAGTGCAGGAGATGCGGCAACCGCGCCGCATGCGCAGCGTCCGCCGTTGCTGCCGGCAGGCCTATTCTCTCCACGCAGGGAGAAGTTGGATTCAGCAGCGGCAGCTGCTGCTGCGTTGCATGGTGCTGGCCTAGGCAGCAGCCTGAGTAGGAGCTTCTCTGGCACGACAAGTGGCGGCTTGGCTGTGCCGGGCTCCAGCAGTGGCGGCGGTGTGTGCAGCCTCGGTGCTGCTGATGCGCCGCAGAACATGAAGCTAGTGCTGACAGGGCAGGTGCGCAAGCTGCAGAGTGAAAGCCTTAAGTACATGGCTCAGATCAGGGAGCTGGAAGACACTGTGCGCCGGCAGGAGATGCAGCTAAAGCAGCATAACCTGCCAGCAGCAGCATTCAGCAGCAGCAGTGTCGGTGCCAGGACTCCGAGGGCAGGTGGCAGCAGCAGCGGCGGCGGCTCTGGGCTGTTCAGTCCGAGGTTGGCTGTCGCGGGAGGAGGGGGCACTGGGCTGTTCAGTCCGAGGTTGGCGGGGGCACCCGGCAGGGCTCCTGCTGCTGCTGGCGGTGAGGCCTTTGCTGGCAGCAGCCAGGCTGCTGGTGCGGATGCTGCGTTGCCACTGTATGGTGCCTTTGGTGCGGCTGGCGGCAGCCCCACTAAGGCTCTGAAGAGCCCGCTCGGCGTCAAGGGTGGCAGCATGGGCATGGGTGGTGAGGGCAGCAGCAGCAGCAGCAGCGGCAGCAGCAGCAGGCTAGCGGATGGTGGCATCGGAAAGCAGAGCTGCGGACTTGGCTCTGCTTGGATGTCACACCACGCACTGGATGCTGTCCCTGAGGGCAGTGCCGAGCTGCGGAAAGACAGCCGGAGGCTCAGCACTGGCGGACTGTCAGCGGCACAGCAGCAGCAGGGCGGCAGCAGCAGACGGCTGTCGGTGGGAGCTGGTGCGGCTGGCAGGGGTGTCAGGGTGATGGCGCCCAGTAGGCTACGGGTGACAGCTGTGGCCAAGGCACAGCAGCAGCGCAGGCAGTCTATGGGCTGAGACTTGTTGTTACTAAGAGACCTGCCATTGAGAGCTGTGCCGCTTTTGGTGACTGCCGTGTCTGTAGCCTTGTGAGAGGACACGGCACCAGCATGCAGTACACTGGCAGCCCACCCACCCCCCGCATGAGTTGTGTGTGTCCTGTCCTGTTCTTTGTGAATGCATGTGTGAAGTATGTCGATTTGTGGTGGCATTTCTATTTTACCAAGTTACCAACTTACCAAAGTAGGGCCACAGGCCCACCCCGTAAGGAGCCATACGTTGGCTCATGGGGTCGTTTCATTGCTCGGGGGTTCCAGGCTCCATTCGAGCGAGGGTGTGCTCTGGGTGGCTGGTTCAGTCGGCCAAGTTGTAGTGCCATGAAATCGCCTAGGGATTGGAAGCTCCAGCTAAGCAAGGGGTGGACTTGGTCTGTGGCTGGTTGAGGCAGTTGAGCAGTATTCTGCAGCATGCTGCAGTGACCACCCGAACCTGTCATCGTGACACACCACTTGTACGCTTTTGCTCTGTGAATGGTCTGGACACAGCGCCAGCCTGTGACAGCCACTGGCTGGCAGCCCTGTGACATGGTGCCACCCTTGTAGGCCACCTATGGTAGCTCATCAACTGGCATTCTGCAGGCCCTGACCTTGGGCATATCTGAGCATGCTAGCAGTGCGTTTTTTGCCAGTGGCCCTGCGCAGGCTTGCAGCAAGTGTACCAGGAGTTCGCTTTGGAGAATCAAGTTGCACAAAGCATATAGGAGCAGCACGCATAAGCATGGTGTAAAGATTGCAGAGAACACCGCCGTTGTCAGCAGCTTTAAGTGTTGTGGAACAGTCACTGTCATATCAATACAACCATGAATGTCCTCCATCAATGTGTTCAGATCAAGTTCAGTGTCCAAATCGTTTGGTCTGTGATCAACATGGCATGACCTTGTGTGTGACACAGATATGTTACAAATTTGAAATCTTTGAAGGTCTACTCAATGCCGGACTGCAACGCCCGGATGCATGCACATCCTGGGCTTGACGCTTATAAGCGTGGGTAATTACCCACTGTGGCAGAGCAAGTCAGCCTCAGCTCATGCGTAGGTGGAGAACCGGTCAAAGAACACATCCTACACGCGCCAGATGATGTGCAAGCAAGGCCCCAAGAACGCTCTGCATCAGTAGGGCAGGGTGCAGCTGTATGCGGCGATGCATGCATGCATGTACATATGTACACAGAAAATGCCAGCCTGCCAGAGGAATCTGCATCTTGTAAAACAGAACGTACTATTCGACGTATATGTACTGATGTTCCCAGAAAAAAACACCTACTGTGTCATCACAACCATGCACATGCCGCAGCAGCTTGCCAGCAGCAGCCATCATGGGCAGTGCATCTGTACGAGGACACAGCACCGCAGGCATACAAAGGAGTGCCCAACAGCCCACCACCCTCCCAACGCAACTGTCCGCAGCAGCTTGACAGAAATGGTACAAACCACACTCATGCGTCTGCAGGTTGCAACTGCCAAACCACTTTCATGGGCACCGCCACCGCCACGTGCCGGCACCAACTTCAAGGTTTGAAACCTTGAAGTCGAGCCAACAGACAACCTCCAGGGTTGCATGCTGCGGCAACCAGAAGCCACTCACGGACCTGCACTAAACACAACACAACATCAGCCAGCAGGACTGTGCCCAGTGACACACATGACGAATCCGTTCTTTTACACATGATGCAAGTCAGCTGGACTCATACTGCCCTGTCATTGAGTTCCAGACCTCTCACACTCACCATCAGACCCTTGCCTAAGCGCAGTTGCTGGGATCCCCAAAAGCTGGGGTCCTGCGCTAAGACAGCAACACGCACAGCCCAAGCAGTGTGGCACGTGACACCATGGACCTCCACGGAGTGCTGCCCATGTCGTCAGGCCCCATTATGCACAGAGCATGGCGGACCACACACCAACATCCTCACATGCACATGCCCTCTGTGCTGGTATGCAGGCATGGCTGCCACTTCCAGGGATGCTGTGGGCTTGCAGCCGCGCATGCAGCATGGCAGCTGCGGCCGCCAGTCTGCACAGCAGCTGCACATGCTGGGACAGTGCCACAGCACAGCGCCACATATTCACGGCGGCTGCCTGCACATACCAGAACAGATTACAAGGAGCATCCAACAAGGGGGTTGTGCAGCAAAGGGTGGGTTCAAACTGAAGGGGCTCCCTCACTCTCCTGCTGAGAGAAAAAAATGGCACGCACGGGTCGCTGCTGCAGAACGTACGCGCAGTTACTGAATTGAATGACAACAACGCATGTAATGTTGCTGCTGTACACACTGCTTAAAGCAATTGGCAACACAGGTGCAGTGGGTGCTTGGACTGTCTGCTACGACCTGCCACTTGAATGGAAGGCGGCACAAAGCATACAGTCGCTGACCAAAATCCACGCACTACGCAATGTCGCCGCTTGCAGCTCGGCACAACCAGCCAACACATGCAGACAATGGCACTCACATGCTGAAACCCGGGGGGGTGTAAGGCGGCACACGCCAGATGCATAAGGAAAGAATGCATAAATCAACATTGACAAAGCGAAGGACAACGCCACACAAGAGCCATCCCAAACGATGTGACACTTGCAGGAATTGACCCAGATGTTGCCCCACTGCACAACATCATGTGTTCAAAGGCCATGCCATGCAAATCGGTCCTGGAATACCCCACAGGCACAGGCACAGCTGAGGACATCGCTGCGCCACTGTGCATCAGCTCTGACAAAAAGTCATATAACAGCTTTGCCGTCTGTCAATCTGTCAATCATAAATCTAAAGTCTGTCAATCATACATCAGGACACATCATTCTGCGCAGGCAGCCTCGCGCCGCCCACGCTGCCCGCGCGCTGTTGCAGCATCGGCATCGGCCCTGCAGGCGTCCATGGGCATGTACGCGAGCGTGGCAGCTGTCGCGTCCAACCAGCGCGCATAACCCACAAACCCTCAGCCCAGAAGGGCCTAGTCTGATGCTGCGCTCACTTGGCGTGCGGACATCGCAGCGTGCTGCTCAGGCTCAAATTTGTTGTATCACTTTGTTGTAGAGCCTTGTGCATTGGGCCGGCACTGGTGACGCCAGGCTCAACGAGGCCGCGACTGCAGTGCACAAAGGGCGCCCCAGCCGTCCACGCCGGCAGGGCACTGGCTCAAGGGCAAGCACAGCCCTCTGCAGGGCAGGACGCTGCCCCTTGATGCCACTGCCGACGGAGCCGCTGCTGTCGAGTCGAGGCGCAATCCCGACCAACATGCAGGCTACAGCCCGGCATCTGCAGCATCTGCAGATTGCTGGCGACCCAATGTCGCCAGGCCTACTCCAGGGCTGCAGTGGAGCGCAGGGGCAGCGTGACCTCCTCCAGGGTGCAGCTCCGCGTGCACTGCAGGTACGCCTCGAGCCGTGGCAGCATCTGCTTGAACGTGGGCCTGCAGACACAGCACCGCACAGGCGATACAAGCAGCTCGTCGCCTCAATTGCTGGATATCAGGCGCACACGCTGCGACAAGCAACACTGTGAGCTGCTGCTGATGGTGTGGTCAGCACAGACTGTGTGCACACCCTCACCGCATGCAAGGCTGAACTGCCAAGGCCCGGCAACCAGGGCAGCCCATACCCTCTCTGTTGGCACGCGCAGCTAGGGGGCACACACTGCTTGCATCCTCCTCGTGTGAGTGGAAAAAGAGGGGCGGGTGCGAGGCATTGTCGCTTGCCAGCCCCCCACCCCCAAACACACGACCGCAGCTCAGCCGCTGTCCACCAGCCATCAGCATGCAAAGCAAGGCCCGGTCGATGTGACTGCGGACTCACCTTTCAGTCGGCTCCTTGGACAGGCAGCTGGCCACCAGCTGCTCCAGCACCGGAGGCAAGCCCTGCGGCAGCTCCAGCTGCCCGTCGCCGCCAACCTGAGCCAGCACATCGTCGTGCGCAAGCCCTGCCCAAGCCCTGCTGCCTGCAAGCACAGACACAGCCACAGCCGCAGCACAGCCACAGCCAGAGCCACAGCACAGCCACAGCCAGAAGGTGAGACGCAGACAGGGACCCCCCAGGACCATGCCGCTGTTCATACAAGTGCAGTACTGGGCCGCATGCCACAAGTGAAGTTGAGCACACAGGGTGCTGATGCCGCAACCTCCTGCTGATGTGCGGCTGCCACTGCCCCCCCCACTCTAAGTTGACGATGACCAACACACGCATCATGCACCGCTAAGCTGAGCGAATGGCACCAGCCAGCGCAGCAGCGCCCGGCAGCGGCCAGCTGTTCCATACTGGCACCGGGGCCCACGCCGAGCGCCGGCACCCACCTGTGATCATCTCCCAGAACAGCACGCCAAAGCCGTAGGCGTCGCAGGGGTAGTCCAGCACGCCGGCGCGTATCGTCTCCGGCGCCATGTGCGTTACCGTGCCGTAGCGGCCGGGCGCGGAGCGCACGCGCACGTCCTGCGGCCGCGCCAGCCCAAAGTCCGTCACCCGCGCCGAGAAGCCGTGCGGATTGCCCGCAAACGACGTCAGCAGCACGTTGCCGCCCGTAAGATCCTGCAGGCGCACGCGCGGCAAAAGTAAGAGTATTATTGCGGCGGGGGTTCAATCCCTGCTGTGTGCACAGGAGTAGGAGCCCTGCTGTGTGCACAGGAGTAGGGGAAATTCAGCTGCCTTACGCCCGTGAGATCCTGCAGACGCACGCGCACGCGGCAGGCACGCAGCGACGTGACGCTGGAGCTCTGTGGCAGCTACGCTGTCCTTTCAATTCAGACTTGAGCCTCTGACACGACAAGTCGCCGTCATCCAGCAGCAGCGCCCACGGCAGTCCACAACAGGTGTGTGCAGGCATCCTTGTACAGCATAAGCGCCCCGCAAAGCGCTAAATGCACGGCGCATTGCAAGCAGGCAACGCTGGCGTGCGTGTCTCGCACAGCCTCACCAGGTGCATGATGCCCTGGGAATGGATGTAGGCCAGCGCACTGGCCACCTCGTACGCCGTCAGCACGACGCAGCGCAGGTGCGTGCCGCCCTGCGTGGGCTGGCGGCTGGTGCGGAACCAGCCCTTCACCACGGCATCCTACAGACACGCCACGCAGGCACCAACGATGCAAGCCAGCGCCAGCGCACGGCGGAATGCGTTTCGAGGCCGCAATCACTCGCAGGCACAGCATTGATCCCGGGGGGAGGCGTGCACGGCAACTCGCTCGTGCGCAAGCGCTGCCCGCAGGACATGCTGGGACGCTGCCGCCGCGCAAGCGCGCAACGCATCTGCGGCATGCGCTGGCCTCGGTGCGTGCTGCGGCATGCATGGAGGCTGCGCATGCAGCTGCTGCTCAGCGCGCACCGCTCACCACCAGCGTGTGCTTGTCGCAGTACTCGCTCACGATCCAGCACGTGGGCTTGGCCAGCGCAGGGCTCATCTGCGCAACCGCTGCTCACGACGACAGCCCGCCGCAACAGGAGCAGCGCACAGCACAGCAAGTCAGCGCCTCGGCAGGCTGCAGCAACACAGACGACCGCAGCCTGTTTCGCCACACCCCGCCAGGAGTGCAAAGACAGCCATAGCGGCACTGTTGCTGGTTGTTGAACAGTGCCCAGTGCTAGCCACCCAACATTCGAAAAGTAACCGATCGCATGCTGAGGACAGCAGCATGCACATGGCCGCAGGACGGTCCGCACGCTGGCGTTGCGCTGCAGCCGCCCGGCTGGCCCGCACCTGGGTCAGGCTGCCCGATGCCCCACGCGATGCTGCGCAGCACGCCCAGGTGGTGGAAGTTCTGCGTCATGGCCACCTCGATGGGGATGCCCTGCCGCATCACGCGCACACTCTCCAGCTTCTCGATGATCTGCAGCGAGCGCAAGCACAATGGAAGAGAGCAGCGACAGGGGCTCCAGGTCAGCAGCGACCAGTGTGAGGGGAACTGAGGTGACACAAGTTGACGGCATGCACACCATTTGCAACCCGGCCCCGCAGTACATGCATAGGTTTCAGCAGCCGGCACCAGCACCGTTGACGCCACAGTCAGGCATCACCACCCAGCTGCATGCCCCGCAGCCTCACAAACCAACCAGCGCCGCACCTTCACGGCCACCTCTGTGCCCTCATGCACGCCCCTGTAGACCTTGCCGAAGCCACCCTGCAGCCGCAGGACCAAACCATCAGCAGGAGCAGCAGCAGCGTCAGCGGCACCCCACCACTGGCGCAGCAGCGTGCAAAAACAGCAGCGGTCGCCTTGTACAGGTAGCGGCTTGACTTGGCCACGCAGATCCTGGCCAATCGCAAAAGAAAAGCATCCGAAAGGCCAACTGACACACATGCTGGCGCATCTGTCCGTCAGGCCCCTGAGCAGACACCTGTGCACAGAAGCATGCATGCACCGACTGCGAGAAGCCAATTGCCGTTGCCGCTGCGGCTTGTCGGCGCACCCACCTTGCCCAGCAGCGGCCCCAGCACCAGGTTGGGGATGGGGCTGGGGCCCGTCAGCCGCGGGCCAAGCTGCAGCCCGCTGCTGTGCAGCAGCGCGGGCTGCCGGGCGGGGGACGCGTCCGCGGGCCGTATGTGCATGAAGAAGTAGTTGTGGCCTGGCCCCGGGTCACTGCTCTCGCGCAGCCAGCTGGGCACGCCCACCGAGAAGGGCGCGTGCTCGTCCAGGGCATCGCTGGCCGCCAGCCTGCGCACACACCGCGACGCCAAGGAGCGCTGTGCTCGGTGCAGGTCCGGGTTGTGGATGACGCAGCAGCTAGCCAGCACAGCAGCGCCCGAGCGCGTGTTGCAGGTGCAGCCTGCTCATCCTGCACCACCCGCCCATGTGGCGCATCGCCACGACCAGGAGAGCTGCCGACCCTTTGCAGTACATCCAAAAGCGTGCTCTGGCCATGATGTGCGTTCGACAAGCCGCGCACGACTGTGCTCGACCTCACAAACCGCAGCTGCTGGATACACGTCCGCATCAGCAGCAGGTTGAACCAGCCGCGCTCACTTGAAGGTGACATTGAAGCTCTTGCCCTCTGCAGCTGTGCCCTTGGCGCCCTTCACGTTTGTCAGCGTCAACTCGGCCTGCGCAGCCTGCCAGGCCTGCAAGAACAGCAGCAGCCATGTCAGCAACAACACAAACAACAGCTGAACTGTGCACATGGCGGTGAACATGACAACTGCGCACTTGATACACCATGTAGGAACCAGCACACGCAACAGCTGTCTGCCGGATGCTGCACATCTGCTTTCCCCAAGCAAGACCAGGCTGCCCGGCAAGCAGCAGTACATGCACATGGAGGTGAGGACCATCAACAGCTGTGTCCTTTCAAACCACAGCAGATGCAGAGCACATGAGGCTCATTGCCACCTGCAACAGCAGTGGCTGCTCACCGCAAGGCTCATGTCCACGCCGAGCACCTGCTCCAGTGGGATGCCGTCAAAGGCGGCTATGCGGCGACCCTCGTCCAGCTTGGGCAGCTCGTCATAGCTCGCAGTCCACTCAATGCCTGCGGGAAACAGCGCGGCAGCACCTACGACAGTAAAAGCAACAGCGACCTGGTTGCTAGGCAGGCAGTCCAGTCAACATCTACGGGAAACAGAGTGGCAGCACCTACGACGGTATAAGAAACAGCGGCCCTGGTTGGTGGGCAGGCGCGCTGCTGCGACAAAACCACAACACCACCCCTGCAGCACAGCACTGGGCACTCAAACAGCACCCCAAATGGTGCACTGCGAAGCACCATCAGCACACCAGGATGCACCACTGCTGGCATGACCAACCTGCCCAGTGTCAGCCGACACGATGCATGCAGGCAGCCCTCAGCTTGCACAGCCAGCAAACCGCCCCGTGCTGTCAACCCACCCAGCAGCTCCACAGCGGGCGCGTTGAGGTGCAGCAGCCGCCAGTTGTTGACGTTGGTGGCGTCGATGAAGCCGCAGGCCGACTCGTACGCCTCCACACTGCGCAGCAGCTTGCTGCCCTGCACGCGCTGCGAGCCCTGCAGCGCCCACCTGCACAGCAGCACGACGCAAGTAATTGTTTTTGCAGCCCCCTGAGCCCCGCCCCGAGCGCGGTTGCTTGAGTGTTGCGTCTGCAGGTCGATTTCGATGGCAGCGTACACCAGTGCACCGGCAGGATGGCCGCTTTGGCTGGCGACCACCAGCATGCTGTTGCACGGCTGATCAAGGAACGGCGCGGTCAGCACATCAATGCGCAGCCCAGGCATGCACTGGCACCCTTCCTGCAAGCAGCCACCCCAACAAAGTCAGCTCAACAGGTGGGTTAGCCGTGCCATGCACCAACATGCGCGCCTTGACACCTGGCCCCTGGGCAAGGCGTACCTGCGCTCAATCTGGCGCACCAGCAGCTCGGACAGGTTGGCCAGGATGGCGCCTCGCGTCGCGTCAAACTTGCGCGGCTGCTGGCCCATGATGCAACTGCAGGAGCGGCACGCGCATGCACGGCACGGTCGAGTTCACCTTGCCAGGATGCGCAGCAACTACGCACAGCCATGCGTTCGTAAGCACGAGGCAGCTTGCAGGAGTGCTCGACAGATGCCAGCACTGCTCATGGGGGGCTGAAGGACGCTAGCAACCACTGCAGATGCATTGCTCGGCTCACTCCTGACTTATGCACCATCAAGCAACACTTGAAGCATGGACAGCAAGAGCCCGCAGCAGCAGCGCACTCACAGTGTCCCAATCCTGTGGCCGTTGGATGAGATCAGCGGCGCCATCACGTAGAACACCAGCCGGAAGTTCTCACTGACAACAAAGAAGTTCTCGCTGAACCTGCAGCGCCACACAGGAGCACAACCGCATCGGCATTCATACAGCTGCGCGCACAGCCAAGTGTGGCCACGCAACAAGCAACATCTGCACACCACCATTCAGCACAGATGCAGGCGTCTGCTGGCAGCCGACATGGCAGGGAGTTGCGGTACTGCCACACATACCTAGCGTCTTCCAGCATGTTCTCCACCACGTTCAACTCGTGATTGGGGTTCAAGAAGCTCCAGCCGCAGAAGCCCCAGCGGTCCGGGCACACGCACACTGGCAGCGCACCGCATGCGCCTACCAGGTAGATGCGCTCGCCCGTCAGCAGCGACACTGTGGCTGTCTCCACATCAAACACCTTGCATGCCAGCCGCAGCGTGCTTTCTGCAGGCAGTTGATGAGGCGGCAAGCAGAGCAAGCATCAGTGGTAAGCATCAGGGCTTGGCAGCAGCAAGTGAACGGCAGGCACTACAAAGAGCCCAGCATAACGGACAGCAGCACGCGACATGTGCCACAAGGGGTAAACCTCAACACGTGCAGGCACAATAGGCAGCAGACCACAGCCAGCGCTGCACGGATCCTGCTAGGAACCCAGACGGGAGCATCTTTGCAGGTGCAAAGGCAGTCAAGAGACGCCCTGCCCCGCCAAAAGCGCACACCAATCAACCACTGCCAGGATGCTGCAAGGACGCTGTCGGTGTCTCCGCCTCAACCAGAACACATCCAGCACAAATGCTTCAACCACCAGCAAACATGTCAACGAAGTCTTTGCTGCCTAGCATCAGCTGCCATGGCCAGAACAATGAGCATGCGGGTGACGGCAATGGCAAGCTGCTCACCCAGCTCTCCATCACGCAGTTCCATTGACTTGTGTATGCCCTGAGCAGTGCTGAAGCGCTCCTTGAAACAGGGAGGGTTTGGGCAGCCCATAGCATAGCCATCATGTGGCTTGAAGTACTGCAGCCTGCATCACCATTGGGGAGAACCCAGCCGCAGCAGTGATGGTATGTCCAGTTTGCGCGCATGCTGAGCTGTGCAGCCTCTGCTGCGCCTAGGCCCCTGGTAGCGCCGGTAGCAACTGGATCATTGGTAAAGCCTGAACTGGAGAGGCGCTAATCAGCGCAAGAGGGGTGCTCACCTGCTGGGTGGCTGCTTAGGCACCTGCACTTGCTGCTGCTGCGGTTCTGCTGGCGGGCGCGTTGGCTCATACACTGTTGCTAGACGTGTCAGCATTCCAGATAGCTCCCCAACAGCCGCGGCTCCATCGGCGTGAACCTGTGCAGGGGCATCTTTGCTTGCCCTTCTCTGCTCGGGGGACTGAACGTCAATGGCACATGCGCCATGCATGCTGCCGTGAGGTTGGCAGGAGACAACGCCTGCAATAATTCAGTTGTCTGCTGCCTGTCCTGACGCTTGTGCGGAAAAGGCAATGAGTCAGGAGGCACTCGTAAGATACAAAGCATACAGCGGAGTGCTACGCTCTGTTGCTGGACTCGTTGTGTGAAGTGAGCGCCAGGTTTACCATTGTGGTTAGACCGTGTAGTCTACTGGCCTGGCTCGACCAGCCTTGGAACACCATGCTACACCCGAGGGACTGCGGTCGGGTTCGCCGTGTACGATCACAATGCTGATTGCTTGGGAGTGGTTATAAATGCAGTATTCATCGTGTTTCTCATGACGTGTGCCTGCAGTCATTGAAGGCTCAGTCCCAAGCGGTTGCAAGCACGGTTGCAAGCACCTCATGAGGTTGATCAACACGCGGACGTCTCCTGACTGCAGTGCAACACCTTGCCAGCAAGGCCTAAGCCTTTTAGCCAGGCTGTGCCTTGTGCAGGGTGTGCTAAATCAGCAAAAACAGGTTGAGGTATTTCAGATAAGCGCCGCTTGTCTGTGCAGCGCTGCACACACACTCGCATTGCTTGCCGAAGCTAGCACACACTCATGGCCCAGCAGTACATCAGGGTGCTCGTCTGAAGGCAATATGCAAGACCGGCTTGCAAGGAGTACCAGACCATGCGGCAGCACACCACTTCTTATCAGGGCTTCAACAGCTCAGTTGTCCAAAGTTCACAGAGAGCTGGTGATAATTGAGCCAAAAACAACATGACTTGCGCACCCACTGGCTGCGCCTTTGCCTGGCATGTCACCAGTGGTACTCATTTCAATTTCACCAGAAGCACAGTGCATAACCAAGCAAAACAGTGTACCATATGATGGGTGTCGGACGGCATTGCCACAAAACGCCGACTAGAAGCCCATGAGGTGCACAAATAACAAGACCTTATGAGGCTTGTATACAAAACCGGCTCTGCAAATCGCAACCTTGCTGCGTTAAAACTCAGGGCATGTGCTCCCGACGTGACCCCATGCCGAAAACATTCAACCAATCCATGGCAGTTCCAAGCCGCCAGGAGATGTCGACTTGCGTGCGACGTCTGTTGGACAAGCTTGAATGCAAACTCCGCTCCAACAGACCACCAGGCAACATCTCATCCTGTCTGACACCCTCTCCCGTCCCCATTTCAGCGCTGCAATAGCCCAGGAATTGTTTAATGATGTCGACGCAGTTGAGCTGGCCACCCGGGTGCCTTGTACCAGCCAACAGCTCAGCACCTAGAACCAGCCAAATGTGTAGCTCTGCACGTGTGTAGCGATGTTGTACGCTGCGCCTACCACTGCCACAGCCGACGTGAGCGCTGCAGCGACATTCATCACAAACATCAAGTTCCTCACGGGCTTCCTGGGGTTGTACAACTTGATGTACATCGTCACTGCAGCACAGCACAATGTGAACAGGAAAACAAGATCTGTAGTACGGACGCAATCAAAGCAAAAAAGGTTTGTGAAGGCTGTTTTGCTACTGCAGCGCAACCACGTGTGACGGTCATTGTGAGTATAGGGTGCCTGCGGACCTGGAGCGTTACTGCTAGCACTGAGAACTGCGCTGAACTCCTACTACTGCCAGCAACCTAGCTGCTGCAGCCTGCCAGGATTGCAGGCGCAGACATGCATGGGCAGAGGGGGAGTGCATCTATCCACCTACCTGGATAGAACACCGCAGCGGGCCAAAACACCAATGCGCCGACCTGCACAACTCAGCAGCAGGGGCAGCAGTAGGCAGCAGACTGAGAAGCTGCACAGGTCTGGTGCACTGTCACTTGGTGCTGTACATTGAAAGTGTCAGCTGCCAAGTCATGCAGTTGATGCGGCAACCACCTGACAGCGCCGCCCACACAGAGCCAGACAAAGCACTTGCAAACAGACAGCACGGTGCTGAAGCCCCGAAGTGCAGCGCGACATTAACTCATTGCAGTGCTGGTAGCCCGCTGCATGTCACACAGGACGCTGTTGACTGCCACTCCCAGGGACATCACTGCAGCAGCCCCTACACCTCCGCACCAGTGTCAACTTGCAAACAGCGACTATCCGCACCAGTGTCAACTTGCGAACAGCGACTACGCCAAACACCGCAGGTACTGAGACAGCGGCGCAAACTTACCAGGCCAATGATGTCAGTGAAGAAGGGCATCACTGCAGCAACTGTTGTGGTGAAGCACACATACAGCGTGCGTACGATGATGCGCAGACCCCACGGCGGCAGCCGCCGCAGGGCCGGCACATGGTCAGTGAGCGCCTGCTCAATGCCATGGAACACTGGCTGGCTGAACACCTGCGGTGGCAGCATGCCGAGTGTTTTGGTGCAGCTGCTGATTCATCCCTGGTCAGTGCCATGCCGCGTAGGCCAGCTGAGACCGCGCAGCTGCTTTGCAGAGCCGGCACCGCATACAGACACAGAGGCATCGTGCGGGGACATCAGAGCAGACGTGCTGGTGTCACTCCCGCACAAAGTTTGCTGCATGCAAGATACATCCGCGCGCAGCAAGTGTGCCGGGCGCTAGCAACCAGCAGGCCAAAGCAGGCGCCCCAGCGCCATTGCGCAGTCCACCAGTGACCATCATTGTCGGCAAACACTACTGACGCCTGCCAGATCTCACCCCGTACTCATCTGTGATTGGTGGGCACGGCACAACGCTGCAGCACAGCTACTGTTGCTGCTGAGCACTGCAGACACAGAGCTCCACCCACCTGGTATGCTGGCAGCATGTGCAGCAGCACCATTACGTTAGCTGCCGCCACCACAGAGGCAGGCCCCGAAAAGCCTGTCAGGATGTCGCCTGGTACCCCATCGCCCAGTGCCAGGTACCCAAGCACACTGACGGCCACGTAGAACAGCAGCGCGCCACCCATGCCGGTGTGTATGGCTCGACGCATGTTGATGCGAGCTTTGGGTGGCTCACGCAGTGTGGACTGGATCTCCATCAGCACTGCAGCAGCAGCAGCAGCAGCAGCAGCAGCAGCAGCGCCAGCAGCAGCACCATAGTAGGCAGAGCAGCAGAGAGTCTGCAGCCCCAGAAAGATACATGAGCTGCTGTGATAGTGTGCACATGCATGCCAGCGTTTTCTTAGAAGCATGCATATGCACCAACATACAAAAGTTGAATTCCGTGTGCATGCCGGGCAGCAGCTGCATTGCATGCACCTCGTGCAAGGGCGCAGGCGAAGGTTATGCGGCCCAGTGCATAGAAGAAAGCCGGGCAGGAGCTGCAATGCACGCACCTCCCGTAAAGTTGTACGCAAACGCTATGCTGCCCAGTGCGTTGAAGATGTTCATGGTTTTGGGCAGCGGTGCGGCGCGCCGGCCGTACACAGAGCCAAGGCGGTGGTGCGCTGCAGGAGCAAGCAGCAGCGCAACAACCAGACCGTATGTTGTCGGCTGTCAATCACCAAGCTCCGGCAGCATGGAAGACGTACCACTGAGCACACCAGAACAGAGCAGAGGCAGCTGTCAGTGCATGGGAAGCGGCCGGCTGGCGTCGGCCGCTTCCCATGCACTGACAGCTGCCTCTGCTCTGTTTGACACCTAAAACCTTTGCCAGTCGCAGCTGCCAGCACGCGTCGCCAACAGGCCTCGTCCCCTCACCTTTGCTTGCGCCCAGTGCCAGCGCGCAGGTGCTGTACATGAAGCTCATGAGAGCCCCAATGATGGAGCTCCACCAGGCAGCCTCCAGGTTAGGCATCTGGCTCAAGAACAGCTGGCACACGCCAAACACCAGAGACATCTCCCACACCTGCGATGCATGTGGAGCAAGCGGGACAGCGCAAAGAAGCTGCACGGTGATCACGAGTCAAACAGCAGATGTGATGCTTGGGTTGTGACAAACGGGGGACATGCACTCGAGCCGCATGTATGCAAGCTACTCATGGTGTGGTTCACAATAAAGGCACAGCTGTTGTCATCATTATGATGTCTCTACAAAACAGCAATGATCACCGGAGGCGTCAGCAACCAAGGCAAGGTCCGCTCTGTATGCTCTGTCTCGCAATATGCCCTGTTCTCTGCAAGCACACCAGACACCTGTACCTCTGTAGCTATCTGATAATGTCGATTGCACCCACCTTGTCATAACACGTTTCGAATCTTGTGCGCCCACACACTTCACCGACCAACATCCTGCAAGGACAAAACAAGGGCAGCAGAGCGGAAAGTAATAATCTGTTGTTTAGCAGAGCGGACGTACTCGCATGAACACTGCCTGCCGTCGGAAGCATTGCAAACCCTGCACAGGCACCTTTGCAGCAACGTCGCTCACACAGCTGCCAGCTGCCATGTGTGCTTGAGGCTGCCAGATGACTAGCGACAGCCTCCAAGCTAGTACTGGTGCCACACGCCCAGCCTTGCAGCTGCCGATCGTAGTGCTGGTTGTACAGCTGCCAAGCCTCACCTCAAACTCTGCCCTGCTGCCACAGTGTAGCCTATCGATGACAGCACCAGGTTGAAGTACTGGAACAGCGCGAGGATCGCCGCATGCACCGGTCCTGTTGGCAAACACGCAGTGCTGCATTAGGTGGCAGACATACCAGCTCGCTGAGCCAACATAGCATGGCTCAGCTCAGTCAGATGCAGCATGCTACCGCAAGCCACGCTGGGTGACGCCTTGCTGCACTGTACTGACAGCAACCAGGAACGCTCATGTTGCTGCAGCATATCCTGCGTCTTCAGCGCGGTTGTTGCATTTCATGGCCTCCAAGCTGGAGCAGTTGCTGCTGCTGCTTCTGCTTCTGCTGCTGCTCCTCACCAAGCACATGCAGCACAGCTGCCCTGTACGTGAGGTGCTTCACGCCATTTGTTTCGTGGCATTCTGACAGCATCAGCGAGGACCACAGCGTGATGACATAGAACAGCAGCAGTATGAAGATCCCAGCCACCCAGCCTGCAAGACAAAGACAACCACGCGATGGAAGCGAAGATAGAAACATGCCGGATACAGCACATGCAACATGTCATAGTTATAGATGTGACGACGAGGCACGCCGCAGCAGCAGCCTTTTATTGGTTGGTTTTGCACCCAAAGCAGCTTGTAAGCTCCATTCGGAAATGCCAGCAGCGTGTTGCTGCTGCTGCATAACACTGCAGTACATCTTCTTGCCTGTTAGACCTGCGCCTGTTGGCGCTGCTACCAGACTTGTCATGACAAGCGCAGTAAATGATACAGCATGTAGTGGAACTGCACAAGTCCGGTGGCTTCCGCACCTAGCCATGATAACGCATATGGTAGGCCCAGCACTCCTGCTCCTATTATGGCTGTTACAATGTGTGCTGTGGCAAGCAGCCAGCCCCCTGCAACAGCACGAAGTGGTGCCAGCATGGGCACGGTATGTGTAGGCTCAAGCAGGGTAACAGCTTCTGTTGCAAACATGGCTGTCTCTGCGCAAGTCTGCACTGCTTGGTCGGGTTGCCCAAGCATGAGAAACTCTGGAATGTCCTGAACAGTACTTGTGCTGCAGCAACTCATGCAGGACTGCTGCAATCTTACCTTGGTGCTGTAGGAACTGCCACCATTGCTTTGGCTTCCTGGTCGAGTACACGCCAAACTCCTTGTCCAGTGTGATATGCTGCTGCTGGTGGTCCTCAGCATGCTGCTGGCCCAAAGCATCCTGCAAGAACGGGGCAATCCCGCTATGTTGTGTGCGGACCATTGGGGTGCTGCAAGCACAGCGCTGCCCGCACAAGACACAGTGCAACTAAGCAAGCCTGGCACCTTGATAGCAGGAGGACCAGGCACTCTGCATGCTGAGGACGCTTCGGGGAGTAAGAGTGCAGCAAGTCACAAAGCTGTCCAAACCAAGGGTGGTGCCACAGTACCTGCCAGTGGGTAGCTGTACAACGAAGCTCACACCATGCTTTGCAGCACTGCAGTGCTGCCTGTCAGATGAGGCACAGCTGCTGCACTGCTCGCCTGGCGCAAACATTCCCGACCTTCAGATCACCTTTGCTCTGAAAGGAGTCAGCTCAATAGGCCCATGAGCATCACGCTGCTGCCAGGATGGGGTGCCCATGATGGAAGCGTGTCGGTTGTCCGCTGCAACTCAACAGTGGGAACTCAACAGTTCGAGCCGATTGGAGCTGACTAGGCACGCTAGCTGCTTAACAGCTGCCAACACCGAGCTGTGCTCATGAACGGCCGTCGTCAGACCACTGCTGCTGCCCAACTGCACCCTGCAGTGCTGTCCAAAACAGCCCAGAGACACCGAGACACCCTGTCAACCTGCAGATGGGTTGGGGCAAGCTGTATTTATCTCGTAAAAGTAGTGGAAGTGCAGTTACCGCTCGCTGCAGAGAACAACGACTTCTGCAGCGATCAGCTGTGCTGCAGTGCAAGCTGCGGGACACTCTCGGGAAGTGAAGTTGGGCGAACCATCCGATTGGGGCAAACAGTGTCGAAACTGCTTCAATAGAAAAACTCGGTTGTGCGAGCGCAGCAGGCGAAAGTGACTGTCAAAGTTGCACTGGCTTCGGTGTGGTGTTCACAGGCACTGACATGGGAACTCCAGTCTAAGCGATGCAGCACAGTAATTGCATGGTTAAAGCGTCGCTTTATAGTGTTGGCTGGTGGATGCAGCAAAGACCTTGCGCGTGCTGACTTCGCAGTTGCAGTTCAAGACGTTGATTGTTTGCATGATCTAGAACTGAGGATGCAGATTTTTCAGGCGCGCTTCAGGGCTCCTTGTGGCTCGAGCGCATGGCGAGCCCAGCAGCTGGGTGAGTGTAGTGGGGCAAATGGGGTAATTTTTGCGAGTCCGAGCGGATGAATGATGCATATGTAAGTGCTTATGGCGCCTGAAAGATGTTGTTCATGCGCGCACTGGTCGGTGCAGGGCTTCCAGTGGGAACTGGGCGCGCTCGTCTTCAATGGAGAAGCCCCAGGCAGCATGTCGCGCTGGCATCGCAGATGGATGACCACCAGCAGGTACGATCGGGCGCAGAGTGGGCAGCAGGGAGGGTTGCTGAGCATCGGGTACACGGGCAAGGCGTTCATAACAGGCGTTGCCCACCAACAACGACTATTCATCTCCAGTTTTGCTTGCAATCAGCTTCCAAGAGGTAGCATTGTGCATTGTACGGCATTACAGGGCTAAGCACGGCCAGCCAACAGCATGCTTGAGCAATTCATGTTGAGCAATAGCAGCACCACCACCATGACAGCGCTGTCTTGCCACATTGTCTGGCATTTGCACCCTGTGGCTTGCGCACCCCTCCAGCAGCAGCATCGATACATGTACATCACTCAGCGCTGACCCAACTTCACCATTGCCCTTTGTGCTTGAAAATGTGCGCCGACCGCCATGTTTCCTGCAAGCAGCAGCCAGCAGCACCAGCAGGCGATGGTTCAATCGTGCCTAGGAATGGCAATGGCTTAGAGTTGGGGACACCAGGGACAAATTCAGGCCCCTCAAAGGTCAACGTGCAGTTTGTTGTGCCTGAGTACCTTACACACTGGGGCCAGGTGTTGAAAGTTGTGGGCTCAATGGATGAGCTGGGCAACTGGAAGGTGGAGAAGGTGCGGTATAGCAATTGAATATGCATGATACTTGTGTTAGGTGAATATCAAGCACAAAGAAAATCCTAGACGGTTGGCAAGTGGTGCAGGGAAATGCAATTCAAGTGCGTAAAACATGTGGGGTGTTATAGTGTTGCGAGGTCGGGGCATGTGCATCTGTGCGAAGTTGCTGACAGCTGCCAGCGCCTCACCAGAGTAAGGAGTTTGAACTTGGTGTTATTTAACAGTGGCGCATGTGGCGACAGTCTGTTCAAAATCTGCCCTCTACGCTTCCTGCAGGCCCCGGCAATGGAGTGGAACGAGGGCCACACTTGGACGCTGAATGTGCAGCTGCCAGTCGGCGCGGTCAACTTCAAAGTCGTGATGTCAGAGGCACATGGAGGCACGCGTTGGGAGCAGGGCGACAACCGCTCAATGCTCATTCCAGAAACAACCAGTGTCAGCGGGGCACCTGTTGGCCAGGTAAGCTGCCGTTTGCAGCAATAGGACACGCCTGCGTGGCAGGCTGGTAGTCTGTCTGGCCCTGCATCACTGTGCTTTAGCTGCCACTCCGCTGCATTGCGTCCCGCCAGCATGGCACAGCGCTGCAGATGTGCTGGCATCAGGGTGTTGTACATGCACGTGCGTGCAGCACACAGCGCTCATGCCAAGTGCATTGCGGCGCGCAACCCACACCCTTCAATGCATCTGCAGGTTGGTGTGACGTGCAACTTCAACGATGTCACAAACACGCGCGTGGAGGTGCGGCCGGACCGCAACTACCTGAAGCAGCAGCTCAAGGCTGTGGAGGCGCGTGTGTCAGCCATCCAGGAGAAAAAGCGCAAGCTGGATGCGCGCATGTCGGTGTTGACCGAGGGTTTGAAGGTGCGTGTTGGGCTGTGAGGTTCAGCAAGTCCTGGGGTTCACACGCTGCGAGCGAGAACAGCGCCTGCGCGCTGGCACCCCAGTGCTAGCAAGCTCTTGTTTGCTGTGTTTGCTGTGTTGTGTCTGCGGCAGGGCAGCGGTTGACCATTTTGGACACGGTCCTGTTGTGTGGCTAGGCACGGTTCACAATGCAGCATGTTTGATGCAGAACAGCAGTACCACGTGGCGTGGGGCTTGGCAACAGCAAAGCCATGCTCAGCCTTTCTGTATGACTGCCTCTGCTGCTGGTGAATCTGCAGAAGTTTGATTCGACAGTTGCAATGCTGGAGGGTGGTGTGCAAGAGGCTATTGAAGCAAGGCAGCGGGATAAAGAAGCTGCAATGCAGCAGCAGCTTGCAGCGGTCGCAGAGCAGGCAGCAGCTGCAGCAGCCATTACTGGCAACGGCAGCAGCTTGCAGGAGAAGCAGCAGCAGGGGCAGCAGCAGCAGCAGCAAGCAGTGGCTGGTGCAAACAGCAGCAGCAGCAGCAGCCAAGGTTGGGGCTTTTCTCCTGCCGGTGCTGTCAACAGCGGCAGCATTCAGGTGCCAATCATGAACCCAGAAGATCTGCCAAGCTTTGATGGCCTAAGCATGTCTAGTATGTCTACTGCTGCATCCAGTATGGACGAGGCGGCGGCGGCAGCAGCAGCAGCAGCCGGGGACAGCAGCACCGACACCACCATTTCTTCTCCCCTCGCAACGTCCGAGGATGAGGAGCAGCAGCAGCAGCTGGCAGCAGCGGCAAAGCCAGAGAGCGCTGGAATCAGCGCCATCAAGCAGAGCCACGTCAGCGAGACTGTGCTGTCTGCGACAGTGGATCAGCTGCTGGCCGCGGCGGAGGATGCCCTTGCACGCAGCGCAGCATCCAACCCCAGCCCTGAGGCCAGCCTTGATGGCGGCGCAGCACTGCAGCAGCCAATGCTGCCAGGGACCAGTGGTGTGGATGAGGCAGCACTTGCAGAAGAGTATGTCGAGGAGCTGCTGGCAGCTGCAAGTGCATTGGAGCAGCAGGGTGATCAGCGCGCAAGCCTCCTGCTTGAGGCAGCAAAGCAGACAGGCAATGCACGTATTGCAGCAGACCTCGAACGCCTCAGCAGCCTGGCAGCGCCTGCAATGCCCAGCAAGGATTTGCTGGCAGCTGCAGCGGCTGCAGAGGCGGCGGCTGCAGAAGAGGCGGCTGCAGAGGCGGCAGCTGCTGCAGAAGCGGCGGCGGTTGCAGAGGCGGCGGCTGCGGCTGAAGCGGAGTCGGCTGCAGAAACTGCAGCTGCTGTCGAAGCGGCTGCAGCTGCAGAGGCGGCTGCTGCTGCTGAATCGGCGGCAGCTGCAGAGGCTGCTGCACTGCAGGAGGCAGCTGCCGCAGAAGCTGCCAGGAGCAGCAGCATGCATGAGCAGGCTGCAGCAACCGAAGACTTGATGGAACCTCAGGAGCAGCCACAGCAGGAGCCATCGCTGGCACAGCAGCAGCAGCAGCAGCAGCAGCCTGAGCGGCGTGGCAGTCCATTCCCCAGGTCTGGCTCGCCCATGCCTGCTGCCATGACGGTATATCCTGACGGCACAATCATCTTCTCTGCAGAGTCACTCAGTGCCGACGTGGACGCAAAGGAGCTATTGGCAGCGGTACTAAGTAGGATTGACATGCCTCTGTCAGCTCTGGGCAGTGTCACAATCTCGGCAACATATGTGCCGCCAGCACCAGCAGAGCAGCAGCAGCAGCAGCAGCTGGCGGCTGTTGAGGCTCACCAGCAGGAGCCCGACCAGCAGCAGAGGCAGCAGCAGGAGGATGTGCAGCAACAGGAAGATGTGCAGGGGCAGCAGGAGCGCAGGCAGCATGCCTCCCCAGCAGATGCCATTGCTGCTGTGTTCAGTTCCAGCATGAGCAGTGGCGATGCAGAGGATGCACCAGTCAGCAGCAGCAGCAGCAGCAGCAGCAATGGCAACGGCCGCCGCAGCAGCCGTGGCAGCTGGGCAAACGGCAACGGCAAGGCTGGTAGTGGCGGCGGCGGCATCGGCGGCGGCCGCTACAGCAAAGCCAGCAGTGGTGCCACGGCTGCTGCTGGCCCATCAGCAGTTGCCAGCTACGCAGCAATCGCTGGCTCCGGCAGCACAGCTGAAATAGAGCGCCAGGTGGCAGCCAAAGAGGCTGCTAGGAAGGCAGCAGCAGATAAAGTTGCTGCGGCACTGGCACAGGTGGAGGAGGTGCGGCGATCTGTCATGGCTTCCAACAGCTTGCTAGCAGAGCAGCTGGGCGGCGCAGACAGCAGCAGCAGCAGCAGCAGCGCCGGCTACAGCAGTGCTGCAGGCTACAGCCCAATGCGTAATAGCCCGTTTGCTGCATCGGCAAGACCAGCTGCTGCTGCAGCGGTCGGAGCAGGTCTGAATGGCGTACAGCAGGGCAGCGGTTACACCAAGTACAGGGTGGCAGTCAAGGGCGATCCAGTTGCGGTCTCCAATGCATATCCTATGGCTGGCAGTGATGCTGAGCCTGCTGATTCAGGCGTCGCACCTGAAGCAACAGGCAGCAGCACAGCAGGCACGTCCAGGAGCATGCCAGCTGTGGCAGCAGCAGCAGTCGTGCCAGGCCCAGAAAAGCAGCAGCAGCAGCAGCAGGAGCAGCTTGAGTCTGCTGACAGCAGCAGCAGCAGCGGGGCTGCATGCCACACAGTTGGGGGTGTGGTGAAGGAGGAACTGATGGCACTTGCTGCCCTGGCTGCTTCATTTCAGGAGCAGCAGCAGCAGCAGCGTCACGAGCAGGGTGATTAGTAGGGGCTGCCGTACAAGTGCTATGCAGAGGCGGAAAGGCTACACTCTGTGTGCAGTTGCGTGGTGCTCTGCACGGCAGTCACTTGGTGTGTACATCCGAATGTGCTACGTGCACACGCTTTGTGTTGCGGTGACGGAAATGGGCCCCAGCTGTTGTGTGTTTGTGCAAATTGGTGGTCTTGGGTGGGTGCTGCAGCCCACAATCTGCATCAAAAGCAAAGCTCAGGAGGGTGCAGCTGGTTCCGTGTCTACTGTGGGTGTAATAGGTCCGGTGCCTGCCAGCAGAGGTGTTGATGGCAGGGCAATAACTGTATGTGGTGCTTCGGGGGGACGCAGTGCGCTGCTGCTCATGCAGCAGTGCGCGCGCATGCTGCAAGTATTGAATCGCCAAGAAGCATCCGAGAGCCAGTGCTGGAGCTTGTGTCTTCTGCTACTGCTGGCCATTCCTGTTGCTTGGGGAAGCTGGGAAAGGCGCCACGCAGCAGTCGCAACCTCTGCCAACTCTCTTGTGGTAGTGGCGGTGGAGAGATGCAGCACAAACAATGCTGTACACTTTTGTGTGCACAACTGTTCAGAAGAGTTGAGTGGTTGGGTGCCATATGCGAATGTTCCGGCGTGCGTGCGTGTGCATGTCTGCTGGCAGCTGTGGCGGCTGCAGGGCGCATGGGATGCTGGCGGTAACGCCCAGTGTTCAAGCATGCATTGGCCAAGCATGTGATGAATGCTGCTGATGTCGGCATTCGGCTGGACGTGTGTACGTCGAATTGCGGGTGGCTCAAGGCTCTATGCAAATGTGCTGTGGTGACTGCATGCTTGGCTGCATCGAGATCTATGTGCATGTGCGTACATCTAGCTGCAGCTGCACCGCCTTCCCTTGCTCTTGCAGGCATGAGTCTACTGCTGCCATCAAAGCTGGGTGGTGGTGTGAAAGAAACGCAGCTGGTGAACAGGTCGTGTTGATGGTGGCCGTGCTTGTTCATGGGCCGTGTAAAACAAAAGGTTGAGTCATGAGGTTGTTGTAGTGGTGTCATTTTGCTGTCGGTCAGGCACAGGGTAGGCAGTTGCTGCATCTGAGGACACTCAGGGCACGCTTTGAGTTTGTTGGGTTGCAATGCGCCCGGTGCCACGTGAGTAGATGTTTGTGATACCACCCTGTGTGGTGGCATTACTGCACCACCAATGAGCAGGGAGCATGCTTGGTACTGGGTGTCGTCGTAGCGAGAAGGGCTGCATGAGAGTGTGTGTGTGTGTGTGTGTGTGTGTGTGTGTGTGTGTGTGTGTGTGTGTGTGTGTGTGTGTGTGTGTGTGTGTGTGTGTGTGTGTGTGTGTGTGTGTGTGTGTGTGTGTGTGTGTGTGTGTGTGTGTGTGTGTGTGTGTGTGTGTGTGTGTGTGTGTGTGTGTGTGTGCGTAGATAGGGCTTGTTATGGGGTGTAGCCAGGTTGATGCTGTTACACATTCTTGTTTATGTAGGACGTGTTTGTTCACCAGAGCTTTGCTGATGGTGGTTGGTAGTTGGCAGCCAAATGAAAGGTCAACGCATGAAGTGTGTTGCACCAAGGAGATGGCGTCTGCTGACATGTCCGAGTTTTTCTATTTGGATGGCTGGTGTTTTAAAATGGCTTGTGTTTTGGGGCAGGAGCTTGTCATGGCGTGGGGATGGGGCACGTTGAGGAATGCACATTCCACTCAAAGGCTTTGCATCAGCCCCTTTTGTGGCACTTGATATTACAAGCTGCAGTGCGGCTCTGCGTGGCAAGCGCCGCTGGGTCTGGCATGCGGTCTGGATTCCTTTGGCAAACGGCTCGCTTCCTAGTGCTTGGCTTGTTGTTTTGTATATTGTCTTCCATCGTCTGCTGTGTACTGATTGCTGCGCCGAGCGATCAGGCGACTCAAGATTCATAGCGAAACTAATGCATTGTTGTAGGTAACATACTTCACTACGATGCACTCAACTGCAAGTGCAGCAGGCAGCAGCAGCAGGAACGTACTCCCATTACGTCTTTGTCTTATAATGGTTAGCTGGTGTACTTCTGACTTGAACTTCAAGTACTTGAAGTACGTTGTACAATGTGTACTCAGAGTACTAACATATAATTCCTGGCATCAAGGAACTGTCACTGGCAGTGCATGCACTCACAGTGTGGTGGGTGTGCATGTAAACGCTGCCTGCAGAATCAACTGGCGTGTATCGGTCAATCTGAAGCTCTGTGCCAGGTCTGTCTGTGGATCACGTAGAGGTAGAGAGCACCACTTCAGCAGTGTTGACTTCTCAAGGTTATCTGCAGGGCCTACCGGCAGCAATCTTGTAAGAAGCAGCAGCACTGAAGTTAGCATGTAACATGGCGTTAAGCTCAGACAGGACGAATCAGAATAATCGGCTACAAGTTTGCATGGATGAGGCTCGGCTGAATTAGATAGATGTTCGCCCGGACCTTCGCACCGGCACTGATTAGTCTGCAACAATGATCGCGTCATTTGGCTGCATATGGCCACATCCAACTACATTTATAGATCGGTTGAACTAGAAGAAGCACGAAAGCACTTTCACGTTGGCAGTGATAACCAAACCCTGCCACGGCAGGGTTGTCACCAAGCATGCGCCAGCGCATTTACAAATGGAAGCAGACTCATGCAGTTCAACAGCGGGGTGATGTAGTTCACAGGTCTTGAGCGACTGTCCTTGATTGAGCTGGGTTATCAAATCAAGTGTCAGCGTGCTTCTTGCTTGTTCTGGCAGGGCAGAGCGGCAGCGAGATGTCCAAAGACCATCAATTGGTGGATGTGTCTCAAGGAGACTTAGTGGAGCCTGCGGATAAACATGGACATGCAGAAGACCTCTGTGACCGGAACATCTCCATCACCGGGTTCCAGGCTAGGTGATTTCAGAAGGGTGGCGGTGGATACAAGAAGCAGCCGAACGTCATGGCTTTGGTTAACGGAGGTGTGAAAGCCACACTTTGGCGGCAGGCAGCTCTAATTAGCAGCACTAGCAGCACAGGGAATGGCGATAGAGGACCAGGGCCAGAACTGTAATCAGGCTTTCTTTCATTCATGCGTACTGTTCGCACATCGCTGCGTGTGTCTGCAGGGATGGTAGTGTGTTGTCGCTGCGGCGTCGTTCCAGCCTGGGCAGTGCACATGCAGGACACAGTGAGTGACACTGTGCGCTGAGTCAGCAATCAGCTGAGCCAGTTATGGCTGCTGCTGCTGCTGCTGCTGCTGCTGCTGCTGCTGCTGTTGCTGCTGCTGCTGCTGCTTTCGCTAGCACTGCTTCTGTCAACAGCTGTTGCAGCACACGTTGTGGTGTTTTCGTGAATGAATGCACAAGCTATCTGTCGCTAGTACCGCACCGCGAGCCTTGCTGTGTCACATACGCCTCATATATTTTGTTGCACCAAGTGGCGAGTGACCTTTCTGCACTTTAACCACACATGTGCTCCGCAGGCGGCTGGCTGACAGCATCAGGCCACATCATCACAGCCATCATTGGTGAGCACATGTCTGTTGCTGACACAGCTTCAGCAGCAGGCTCGGGGCACTGGCAGCCCATCTGCCTGCACAGGGTTGAACCTACTGCAAACCTGTTACCATTGTGACCGCAAGCGTAAACGCCGGCCACCAGGCTTTACACACGGTTTACATGCCTAATGTAAAATGTTACTCAGTGTAAACAGGCCTAGTCTGCTATAGTGTGTGCTGTGCCAAGCAACGCACAATCGTGGCCGCACTACTACTGTTTGCCTGAGCATACACATGCAGCCGCAGCAATGGGCTGCTGCATGTCATGCATGCCACAACTGTTACTGGAACGTGTGGCTTGCACGTGCTGCAGCAGAGACTGTTGCAGGCATGGCTAGCCATACCAACATGCAGCCTGAGCCGTGCCAATTTCCAGTCAACAGTCCAAACCTGCACATGGGCAGCACTGGCCGGAGACTATAATTTGTACTAACATGTTAACATGCTAACAACACACTTGCTGCAGGTGCCGGTGTTCTGGGCTTGCCTGCATCTCTGGCATGGCTGGGATGGGTGGGCGGATTGTGGCGCTGGTCTTCTTCTTTGCTGTCAGCCTGTGGGCAGCACTGATGCTGACAGACGTGTACATGGTGCGATTATGCACAGTAACGCCCGGTGTCAGCTGCACCCATCATGGTGCCAAAGTGAAGCTGCAGCTGACACGTTGGCTGGCCTCATGTGACAATGTGAATTGACCTCATGTAGCACAGGCAGCAGCATGCTTATATGACTGCCAGCCAGTGGGAAACATTGATTTTGTCAGAGATGAACATGGTGCTCGCACTCGCCAGCAGGACGTGTCAGTTTGAGCCGGATGGACCTCATGAACGTACTGACAGCAGCAGCTGTACCTGAAGGACAGCCTGTGGACAACAGTCATGCAGCCAGACGCATGAAAGGCACAGTGCTACAGCACTAGCAACATCATGCAGTGGCTAGCACCCGCATCTGTGGGTTGCCACCTGGCTATTGCGTGCGCCATGCGTTGTGCTGAGCCCCCACAGTGGCTGCAGCTTGCATGCACTGGAAACGTGGCATGATCGTGGCAGTGCAACATCCCCAGCGGCTTGCATCAGCCGTGGCAGAGACAAGCACCACACAAACCCTGCTCGCCCCATCACCACCGCACTCTGCTGTTGTTTGCAGGTGAATGGACGACGGCACACACGCTACAAGTATGCAGGTGCGCACGTACTGGTCAGCAGAGGCGCACCCCAAACTGATGGACGCTTCAAAACAAACTGCACAGCTGAACCTGCTGTATCAACAGAATTTGCGTGCACTTCTGATTCAGCAGTTGTTGTGCGAGGTACAGCACTGCGATGTTGCTGCTGCCTCACTGCAGTGTACTGGATCCTGGGTGCCAGGCACAGCGCCATCTTGTCCGTAGCTCAGCATGCCAACATGATCCTCACAACCATCGGCTACCAGATTGCAGCCGCCGACAGCATGAGGTGACTTGGAATCTCACTCAGCAGCAGCAACAGCAGCAACAGCAGCAGCAGCAGCAGAGGCGTCCATGAGGCGGCGTGCGAACCTGCTGTCATTCGACTGATGTCCCAGCAGGACCAGCGCATCCTGGGTTTGGTCAGCGACATGAAACTGGTGCAGGCAGTACAGCCCAACTGCCTGCTTGACTTTATGCACACCCAGGCATGTGGCCCCGCCTGCTGCAGTAGCCAACAGAGTGTGCAGCTATGTCGCTGCTGCTGCTGCTGCTGCTGCTGCTTTCTGATATGTCTGCCCTGCAGCTACATTGCCAAGCGCGTATGCGCAGCCAACGGCACACCACTGGGCAGCTGCTTCAGTGATCAGATGATGATGACCATCATCTTTGTGAGAGCTGCTGGCCAAAGTTGGAAACATGAGATGTATGAGACCTGCATCTCAGCCCGCCACAGCACCATGCCAAGCAAGCCGCTGTACGGCCAGAATTTAGCGTGCAGTATCGAGCGGCAGTGGTAGTGTGCACTGCCAGCAACAAGCCGGCGCAGGCCTTTCAAGCTCGCACCCAGCTGATCACCAGCCCCCGCAGCCCTGCAAGCAGGTGATGTGCCAACCTGTCAACACACAACGTCAAGTGCACACAGCTGCAGGTTGCGGCCGACAAGCAGCTGCCTGTCATGCATTTCTCGATCCAATTACAAACCATCTCTCACACTGCTGCCTGCATCTGCTATGCCTCTGTCTGTCGCGAACCTCACCACGCGCCATGCAGGGGGGTGTGCAGGTCCTCATGAGCCAGCTGCCCAACCTGGAGGCAGCCTGGTGGGCTTCCGCCATTGGAGCAGTCATGTCCATTGGCTACTCAGTGATCGCCATTGCACTCGGCGCCCAGGAGGCACACAACGGCCTGGGCTCGCTCGGCGGCAAGCCTGCGCCGCCCAGCGACAAGCTGTTTGGCATCTTCAACGCGCTGGGCAGCTTTGGGTTTGCGTACAGCTGCGCCATCGTGCTCATGGAGGTGCAGGTGGGGACAGCTGGCAGCCACCTGGCAGCAGCCGGCGATTTGGCAACCACCTGACTGACGCAGCATGGCTGCAGGTGCAGCACAGCATGCACAGTGCCTCAGCTGGGACGAACCGCACCTGGTGGCCGGCCACGTGAAGCGTTGCGGAAGTGTAGCTTGATCCAGAGGTATGCAGCAAGTCACAGCTTAACATATGACGGCTTTAGCTTAATGTGCCGACCCCGGCGGGGCTGTGTGGCTGCAGGACACGCTGCGGGAGCCGCCGGCTGCCTCCAAGAGCATGAAGAAGACGGTGCCACTGGCACTGAGCACCACATTCATCCTGGTGAGGCGACGTGGCGTGCGCCAGTGCTTGGCGGCAGTGCTCAGCGTGCTTCAAGTGCTTGGCGTCAGTGCTTAGCGTGCTTCAGTGTTTGGCGGCAGTGCTCAGCGAGCGTCAGTGCTTGGCGTCAGTGCCCAGCGAGCGTCAGTGCTTGGTGGCAGTGCCCAGCGTGCTTCAGTGCTTGGCGGCAGTGCTCAGCGCGCTTCGGCGCTTGGCGTCATGCAACAGGCTGCCGTCACCTCGCTGCTGTTCGCTGTATTTCACAATGTGTTCGTCAGCGGCACATCAAGCTGTTTGCCCAAAGCACAACTTGCTTGCCCGTGGCTAGCATGCTGTGGGTGTGAGTGATTGTGTGTGGCCAACTGCCCCCACCCAAACCGCTGCAGCTGCTGCTTCGTAGTTATGAACGCAGTGCGCTCTTGGTGTTTGACCGTGTCACGGTGCGGTCGCTGCTGTTGTTACTGCTGCTGCTGCTGCTGCTGTTGCTGTGTCTGCATGCATCACCGCCTGCAGTACGTTGTTGTCAGCGTGTGTGGCTATGCTGCGCTGGGCGAGGATGTGCCCGCCAGCATTGTCCTGGGCTTCGACTCGGCACCAGTCTGGGTCACCCTGCTAGCCAACTTCATGGTGCTGGTGCACATGGTGCCGGCATACCAGGTGCGTGCGTGCTGATACAAACTGCAATGCACCTGTTGCTGGACAGCGGAGAGGGCCGTGCTGGCGTAACGGCGAGGCTGGTGATGTGTTGCTAGAGCTCGCAAGGCTTGCCGCATTTGTTTTGAGATACCTTGTCGTGGTGCAAAGGGTGTGATGTATGAGTTCATCTTTGCACGTGCCGCATGACAATGCTGCATCATGCATTCACGTCATGTGTGCAGCCACCAACAGCCCGGGCACAGTCGGCGCAACAAGCAGTGAATTGGGCTAGACCTGCTTGACTTCGGGCACAGTTGGTGCAACAAGCAGTGACGGCCGCACGCGTTCCTGCAGGTGTATGGCCAGCCCGTGTTTGCCACTGTTGAGGACTTGATGCTGCGTGTGGTCCCTAAGCTCGACAACTTGGCAGGAAAGGAGTGGCTGCTGCGCCTGGGCTACAGGTAAGCTTGAGCTGCGATGCCAGTGCGACTCAGAACATCCAAGGTCACTATACGACCTTTGCATGCAGACGTACCTTGCCGCGCTTGTATGTACAGGCGGCGCAAACAGCTGACATGTATCATGCGCTGACTGCACAGCTAATCACAACCTTTGGGCAGAGGTTCCTGGTCGTGTAGCAAAACCCCCGGCTCTATGTTGGTACTGTGCAGCGCCTCATGCTGCTGTTTGTCATCCAACTATGCCTTATTGCTCCATGTTACACGCACATTCACCTGACGGACCATGTTCAGCGCGCATGCATGCCTGATTAGCACGCCACTTGCAGCGAATTGAGGCCATATCGCTGAGTCAGCAATCTACTGCCGTGCTGATCCAGTGTGATGTTGCTGGCCATGATGGGGGGCATGAATTGCAGCGGTTGCATGATGTATGGGGCGTGTGGATTTGGTCTGTGTTAGCAACACGGGTTAGCATCAAGCAGCAGAACAATCAAGCACTGACCTTGATGCTGCCCTGTCATGCTGCAGGTCCTTCTACGTTGTCATCACAACGGTTGTGGCGTGTGCACTGCCCTTCTTCGGAGCCTTTGTAAGTGCACAGCCTGTCCGCCTGCTTGTCAGCCGCCCGGCAAGCAGTGACGCATGTCCAGCAGATGAGCCACCACCAGCACAGCTCCAATGCGTGTACATTCACATGACAAGCTGCCAGCTCTGCTGCTCTCACATGACAAACGCTTCATGCAGCATGCTGATGATGATGCAGTAGGTCTGTCCAGGATCCTCCAGCTTCGCTTGTCCTTCATGGCCATGCTGTGAATCTGCTGACACCCATGCAACTTCAACTGGTTTGCCTGATGCTGCTGCTGCTGCTGCTGCTGTTGCTGCTGGTGCTGCCCCAGGTTGGGCTGGTTGGTGCCCTGACCTTCTGGCCAACGGCCATCTACTACCCCATGACCATGTTCAAGGCAGTGTACAAGCCCACCGGGGCCAAACTCTGGACGATGAATGCAGTTAACAGCATCATGTGCCTGGTGGCAGTGCTGGCAACCATTGGATCTGTTGAGACGATTGTTTCGTCAGCACGTCACTTCACGCCCTTTGCTGGAGCTGGTTCACCGCACGGCCGCTGAGTGCATGTGTGCGTATTTCATCATGTCAGTGTGGAATGTGGTGCATCCATACGCAGCAGCTTGGCCGGGGTGGCAGTTTGTGATTGCCGGGCCCTGTGCATTTCATCATGGTTTGATGTTGTGGGCCGCGCAATCATGTAGACTCTGCAGTGCTCACAGTGGGTCTTGGCAATGCTACCAGTTGGCAGCTGAGGCCGCTGGCATTGCTGCTGTTGTGTACCGGCAAGCCACACTGATATGCAGGGGTAGGGTGACACTGGCTTGCTTGCTTGCTTGCTTGCTTGCTTGCTTGCTTGCTTGCTTGCTTGCTTGCTTGCTTGCTTGCTTGCTTGCCTTGCTTGCTTGCTTGCTTGTTGCTTGCTTGCTTGCTTGCTTGCTTGCTTGCTTGGCTTGCTTGCTTGCTTGCTTGCTTGCTTTGCTTGCTTGCTTGCTTGCTTGCTTGCTTGCTTGCTTGCTTGGCTTGCTTGCTTGCTTGCTTGCTTGCTTGCTTGCTTGGCTTGCTTGCCTTGCTTGCTTGCTTGCTTGCTTGCTTGCTTGCTTGCTTGCTTGCTTGCTTGCTTGCTTGCTTGCTTGGCTTGCTTGCTTGCTTGCTTGCTTGCTTGCTTGCTTGCTTGCTTGCTTGCTTGCTTGCTTGCTTGCTTGCTTGCTTGCTTGCTTGCTTGCTTGCTTGCTTGCTTGCTTGCTTTGCTTGCTTGCTTGCTTGCTTGCTTGCTTTTTTTTTTTTGCTTGCTTGCTTGCTTGCTTGCTTGCTTGCTTGCTTGCTTGCTTGCTTGCTTGCTTGCTTGCTTGCTTGCTTGCTTGCTTGCTTGCTTGCTTGCTTGCTTGCTTGCTTGCTTGCTTGCTTGCTTGCTTGCTTGCTTGCTTGCTTGCTTGCTTGCTTGCTTGCTTGCTTGCTTGCTTGCTTGCTTGCTTTGCTTGCTTGCTTGCTTGCTTGCTTGCTTGCTTGCTTGCTTGCTTGCTTGCTTGCTTGCTTGCTTGCTTGCTTGCTTGCTTGCTTGCTTGCTTGCTTTTGCTTGCTTGCTTGCTTGCTTGCTTGCTTGCCTTGCTTGCTTGCTCTTGCTTGCTTCTTGCTTGCTTTTGCTTGCTTGCTTGCTTGCTTGCTTTGCTTGCTTGCTTGCTTGCTTGCTTGCTTGCTTGCTTGCTTGCTTGCTTGCTTGCTTGCTTGCTTGCTTGCTTGCTTGCTTGCTGCTTGCTTGCTTGCTTGCTTGCTTGCTTGCTTGCTTGCTTGCTTGCTTGCTTGCTTGCTTGCTTGCTTGCTTGCTTGCTTGCTTGCTTGTTTTTTTTTTTTTTTTGCTTGCTTGCTTGCTTGCTTGCTTGCTTGCTTGCTTGCTTGCTTGCTTGCTTGCTTGCTTGCTTGCTTGCTTGCTTGCTTGCTTGCTTGCTTTGCTTGCTTGCTTGCTTGCTTGCTTGCTTGCTTGCTTGCTTGCTTGCTTGCTTGCTTGCTTGCTTGCTTGCTTTGCTTGCTTGCTTGCTTGCTTGCTTGCTTGCTTGCTTGCTTTGCTTGCTTGCTTGCTTGCTTGCTTGCTTGCTTGCTTGCTTTGCTTGCTTGCTTGCTTGCTTGCTTGCTTGCTTGCTTGCTTGCTTGCTTGCTTGCTTGCTTGCTTGCTTGCTTGCTTGCTTGCTTGCTTGCTTGCTTGCTTGCTTGCTTGCTTGCTTGCTTGCTTGCTTGCTTGCTTGCTTGCTTGCTTGCTTGCTTGCTTGCTTGCTTGCTTGCTTGCTTGCTTGCTTGCTTGCTTGCTTGCTTGCTTGCTTGCTTGCTTGCTTGCTTGCTTGCTTGCTTGCTTGCTTGCTTGCCTTTTCATGCTAGAGTGCTGCTGCTCCTTCTCACAGGTGGTTATGGAGCAGTGCACCCCCCTCCTTTTGTCCCGGGTGGCGCGGGGCCGATGACGTGGATGCTATGTACAGCTATGTACAGCTATGGCTTCAATAGGTAGATTAATGAATGGATGACAAGACTAGCGGTGCCGGCCACTAACTGAGAAACTGCCCCCTAGCAGGTGCTCCGTGCATTGGTGTAGTGTCCTGCCGTGGTGGCGTTGGCAGGTGCTCCGTGCATCAATGGAGTGTTCTGCCGAGGTAACATTGAAGTACTGGTTGCTGTGGTCGCTTGTTGGATCATCAGCGGATGGCTGCTTACATTGTGTGCATGATTGCCACGTATTGCCCCTATGCTTCTGCTATGTTGCCACAGAGGCGGTGGACGATGCAAACCAGTTGGTGCCTTTTTTTGTCACGCTATTGTCATATTGACAAGTGTCATGGCACAGTGTAAAAGAACGGATTTTAACGGCTCCTGGGCTCCAGGTAATTGCAAAACTGCGCACCTCAAGCAGTGTGCTGCAGCAATTGTTGGGCACAAGCTCGAGTAGGCACTTGATCAAGCCTCATGAGGCTTGGCCTGGCTGCACAGCAGCAGTTCCTGACGTTCTAGCAGACTGTGCAGAGCGCATCGCTCTTGGTCCATTTGCCTGTTCTGGATCCATGCGTATCATGCCCTGAATCTGCCAACCTCGCTGCTAGCCCTGAATTATGATTAGGTATTACTGCATTGTTGGTTGGTGTTCAACGAGTGTTCCTGACAAGTGCATTCAACTCAGGCTTGGGTAGCTGATGAACGTTTTGAATGGTAAGATTGGTTCAATTAGCGAGCACACTGTTTCTTGTGGGTGTGGGGCCAGCATCAGCTGACCAGCTGTAGAGGCTGATTGCATGGTTGCTGATGTTGCTGCACAGCAAAGTGGTTGCAAACACTTGTTGACGAGGCAGCTGAGGCATGCTTATGGCTAGTGTGCTGCACACAGTAACATGCAACCATGCATGTTGATGTGGTGCTAGTGTCAGCCGCTCGGCCTTGGCTGCTGAGCCACTTGCGTGTCGGTTTCCACTGCCGGTCACTGGCCCACTGAGTGGTGAAGACAAACCGAGCCTCGATGCAGCAACATGTAAAAGAACGGATTTAACGGCTCCTGGGCTCCAGGTAACATGTGCGCAGACCCCCAGCACGTCTGATGTTAAGAATTGGCCGTGGGCTGGGCGACAGCAGCTGCGAGCCGGCACAAGGGTGAGCACGTCATGACAGCTGGCAGCTACGATATGTTCAGCAATGACTGTGCTACCTCACGGCCGATCAGTGGTGCTACCGCGGCAGCTCTATGCCTCTTGGATTACACCCAGGCTAATATTTACTTACATGAATATGGAGATGGAGGCCTCCTACTGCCCTGCGAACTGAAGGCTGTTACATTCCTCACACTCCACACAAAGTAACAGGAAACAGCACCAGCATGCAGAACCGCACAAAGTGCAGCGCAGCCCTGAACAACGGCCCCCACAGCACACATGGGCACGTTTCAGCTGCTGGGCCTGCATGCATACAATTTGCCACCATGCCATCAACATTCAACATTCAAACTGCAGACATGGCATGTGGAGCCAGCTTTGCTTGCGTGCACAGCCTCGCATGCAGGGACCGACTACTCTGCTTTGTTGCTTGCCGTTTCATGCTAGAGTGCTTCTTCTTCTTCACATTCAGACTGATGCCAATAACCAATGCCCATAGCAATCATTGAACCAACTTGCAACAGCCAACAAAAGAGCTGAGCAAGCTGCTGAAGCAGCAAGCTTGTCGCTGCGTCCCCTTATGAACTGTGAGCATGCATGTCATGCACAAACAAGCAACACCTGATGAACCTTTACGTCACACAACAAGAACCCAGGCTAGCAGCACTGCAGGTTTCTTGGCAACACCAGAATGTCGACAGCACACTGCTGCAGCGTACAGCAATGAGAACACGGATGCCATTCCAGCCACAGGACCCTGCACGTCTAGCAGGCACTGCCGCAATCAGCCACGCAGCACAGGCCTGCAAATGGTATGTTCCTTATGCAAACACCCACCTCCAGCTGAGCAATCTTTGGGCCAATATGTTTTGGTATGTCGTGTACACCGTGGCTGCCCAGTAGCCTGTCAACACAAACTCTTACTCTTGCCATCTTCACGAGACTGGCGCCTCCATAATTGCTGCAGTGCCTGGTAGATCAGCACAGCAACCTAACCACAAGTGCGCCACATGATGCGTCACAATCGAGCAAAACCAAGCACACATCTCAGACTGCTGATGTGTGTTAGAGTTACTGAGCAGCACCTGTGCCGTGCCTCTGCTGCAGCGCTGCAGGATGTCGAAACCGCATCCAAAACTGGCACCACAACACATGTGAGCCCTGGACAGCCGCCAGCGCATGCACCTGCATGCTCTCGAAAAACGCGCCAAAGTCTGCAACATTGGTCGAGCTAGAAAAACAGGAAGCCACCTAACACAGGATCGTCATGAACACATGCAAAGTAAGGCTGCGAGAGTTGGACCAGCAGACCTGACAAGACAGGCCAAGGCAAACAAAGATACACGCCACACCCAGGTCAGCTTCAGCTCGCGCGCGACGGCGCTCTGCTGGGTTGAAGCGCTTTCTTTGGGTGTTTTGACCGCAGCGGCGCGGCGACAGCCAGATGCGCGCTTGCCATCTGCCTGCTGCAAGTGATGGTCAGTACCACTAAGCATTCAAATTGCATTCAATGCGGCCAGGAGCCCTAAAAACAACAGTGCTGCCGAATCAGCAGACGCCGCGAGGCGCTGCCATGGGCACATGCACTCGCCCACGCGCACGCCACAACGCACCCACCCCCTCCCTGCCGAACCCGCAACATCCTCCCACCTCACCCAGCCTGCCCAGCGTAGCTCAGTGCATCACTACTTGCTGCGTGCTTCTATGGCAATCGCGGCGGCAAGCCAAGCCTGCACATGACCTCACGGCAGGGCCACCCACCTCCTCGCCTCTCCCTGCTGCTGCGGCACACCAACAGCACGCACGCAGCACCCCGGCTCACACACACGCACCTGCCCACCAGCCACTGCGGCACACCCCCGTGACACACACATTCACACAAGAACGCAACAGCTGGTGAACGCATACACAGCTGCAATCACGCAAAGCTCGCAGCACATCACCATCACTCTTGACTGAGAGCAGTGCCCTTGCTTGGCACTGCCGCTGAGCAATGACCTGTGCCATTCCCCCCTTTGCTGCTGCTGCAGCGGCGGCGGCGGCTGGCACCCCAAGAGACCGCTGCAGGAGAGCGGCCTGATCCGCATTGCAGCCGACCGCCAGAAAGCAGATGCTTCCAGCAGCTCCGCCGTCACGTATGCCTTTGGTGCAAACAACAAAAGAACACACACACCTGCTAAGCACTGCGATGCTGCCGGCGTAATGCACCGGTGTTGCACAACAGCGACCGTCTGCATCGATAGCAGCAGCAAGCACACCCTCTATACATCATCACACCAAGCACAAGATGGAGTCTCAGGGATCAGCCGCCATCAACCAGCATCCACCACCACAGCGCTGGCCCTGGCCTGTCACCTGTGGCCTCGGCAGGCGCCGCTACAGCACTGAGTGCTGCCGGCAGTCAAGCTGCTGCCATGCCAATGTGCACGCTGCTGCTGACTCTGCGCGACCGCAGCCAGCCGCCAGCACTGCCACCACCTCCACTCGAGGGTGGCAGTGGTGGCATGCCCGTGGAAACTCCTGCTGGTGGCGGCGTGTGAGGGTCTTGCCGGTGCTGCGGGGGCAGCGATGGCGGGCTAGGCGACCGACTGCTGCTGTTGCTATTGCTGCCTGATTGCTGCTGTGTGCTGGCGTGCATGTCGCACATGGAAGGAGGCTTTTGAATGCCAGACCTGTTTGCAGGAGAGGGAAGGAGAAGGGTGGAAAACTGTGAGTGGAAGCACAGTTGTGCTGAAGGCCAAAGGTAACATTGGAGGACTGTGTTGTCAGTGCTGATCATGCTGCCATGTTGGTAGCTGCTGCCGTGCCAGCCACGCGATGCAGGGGCGAGGTGTCCCCGGAGACAATGCACTCGCTAGTACGCATCTTGCCCTGCTGCACACACCAACCAACGAGGAGATGCACAGCAAACTTGCAGGGCATTTCAAAGCTTGGAACCTTCAAGCTGCTTGCCGGAGTGCAGCATGTTGCCAGCAGTGCTAGTGCACTGCTCACCTTGATGACTGCGGCTGCTGCAGCCACCGCCACAGCATACGCCTCTGCCACTGCATGCCTGCTCAACAACTGCATCATCTTACTATTCATCTCAAGCATGGCTCACCTCTCCTTTGCAGGATTCAGCAGGTCAGCTGCTGCTCTGCTGTCAGGCAGCTTGTCTAGTGCAGGTTCGCTGCTTATCTTTCTCAGAGGATTGCGGATGGGCTGCGGACTTGCAGACAGCCAGGGCGCCCCAAAAGAAGGCTTGTAACCGTACCCAGCCCCTCCCCAGAGGCTGGGGTCATATTGGACCACCGGAGTAGGTGGCAACGCAGGAGCTGCATTGACACCGTTGCAGGTTGCCTGCTGCTCCGGTGCTGTGGGCAGAGAAGGCCACCAGTGCATGGCTAGAGTGCTGACAATATTGACTTGTCTGCTTGGCCTTCTTGGCCACGAAAGCTGGGTGCTAAGCAACGCTTCAAGTTTCCGGCCAGCCCAAAGTTGCACGCGGCTATGGAACCAGGCACGCAAAGTATTCAGCTAGACTTTGATACCTATTTTTAACTAAATGCTTGTTGAGGTGCGAAGCAAGCAGCAGCACTGCAGGATGGCACTGACACCAGGACACAAGAAAACGACGTATCAAGCAAAATTGCACATGTATTCAGGCAAATATCTCAGTAAGCATACACTGGCATGCCTGGTTGAAGTGCTTCCGACAGTCTCGAGGATGTGGTAGCAATGGTTTGTCATGACCCATAATCCAATGCAGCGCATCGCGCGTTGCATTGGATCCACAACTTGCATGCTACAGTGCATCTTTCTTCCCTTCAACTTCGCTCATTCAGCCCACTAGGCATTTGCCACGCTGTTGTTGCACCAACAATGCACATGATGTTGCGGCAGAAGCTGTGCACCTACACTGCTACTACAATCTCGCCAACCACAACCAGAGACAAGTAATAAATGTTGGCCTCTTTATTACCAAGAAGCAAGCCTCACGGCTGCAGCTCACAGTCAAACCATAAAATCGAGCATGTGTCGCAGCGCACTGTAAAACACTGAAACACCAGCAGGCAGCCACCGTGGCTGCTGGCAGCTGCACTGCAAACCTTAAGTGGCTGCGTGCTGGAACACTTGAATCGAGCGCAACGCGCCCTCTTGTCTACCACCACACGTCAGCACCTGCGCATGCTGCACCGGTGAAGGGTGATGGTAGCCTGCTGCCCTCATCAATCCAGCATGTGGTCGTCTGCTGACTGATCCTTGACATCTGTGATGCCCTTGACTGCAGCAGCAGCAGCAACAGCAGCAGCAGCAGCAGCAACAGCAGCAGCAGCAACAGCAACAGCAGTAGCAGCAGCAACAAAAGAAAGGTCAGCAGAGCCAGTGATAAAGACAGCTGCAGCAACTCCAAGGCCATGCAGCTTTTTGCTCAACTCAAGTAGCGACCGCTGCACATTCACCTCATCTGGTTATCAACAGCCCAACGCTTCCAGTTGGGTTACGTGCCAAGCAGCTGCCGGCGACACTCACTTTTTGAAACCACATGCCACTCTTCATGCTCGCCCATCCTTGCCATCCAGAACCACAGCTCGGGCACACCGTCCAAACTGCACCCCAGCGTGTTACCCAAGAAATTGAACTCCAGCTTCCAGACCGGCACAGGATGCGCCAACTCAGCAATCAACTCCGCCTGCAGACCAAGCAGCTGCTGCTGCTGGGGGCCATCGCCAGCGTCGTTGAGTGAAGCTGTGGGCGACAGGCTGTACAGGGCGACTGTGCTGCCAAATGATGCAGCGAGGAGCTCGCGCGGTTGGCCAAGGGCTGGGGCCCAATGAAGTGCCTGCAGCTGCTGCTGGTGGCCGCCCGGCGGCACTGGCAGCAAGCAGAGCTCCTGCAGCATGCAACGCACGGTAGGTGATTCAAGCCAACATGATGATGGTGGTGGTGGTGGTAATGGTGGTGGTGGTGGTGGTGGTGGTGATGATGATGATGATGATGATGATGATGATGATGATGATGATGATGATGATGATGATGAAGATGAAGATGATGATGATGATGATGATGATGATGATGATGATGATGATGATGATGATGACGATGCCGATGCCGATGCCGATGCCGATGCCGATGCCGATGCCGATGGTGACAATGAGACGGTGATGGTGATGGTGGTGGTGGATTCAAATGCCAACACGAGACAATGTCAAACAGTGCTTGTCAGTTTAAAAAAGGGAAGGTGGCAGAGGTGACGCAGCATGTGCACGCAACGCAGCGCACATACTGCAGGTTGGAACTGCAACACTCACACACAGCAGGTGGCTGAGGTGTTCACCGCGAAACTGGCACACGCAAACTGCTCCCATATGCCACACCCCCGGGCCCACCACCCACACCCGGCCATGCCATCATGTGCATAGACATGCTGCACACATGCCCACCTTCCACTGCATGCTTGGCTGCTGGTACGCCCATACGCCGCCACCCCTGCTGTGGCCCACTGCCAGCAGCGGTGGCAGCCCTGCTGCTGCCTCTCGCCAGCACAGGCAGTGGCAGCTGCCAGCCTCGCCAGGCAGCTGCACCGGTGGCAGCAGCAGCAGCAGCAGCAGCAGCACCAGCAGCAGCAAAGAAGGCAGCAGATGCGTGAGGGTGCCGAGGCAGTATGAGAGGCAAGCGCAGTTGCCGCATAGACAGTGCAAATGTTAATCCGTTCAGCAGCAACATCCGTGTGTAATGCGGCACAGGCGTGCCCAGCATAATTGGCTGGAGTCCGGAGCACAATACCGAGCGAACCAACCTAATCAACCTTGACCTTGGGATGTGACAAGCAGCAGCACTGTAACCTAGCTTGGGATGTACTCACTGCTGCGGGCATGCACCACTAACAGGTGCGCTCACAGCAGAGAGCCTGCCTCTCGCATGCACAGCCAGCCTATACTACGTGAAAGAAGCCCATAGGAACCAGGCAACAGAGTTGCCACACCAACTCAAGTCCTGCAAGACGTTGAGTTTCTGCAAGGCAGTCGCCTCCTCCAGGCTGACAGGCACCAGACGTTGGAAGCACCCACCTGAATCTTCCCCAGCAGCGTCCACTGCAGCTGCTGCCCAACAACGCCTGCAGCTTCGAACACCAGCACACTGCTGCGGCTGCCGAGGCTGCCACCCAGCTGAGGTGCTGCTGCGGCTCCCGGTGAGCTGCTGCAACCCACAGCCAGCGCAAGGCCCTGCTGTCGAGGAGCAAAGGCAAGAGCGCTGCATTGCGGCACGTACATGCGCAGTCCAGTCAGGAAACGTGGGGGCACAGGGTATGACTTATGTGCATGTCACTGACATGTTGCCTGCAATCAAGCAAAGGATTTACCAGGCAGACCGCATGTGATGACTGGCATCGAACACCTGTTGTACTCTTGCAGTGCACCAGGTTTAAGCCTGTTTCCTTTGAGACATTCCTGCTGCTGCGGGTGACTTGTGTTGCTACAAGCAATGCAGGGGCCAGCGTCAACATGTCTGTGTGCTGCTGCACTGCTGTTACACTGCATTTCAGTAAGGTGTCCTTGCACTTTGTTATCTTGCCCAGCACTCACCTCACGGCTCCTTGCCCAGTGTGCAGCTTGCCAGCCACCCCCCAGCCCTCTCTGCTATGCTGCTGCCAGCCGTTGTGGGCATGCCCACTGCTGCTGCTGCTGCTGCTGCTGCTGCTGAATGGTGGTGGGCCCTGCAGGATGTGCACTGCACCGCTGGCAGTGCCAACCGCCAGTACTTCGCCATGCTCCGGATGGCACCAAGCAAGCTGGCTGGGCTGATCTGGCAGCTGCAGGGCACACGGCAGGACACACAAATAGCCTGTACAAAATATCTTTTCACAAGGGCCCACTGCTGAAGCTGGTGTGCGTTGACGTGGCGCGTGCATGTTGGGTTGCCAGCCATAGCTGCAGCGCTGCGCAAATGAAGTGCGTGCAACAGGTGCTGCAGTGTGTAGCTTTGCATGACAGCTGTTGTATGGGGCAAGTTGGCCGGTGCTGATGGTGCAGGCATGCTGATGAAGAGTAGCAGCAGGAGTGCTGTGCAGACGCAGCAGAGCTCTGCTGTGGTGTGTCGCAGGTTGCAGCGAGGGCTGCTGCTGAGAGAATAACAGCTCACCGCAGGTTGCAAACAGTGATCAGGACGCTGCTGCAGCAGCTGCTCTGCATCTAGCATCAGACAACAATTACAATACATCGAGGTAGATGCGCACCTCTTCCTCGTGCAGCAGATCCCAAGATGGCTCCGCTGTTGCACATGACCATACCTGCGCGGGAACCCGCCGGCTGAAACCCGTTGTATGGTACGGCACTTGCAACACCAAAAGCTTAGCTGCTGCAAGTGGATTGCTCAGTGCTACAAGGTATGCTTCTGCGTTGCTGCCGGCGTCCTTCCTGCTTTACCATGTGGGCTGCAAGAGAATGTCTTGTGCGAATCAGGGGTTATCCTGCTGGGTTGTGTGCAATACAATAAGATCACAGCAATCTGGAGTTGCTTGCAGTGCTGTTGAAGTCCAGCTTGATCAAGAGCATCCCACCTGGATGGCTCCTGTACTGCTGCAGGTGGCTACTTTGTCACCCGCCAATGTGTAGCAGGCGTCTACAACAGCCCCTTCGCTGCTGATCTGGCATATTTGACTGCCTTGCATGTCGTCGTGGTAGTATGCAGCGAGCTGACTACGTGGCTGCTACACAGACATCACAGAAGACCAGCGATCTCAAAGGGATGTCACGTGCGAATGAGTCGTTGTACCAACGTACTCAAACTTTAGCTGCTTGGTTTCGTGCATCAAACGAAGCTGCGCGAGGAGATGAAGGAGTTTCATCTGCAAGTGGCACACAGTGACAAGAACATTGTAACAAGCCCTACACTGCTGTTGTTAATGTCGACACGTGCCCATGCTACGCACAACATTACAACGAACTGAAATTCAAGTCCAGGTGTGTGCGCAATGGCTGGTTGGGGGCTACACCGCTGGAAATTAATTGTAGTGTTGGGGACCCAAACTTGGGGTCCCTTGACATGCAAACTGGGCTTGCAAACACTTATCTTTTGCAATTAGCAGGTACCTGAGCTGTGTTGCTGACAGGGTTATCAACATGTCTGATGTAGTGCTGTGGTGACAACGGTCCTGCGGGATCAAGGGAGAATCTGATACTCTTTCACGTTGTTGGCGCCAACATGACCCTTCTATTGCATGTAATAACACTAGCATCAGCAGCTGCCTTCACTGAAGACAGAAGGACGCAAGTGCGCTGCCGAGTACACACGCCAAGCTGCTTTCGCTGCGCTTTGCACAGCAACCCACATAGAAGCTTGAGTCCAGTTGGAACCGTCAGAAACTCAAAGAAGAACAGCTCCACATCCCACTTCAATAACCAGGAAATGCAGCCCCTGGTTAGGCAGCAAGTGTCTGCCCTGCAGCTACACAAGCTGTGCTGGACTCAAGGCAACAACAGCAATGCTATCAAGCAGCTCACGTACGCCGAGTTTGGCAGATCCGACTCAGACGCCGTAGTGTTCTACCAGCATGGCTGGTGAGTGGCCTGCTGGCGCTGCACTGGCAGACTCAGTCGTAAGGCATCCAATGTTGGGACATCTGCTGCTGCAGCCACCAATGACTTTCTCAGGCGACAGGCATGGCAGCGCACAACCTTTGTGAACAGCAGCAGTGCAGTCAGTCCCACCTGCTGTTGCTCCACGCTTCTTCTTTTGCCTGCTTGTGGATAGATTGATATGCATCGAAGCAGCAGCAACTTGCTGCGGATGTGATCACATCCAAACCGCCTCACCACATTTCAACCGCCTCAGGCTCTCCCTATCCTGACTGTGCAGCCTCCTGCCATCCCACAAGGCTGCCCGCCTGACCAATCGCTGCACTCCCAGCCCTCCCCGACCTGTGTGCCTGCTTGCCTGCCTTACCATGCGCCTGCCTGCTTGCCTGCCTAAGCACAAGCTTGCCTGCCTGCCTGCCTGCTGCCACTGTCATCTGCAACTGCCGCCTGCTTACTCACCTGCCCACCTGCTGTTCGCCCATCTGCAGGCCCGGCTCGCGCATTGGCGGCAGCATGCTGCACGAGGCAGCGGCGCGCCTGCACGTCCGCCTCATCGCAGTCGACAGGCCCGGCTTTGGCGGCACGCCCTTCACCCCCTGCCACAGCTTGCCCAGCTGGGCCGCAGCACTTCAGCAGCTCTCAGACCACCTGCACATACAGCAGTTTGGCATCCTGGGGGCATCTGGAGGTGCCCCGTTTGCTGCTGCTTGCGCGCGGTTCATAGGAGAGCAGCGCGTGACTGGGCTGGGGCTGCTGTGCCCGTTTGGACCCGTTGACAGCAGCACGAAGCCAGGGATGACGGCAGCCAACACGCTGCTCCTAGCCATGGCCAGGTAATAATGGGGTTGCCCTTGGCAGCAATCGAGCAGCAGGATGTGCTGCTGTGACCATCTAGACCTTGTCGAGTAGCGTCAACTACCCCCATGCCTGACAGGCAGCAGCGTTGAACAGCTTCGACTGTAGACTGCTGCATGTACAGTGCTGTAACAGCAGCAAGCAACACCGTGACTGCCTGTGGAATGGCGTGTTCAATGTTTGATCCCCTCCGGCCAACTCAGCAGCAGCAGCAGCAGCAGCTCCTTTGGCTGTTGTCACGTCTCACCATCACGGTCTCTTGCGCCGTATGCAGGCGCTGCCCAGGCGTTGCCAGGGGCGTGTGGAGGGCCACCAGGCAGTGGCTGGCATGGGATGAGCATTGCATGCAGCGCTTCACACTCAACCCCAAAGACAAGCAGGCACTGCAGGTAAGGACTGGCCAGGCTGGCAATACCGGTAGCAACACGGCCGTTGCAGGCAGCAGCAGCAGAGGCGGCAGCAGCAGCAGGAGCAACAGCTCTGTGTTGACAGTCATATCACTCAATCGATTGCCGCGGTGCAGCTGCTCAGCATGTGCTGTTGCTGGACCTGCATGTGCAAGTGATGCTGCTGTGTCACATAACAACGCGCCATGTCGCGTTAGGCCGGAAGCACTCACGAAAGTGCTGGCGTCGCCTGCCCACCAAGCAGTGCCCCAAGTTTGTCACCGTGCTGCTTGAACCCCAAACAAGCATGTACGCCTCCCCCTGACATGCCACCATCTGCTAATGCTGCTGCTGCTGCTGCTGCTGCTGGGGCTGTCATGGTTGCACACCCCTGCCTCATGCATGCCTTGCCGTCGTCCGGCCGCTAGTCCACGCCCCATATAGCGCAGGCCATCAGGGCTGCTGTGCTAGAGGGCCTCGCAGCTGGCGCGTGGGGTGTGGTGCATGAGATGGCCCTGGCGCAGCGCTGCTGGGGCTTCAGGCTGGAGGACATCCAGGTGCCGCACGCCTTCCTGTGGCATGGCCTGCAGGTGAGCTCGCACAGCTCCCCCTGCTACCTCATTCACAGTTCAGCGCAGGGCTGCTCTCGTCTGTATAGAGTGAGGGCTTCTGCTGGTGTTGTTGCTGGTTGCCTTCATGGGGCATGGTCTGCAAGTGGGCAGGTGTCTGCAGTGCCTCGACCTAGCCGCTCGTTGAGTCTGCCGCTTGGATGCAGCACGGGGAGGCCACCAGCGCTGACCAACCCTGGCTGGAAGAAACTGATGGCATGGTTGGTCACAGTCCTGGTGCATGTCATTTTTGAGTGCTTCATTTCGTGCTTCATCAGTTGCTGAGCTGCATCGGTGGTTGCACAGCCCTGAATGCGCACAGACGCGCTCCAAGGCGGCCAGACTTCTCCTGCACATCTAAATCTGTACGACCAGTAGGGGATGTCAATCAACGGCATCCTGCTGCCTTTAGCCCTGTCCTATGCCAACGGCTGGCACCTTTTCCTGCCAAGCACTGTGCATGCTCGCCCTCCGCAGGAAACTGCACAGTGTGCAATGCACTGCGAGTCGCCGCATGACTTGTGCATTGGCCCAGGATCATCTGTGCAATGTATGGATTGCGTGTTGTCATTCGCGTTACAGGACCCGCTGGTGTCGCTGGCAATGGCACGCGCCTACGAGAGCATCCCCGGCTGCCAGGCTGTCTACTTTCCCATTGAAACTCACACCACGCTTGTGGTGAACAGGCTGTGCCTGGCATTGGAGGCACTGGTGGCAAAGCAGACGCTGCTTGCCCTTGGGCCTAGGTCGTCAGCCTGCGCACCTCGACAGCAGCTGCCTGTGGTGACTGGAGCCTGCTCGGCTGCAGTGTCAGCTTCTGAGCTGGCTCAGCATGCAGCTGCACTGTCCCCTGCACAGCCCCTGCAGCAGCAGCTGCCGCAGCAGGCGATATCTGCAGTGATGAGCGGCGACCCCTTGGCAGCAGCAGTTGCACAGGTGGCTGTGCAGCCGGCAGCGCAGGTAGAAGCACCAGGGGCAGCGCCGCCTGTACTGCTGGTACCAGCAGCAGCTGCAGGACGTCACGCAAGCTGTGTGCGTGGCTACTAGCCACCCGAGCAGGCACCGCCAACTTGCGTGTGTCAGCAGCGTGTTTGCCGCAATGCTGCTGCTAGCAGTTTTAGCCAGTTTCAGTAAGGAGCACTGTACAGTGGATACATTCAAGATGCAAGGCAATGATATTAACTTCATATATTATTGGTAAGCAGCTGAGGCAAAGCTGTATGACCACCTGAATGCTGGACTGCTGTTTGGCCAATGCGTCCTGGGGCATTACTGTATGTTCTACACGCCTTCAAAGCAAAACTATGCGCTGCCTTTGCGGCTTTATTGTTTGATGTTTGGTTGTTGCAGAATCAAAAGACAGTAGCCAATGCATTGATGCTCTCGTGCTTGCCTCCGCACCACCTTGTACCTTTGTTCAACGTGCATTGCATGTTCAGGTCGTAGATTCCCTCATGCTGTCAATGACACTGTCCACAGTACTGTCAGGTTTGGGTCTCTCGCAGACATTGCCTGCATTGGCTACGGCAGCGGCTAGTCCCAGGTGCTAATGGGCAAATTGACACAGTGTATGCTTGTGGGCAAGTGGAATAGCCAGATACTTTCCCTGATATTCAAACAACCCTGGTTGTGCTACAGCTGCCACCTGCTCCGCAATAATGCCTGCAAGTTGGTGATCTCAATAGGTTCTGCAGACTTGAAAGTCATGCGTCATAGCAGTGCCTGAAAGGCTCGTGGCAGCGAAAGTTCGGCCCGCTTTCGTCGTGCAAGTTGCCCCATTGCTGCGATCGAAACATAAAATAAATGAAGCACTTACATAGCAGCGCAGTACCCACCCGTTGGCGGGCTGCGGAGCTGAAGTGCGTGCGAAGGACATGCCCTTGCGCATCAGGTATCTTCTACTGTTGTCTTCTGCTGTTTCAAGGGAGAGAAATCAGGCATGCATGAGAGCTTATCAACTGCCTGCATCATCACTTGTATTTAAATGTCATAGCACTCATCCGTCATCAAATGCAGCTGCAGCAAACAGCCAGAAGCAGCCCCCCCAAGCCTCAAGCTGTGGCTGCGCCGGCTGCACAATACCATGTATGGCTGCCAGCTGGAATGGCCAGCAACCCAACAAGCAGCTTTAAAACTTCTCCCTGCGCGCTGGTGTTGGATGCAATGTTGGGCACAGGCAGGCACAGTCGCAGGGTCCTGCGAAGCTCACAAAGCGATGCACAAAGGGCGGCAGCAGATGAAGCAGCAACAGCAGCAGCAGCTGCCGCAGCAGCAGCAGCAGCAGCAGCAGGTTCAGTGACACAGCCCCTGCAAGCAGGACGTCTGCCAATGTCAGGTTCAACAGCCGGTGTTTCTGCAGACGCCACTGTGCCTGACGATGCCAGTGTGTCTGGCAACGGCAGCACAAGCAGCAGTGGCCCCAACAGCAGCAGTCTTAGCAGCACCTTCAGCAGCAGCACCAGCAGCACCTTCAGCAGCAGCACCAGCAACAGCAGCAGCAAGCCGTCTCGCAGCAGACAGAAAGCTACCAAGTACCTGGTCACCAGGGACCTCAGCAGGTAAGGAGAACGTGCCTTGGCTGCCTCTGCACATGGCTTCCTTGCAAGCAGCAAGTTTTTTTTGCTCTGCCAGCAATATGTGCATTATGCCCAATTCAAGTACAGCAAAACATGTGCAGCGTGAACTGGCTGCTGCTGTTTGTGCTTGTCGCAATTGTTGCTGCTCTGGTTGTTTGAATGGTCGTGGGGCTGTGCCATGGCCACCCTCCGCCCCTGTGCCCGCGCAAACCCTCGCCTAGCCTTCTTTTGTGAAGGGTGGCAGGACGGCACAGCTTGCAAGTCACCACCTTTTCGTTTTCCAACCTACCTTTCCGCCTGCCTGTCAGGGTGTGGCGGCTGGCGGTGCCGTTGATGCTGAACAACATGGCTGGCTACGCGCTGAGCATTGTGGCGGCGATCTTCATCGGGCAGCTGGGCGCGCTGAGCCTGTCCAGCTCTGTGCTGGCTAACAGCGTGTACAACTGCACAGGTTGGTGGTGCTGGTGGTGCGGGGGTCCGCCGGTGGTTGCTGCCCTGCGCAGCAGGTGTCGCGCATGGCTAAAGCAGCTGTGAGGCATGTTCAGCGTGGCTGTGACACAGCATGCCTGCTGTGTCGCACAGGGCGGCTGGTTGCTGTATGATTTCTGTCAAGTTGTGTACCGGCCAGCATGGTGTACGAGTGCACAGGTGGGTGTGCCTGACCTCCGCGCTGTTCAGCGCTTGTGAAGCAGATGCCACTGCTCACCTGAAAGCCAGTCTGTACCACATCATCGCACTACTTGTAACAAGCTTCCGTCACATGTGCATGTGGTTACAGCACGTACAAACCTTGGAACTTCCAGACCACCCAGGGGTGTGGTGAGTAGCAGGCGGGGCGCAAGGCAATTTGTAGCAGTTTCCAGCTGCTAGCTGGGCACCTGCGTGCTTTTACCAGTGCTGCTGCTGCTGCTGCTGCTGCTGCTGCTGCTGCTGCTGCTGCTGCTGCTGTTCCTATGCAATGCCACGAGCCACCTTACACAAAAGGCTGGTTGCTGCACCTGGCCCTAGTTGCTGACACGGAGACTCTTTGCAGCGAGGCCCACCATGTGCAAACAATTGCTAACATTACTCATTCTTGCTGCTGCTGCTGCTGCTGCTGCGATGATGCGTGCCAACCTGGCGCGCCCTCAGGCCTGTCGCTGGCGCTGGGCCTGAGTGCTGGCATGGAGACGCTGTGCGGCCAAGCGTACGGCGCGGGCGCCTACACGCGCGTTGGCGTCATCTTCCAACGTGCGCTGCTGGTGTGCTGGTCGGTGTGCATCCCTGTGGGGCTGCTGTGGCTCAACTCGCACGCGCTGCTGCTGCAGCTGGGCCAGCAACCAGGTGGGCATGGTATGGCTGTGAAGCCGAGCGTGTATGTCCAGCCTGCTCCTGCTGCTGTGGTCGGGGTATGCTTGAGCTGTACATTGCGAGTGACTGGACCCACGTGTAACTGATACATAGTGTGTGTCATTTGTCATGCGAGACGCACTTCCAATGCCAGCGGGATATGGTGCTGCATGGTGTGCCGGCTGCTGCCGGCGCTGCCGGCTGTGCCGGCTCTCGGCAGCCACCTGAATATGGCGCAGCGCCTGCCGATGCTTGCTGCAAGCAGTGCATTCTGCGCAGACCCTGCGCAGTCGGGAAGCCATCAGCACCACAATGCTGTGCATGGCATGTCCGCACGTTGCCTGCTGCCACTCGTGCTCTGCGTGTGCATTCCTACCCAAAACCAGTCTCTGCACACTGTCTGTTGCGGCAGCCGCCTACATCTGCACCTGCTGCCTGTCTGTGCTCTCACTGTCGTACCTGTCTGTGCTCTCACCTGATATGACCAACCTGTCTGTGCTCTCACCTGTCATAACAAACCTGTCTGTGCCTCTCACCTGTCATACAAAAACTGTCTGTGCTCTCACCTGTCATAATATACCTGTCTGTGCTCTGACCTGTCATAATAAACCTGTCTGTGCTCTCACTGTCGTACCTGCCTGTGCTCTGACCTGATATGACAAAGCTGTCTGTCCTCTCACCTGACATTGCAAACCTGTCTGTGCTCTCAGTGTTGAACCTGTCTGTGCTCTTACCTGTCATTACAAACCTGTCTGAGCTCTCACCTGTCATTAGAAACCTGTCTGTGCTCTGACCTGTCATTGCAAACCTGTCTGTGCTCTTACCTGTCATAACAACATCAACCTTTCTGTGCTCCTACCTGCCATGTTGTGTCATCAACACATTCTGCCGCCATCCTGCAATGTTGCTGCCCACGCCCTTGCTTGTCTGCGCCGCGCAGACATTGCTGCCCTGGCCAGCCGCTACCTGGTGCTGTGCACGCCCTGCCTGTTCCTGACCACCGCCATGGAGTGCACGCGGAGGTACCTGCAAGCGCAGCGGGCAGTCAAGCCCACCATGGCTGTAGGTAATGAATGCACTGCTGCTGCTGTCGCTTGACTGGTAACACGATCATGATGGTGATACTTGATGCAAGAGGTCTGAGGTGCCTGGTTGGGATGCTGCTGCTGCTGCTGCTGCTGCTGCTGTGAAGGCTGAGGGTGAAGCCCGATGCTGCGTTGACAGTGTGCTGGCGCCACACACCAAGCTCGCAGCGTACCCACATTAGCCTGCACGGCAGCAGCAGTCGCCGCAGGAGCAGCAGCAACAGCAGCAGCCAGCAAGGCTCCGTCTGGCCCGCAAGGTGGATGGCAGCCCTGGCTGTCCCCCCTGGTGCAAGCCGCTATCAACCTCTTCCCTGCATGTGGATTGGCACGGTATCGTTCGGCCGTCCCTGCATCAGCCGGCACCGGCTCGTGCTCACCAACAACCCCCGCTGCTCGCTCACCTGCTGCTGCTGCTGCTGCTGCTGCTGCTGCTGCTGCCTGCAGGTGCTGTGACGCTCGCCGCCTCCCCGTTCATCTTCTGGGCCTTCATGGCCAAGGCCCAGATGGGCCTGGACGGCGCCGCGCTGGCCTTCATCAGCTGCCAGCTGTGCACGCTGATGGGGCTGCTGGGCTGCGTGGCCTGGCGGGCGGTGCGCATGCAGGGCAGGCGCGAGCAGACGTGGGGCGGCTGGACCAAGGAGGCCTTCTTCGACTGGCCAGACTACCTCAAGTGAGCGTGGCGGCTGCTGACGGTGTCGTGACATCAAACCAGGTTTCAAGATCATATGTTTCAACAGTTGTGGTTTGGTGTAGACCACTGCATGCAAGTGCGTGTGGAGTGGCAAGTGTCGCCGGGGTGCTGAGTGCAGCTCGCAGCACGCATGGGCCGTGTGCGACGACACAGTCAAACGGCACCAAGCAAGCAAGCACACCTGCACATGCCCTGGGCCTGTTGAAGCTGCTGCTGCCATCTTTCGCTGCTGCTGCCATCTTTCGCTGCTGCTGCTGCTGCTGCTGCTGCTGCTGCTGCTGCTGTCAGGTATGGCCTGCCAGCTGCCGCCATGATATCACTGGAGTGGTGGGCCTACGAAGTCATCCTCATACTAGCAGGTGCGCCTCAGGACAAACTTAGGTGCAGCAAACACCGCGAACACTGCCCCAGGCCGCCTAACATGCTCAACATGCGGTTGCAGCCACACAGCGTGGCGAGCCGTGCCAAAGTCTGGGCAGCAGCAGCGATGACCGCCAGCAGCGGCATAGCAGCAGCAGTGGCAACATGGTTACCAGCAGCAGCAGCAGCAGCAGCAGCAGCAGCAGCAGCAGGTGCAGAGGCGCACACAGTGTGACGCCCTCACAGGTTGTACATGTGAGCTGGAGCTTCGCTTGGCTTACAATGGCAAATGGAGCAGCTGCAGCCTCTCTGCGTTGTAATGATGTCCGTGCGATGTTGCATTCAGGCCAGTCAGTCACTGCTGCCGCACCCGGGTAACCTCTGCTACTGCTGCTGCTGCTGCTGCTGCGCCAGGGCTCCTGCCAAATGCTGAGGTGGCTCTGTCCACAATGGGCGTATGCCTCAACATCAATGCATGGATGTGAGTAGCGCAGCACAGCACAGCGCAGCGCAACGCAGCAGCTGCTTCTTATAGCCTCCAGTCTGCATCCTTTCGATGACTCCAGCACCTTGATGATGACCTGCAGCATTTAAGACTACAATGCGCTGTGGTTTACACAGTTCCGTTGTGCAATTTATTGTGAACGACAGCCGAGCCCCTACGCCTCCTGCAACCTGCGGTCACGCCACTTCTGCATTGTTTGCCGCCACCGCTGCTGCTGCTGCTGCTGCTGCTGCTGCTCCGTAGGTACATGCTGCCGCTGGGGCTAGGTGCCGCCGTCAACACCAGCATAGGCAATGCAATGGGCGCAGGTGAGACTCCGACAACAGCAGCACAGTCCTTGCCACCGCCAACCCAACAGCACACTGCTTCAGGACGGCGTGACGTGGCGCGATTGAACGACGAAACAACCAGCACAACTTTGCACCCGCACCGGCCAACCAGCCGTGTGCACTGCTGCTGACAGTGTTATGCCACTGCCCTGCCTGGCACTGATGCGCGCCGGCGCACGATGCATTCCTTCACGCCCGCATTCGTGGCCGGCATGCAGGCCACGCCGCCTCTGCCAAGCGCGCATTCCTGGGCGGCATCGTGTCGGGGGCGCTCCTGCAGGGCGCGCTGAGCCTGGCCATCGCCGCGTGGGGCCGGCACCTGGTCGCGCTGTTCACCAACGACCCTGCGGTCGTCTCCAGCTGCTGCACGGTGCTGCCGCTGCTGTCCGGGCTGGTTTTTTTCGACGGTGTGAACGCGGTGGTCGGCGGCTGCCTGAGGGGCGCGGGGCGGCAGATGCTCGGCGCCGCCATCAACTTCGTCGGGTGAGCTGGCCCTGCTCGGCCTGAGGAGTGGTAGAGTACAGCATCAATAACCAAGTACGCCATGTGCGGCCTGAGGTCAGTGTTGAGTACTGCTTAGCAGTGAAGGCTGCTTTATGTGTGCACTCCGCCTGCAACGCTAACATAGCAGGGGAAAGAGCTGTGCATTGTGTGCATTAGTACAGTAGCAGATCAGGCGACAGCTCGTGGCTTGCTGGGCGGTGCAGCAGTGCACGCGTGCTGCGAGTCCTGCCAATGCCCGCTGCTGTGTTCGCCAACCTCGTCATGATGAGAGGCTCGCGCAGAAGCAGCGCACGCTGTTCAATTCTAGCCCCTCACTGGACCTTGGCTGCTGCTGATGTGCTGCAGGTACTGGGTGGTTGGTGTGCCGCTGGCTGCGTGGCTGGCCTTCAAGGGCAGCATGGGCATACACGGCTTTTGGTGGGGAGTGGCAGCAGGAGCAGCAGTGCAGGTGAGGAGGCTGGCCTGACAGCCTACGTCTCATTTTCCGTGTGTATTTTGGAACCTTGCGGACCTGTGCATTACCACTTGATGCTTATCCCAACAACAATGATGGATGTTCTGGCGTCAAGGTCAAGTTGTCCTGAGCCGCTAGCTTGCTGTTGGTGTAAAGCTGCGTGTTAGGCCTCCTCTGAAAAGTGCTCTCGATCCAGCTGCTGTGCTGGCACTGTGACCAATCCCATGATGGAACAGCAAGGGCAGGGATGGTGACAACTCAAAGCTGTTGACCTGCTCTGGGCACGCTGCTCAAGCACACGCTCGTGCTACACACGACGCTTCAATCGTGCCAGGTTGGCAGGCGCACGTTACCGAACAGTGACTCAGCGGTGACCCATCGCGTGTGCTTGACTGCAGGCTGTGGTGCTGCTGGTGCTGCTGCTGCGCTGGGACTGGCAGGCAGAGGTGGAGCGTGTGCAGGCGCTGCTGCGGGAGGCAGCAGCGGCAGGCAAGGTGGCTCCAAGCTTTGGGCATTAGCTGCGGCTGGCTGCCGCCCACCGTGCACCGCGTGGCGTGCTGCTGGGTGATGTCGGCTGGTGACCAGGCTGTGGCACAAAAGCATGGCAACGTGTGCCAGTTTCCTTGAGCGTGCCCTGCTGGTTCTTTTTCCTGACGCCAGACTATCAACAGCTGTCTGGTGCAGCCGGAGGGATCCACTCCGGAGTGCTCACTGGTGTACGCAGAGTGCCAGAGGCCAGTTCCTCAAGAGCCTGAGAGATTAATGTCATGTAACATCCAAACTGTGAAACTGTGATGTAACATATGCGGTGAATGCTACAAGCTGACACCAGCTGCGCAGGGTGTCCCAGGCTGGGGTGTTGCAACACCCGCACAGTCTTCAGCATCATCATCATCATCATCATATTACCCATTCAAGCCATAGCATCAGCCACCCGCACAGTGTGCCAATCACTGATTGCAGCAGCAGTGCTGCTGTGCTGAGTTCCTGGGGTGAACCCCTGCCTTGCTGGCATCTTCATCATCATCATATTACCCATTCAAGCCATAGCATCAGCGCCATCGGCCCCGCGCCCCACTGGAGCGGAAAGAGAAGGGAGCACTGCTCCAGAATGTTTGCATGCATTGTGCACATCCCAGGACTTGACAAGAAAAGCAGCAATACACGGTGACACCATCCGACATCTTCCAGAACTGCCCCAAATATCATCAGATACAAAACGCAACACCTTGATCGACGAATCAGCCATGGACAAAACGCTGCGCAACTTTTCAGCGCAACCAGGCAGGGATCTGATCTCAGCAAACATACTATCCCTCTGAGCAGAAGTAGCAGGGCAATCAAACATGAAGTGTGACAAAGACTCAACTTCTGCACCACCGCAAGGACATCCTGAAGTGGAGTTAGCTCTGCGACCGCCAAACTGACTAGTACGCTCATGTACACACAGACAACCCATACGAACACGCAAAAGCAATTCAATACCACGTGGATTGGTCGCAGAGCTAACTCCACTTCAGGATGTCCTTGTTGTGGTGCAGAAGTTGAGTCTTTGTCACACTTCATGTTTGATTGCCCTGCTACTAGTAGCAGAAGTACTTCTGCTCAGAGGGATGATATGTTTGCTGAGATCAGATCCCTGCCTGGTTGCGCTGAAAAGTTGCGCAGCGTTTTGTCCATGGCTGATTCGTCAATCAAGGTGTTGCGTTTTGTATCTGATGATATTTGGGGCAGTTCTGGAAGATGTCTGATGGTGTCACCGTGTATTGCTGCTTTTCTTGTCAAGTCTTGGGATGTGCGCAATGCATGCAAACATTCTGGAGCAGTGCTCCCTCCTCTTTCCGCCCCGGTGGGGCGCGGGGCCGATGGCGCTGATGCTATGGCTTGAATGGGTAATATGATGATGACGTGGAATTGCCACTGAACGCAAGTACGGCCTAGGCCTCCTGAAACCCATAGCATCAACATGAGTGGGATGCACATGAGCCACATACCGACTCAAAGTGGAGTGTTCCAACGTTTCACATGCAATCCTTTCAGCATGTAGTGTCCTGACCTGCTTGTTGACATGGCTCTTGCACGCACTGGCTCTGCCTTCCGCGGTCACAACATTCACACAATACTTGCACAGCAGGCTCTGCACATACTTGTGCCACGGTGTCACCGCCACAGCACCACTAGGACGCCTCCATTCAGCTGTAAACACTTGATTTGGCAGCCGAACGCCCTGCATACGCTGAATCCTGTAGTAGTACTCCAAAGCCTTCTGATGAAGCCACATATGTAACGGTTTCACACCCCATTCTGCCAAGAGAGCTTAAGAGCATGGGCGCTCCTTGCCACAGCGCATTGCGCATTTGATGATGTCTGTCTGCACTTTGTCAATCAGCTGCAGTTGCCTAGCTGTGGATGGAAACCAAACCTCACTGCCATATTCAACAATGGGACGGACACACGTCAGCAACAGTATGCGTTTAACCTCCACACTGATGCTGCGGCTCTTCCAAATTGGCATGAGCGCACCCTTCACATGTTGCACCTTAGCCAGCATCTTCTCAAAATGTGTGGTCCATGTACAGGCATTGTTGAACCACAGGCCAAGATAGCAGTACTCCGATACAACAGGCACAGGGACATTGTTCCAAACAATGCCGGAGTCGACCAGCTGGCTGGTCTGCAGACAGCTGTCTTGCTGGCAGCACATGCATGACAGCAGACTTCAAGCTGTGGAGCTTGAAGCGCCACTGGCAACTGTAATTGTAAACAGTTGCAGCCACAGCCTGAACTTCAGACAGAGACCCGCAGACAGCAACAAAGTCATCAGCCTGCATGGCTGCCACAACTTGGCCTGCAGGTTCACCACGAGGGCCCATGAGGGTAACGCCAGGGTGCTTTGCATGCACGTCACGCAGCAAGTCGTCGATAAACAACAGGTACAGTGTGGGCGAAATAACATCACCCTCATGCAGGCCAAGGTCGCAGGTGAACCTATCCGTGGTGCAACCCTCATGAGACACCACACGCTGCGCGCCCTGATACAAGTTGTACAAGACACGGAACATCTTGCCACGCACACCCTTATCCCACAGCTTCTGGAACAAGCCATCAAGCCAGACCGTAGGGAATGCCTTGAAGGTGTCAACGAACAACACATATGACTCCTTTCCCTCAGCTTTCCTGCCATTAAGGACCTCGCTGAGCACGCTTTGATGGTCAGCACAACTGCGCTTGGGGCGGAATCCGTTCTGACTCTCGTGCAGCAGCGGCGTTGCTGCTGCTGTAGCAGCAGTTGCGCTTGGCTGCTGCTGCTGTTGTGCTGATTGCTGGCCTTGCTGCTGCTGCTGCTGTGCTTGTGTTTGCTGCTGCTGCTCCTGCTGCTCGCCCTCTGCAAACTTGATAAGGCGCTGATTGAGGACGCTGGTGTAGAACTTATAGAGCACGCTGAGCAGGGTGATGCCGCGGTAATTGCCTGGGTCTGTCAGATCGCCCTTCTTAGGCATGCTGACGACTGTCCCCGGCACCTGATGTACCTGTTCAAGCTGCCACATGAGGCTGCAGTACTGCAGCAGCATGTCTGCAACTGTGTTGCCTCCGTACTTCAAAAGCTCGTTGACAATGCCTTCCTCCGCAGGGTTGCCAGCTTTGCCTGTGCGTAGACGCTGCAAGCATGCAGAAACCTCGGCGCCAGTGATGGGCAAGTCCAGCGGGCAGGGTGGGGCAGCATGAGGTGCGGTTGAGTCACGAAGGTACTGCTGTACATTGGCGGCAACCTGTGGCATGTGCGCTGGGTCGAACTGGGGGTTGGAGGCGGCAAACGCTGCATGGCTACCAACACGCTGATAATGGCATTTGAACGCAACTGCTTTTTCTGCAGGGGTTGAAGCCGTCTGTCCTGAGGGGTGCTGCATGACACTGTACACGGCCTCGCTGACATGCTTAGGGCACAGGCGACGCACAAGCTGCCACATATCCTTCTCCCCAAGCGTGCTGTCGTCATTTAAGCGGTCTCTGTACGCTGCAGTGATTGCATGCTCGCATCGCTGTTTGTGCTGCTTCTCAGCTGCTTTAATAAGCTGTGCAGTAGCCTTGCGCTGCTGATCAAATGCATCCCAGTCTGCAACAAGGCCGGACTCCCTGTACTGTGTAAAGGCCTGCACCCTGGCCTGCACAGCATTTGTCAGCTCCTGTGTCCACCACGGGAAGGACTTGCCAACCCAGACCCTTTTAAACCCAAAACTGGCATTGACCGCCTGACGAAGCGCTCCCAGCAGCTGCGCATGTGCTTGTTGTACTGGCATCTTGTGCAACGTCAGCCAGGCAAGACAGAGACGCCAGGACCAGCTGTGTTTGCGGGTGCTGCACAGGGGAGCCGTCACAACACAGCACAGGAGCAGCACCGCAGATGGGCATGGCCGTCAGGGTGCCAGTGACTTTAAATGTTCCAGTCACTGCCAGTACTGTCGCCAATCAATGAAGGCATCAACAGGTATCAGACTGCTCCTGTACTCGAGGCGGCAGCATATCAGGCTTCATTATAGATTGCGATTCGGCTGCCAAATCAAGTGTTTACAGCTGAATGGAGGCGTCCTAGTGGTGCTGTGGCGGTGACACCGTGGCACAAGTATGTGATTGATTGAGGAGAGTTACATGGGTGTGCACGTTGGAAACGGAACACTTCGAGGACTGCAGCGCGCAGGACACGAGAATAAACCACAAAAAGCCTCAGAGAAGCAATTTGCAGCTTCCTCACCCAAAATAACACAAACTCTGCGCAGAGAAAAATCATCAGGACGGAACAAAAAGGTGTCAACGTCAGCGAAATAGGATTGGAACATGCAGACATGGCAACAACTAGCAGGTACTGGGCACCTCGGTATGTGCAGAGCCTGCTGTGCAAGTATGGTGTGAATGTTGTGACCGCGGAAGGCAGAGCCAGTGCGTGCAAGAGCCATGTCAACAAGCAGGTCAAGACACTACATGCTGAAAGGATTGCATGTGCTGGAGACCCGGGTTCGAATCCCGGTCCAACCGCCCGTGGCTGGGCTAAAAAAGCAACTGGAATTGACGGATTTGTGCGGGTGGTTTCGATCGCCCAAACAATGAAGAAGAAACTGGGTACAATTACAAGAAACCCTCATGAGCGGAACAACGGCTCGCTGGGCTAGTGCCTGAGGCAGGTTCAGTCCTGTACTACTGTATTGTATTGTATTGTATTGTGAAACGTTGGAACACTCCACTCTGAGTCGGTATGTGGCTCATGTGCATCCCTCTCATGTTGATGCTATGGGTTTCAGGAGGCCTAGGCCGTACTTGCGTTCAGTGGCGATTCCGCGTGGTATTGAATTGCTGTTGCGTGTTCGTATGGGTTGTCTGTGTGTACATGAGCGTACTAGTCAGTTTGGCGGTCGCAGAGCTAACTCCACTTCAGGATGTCCTTGTTGTGGTGCAGAAGTTGAGTCTTTGTCACACTTCATGTTTGATTGCCCTGCTACTTCTGCTCAGAGGGATAGTATGTTTGCTGAGGTCAGATCCCTGCCTGGTTGCGCTGAAAAGTTGCGCAGCGTTTTGTCCATGGCTGATTCGTCAATCAAGGTGTTGCGTTTTGTATCTGATGATATTTGGGGCAGTTCTGGAAGATGTCTGATGGTGTCACCGTGTATTGCTGCTTTTCTTGTCAAGTCTTGGGATGTGCGCAATGCATGCAAACATTCTGGAGCAGTGCTCACTCCTCTTTCCGCCCCGGTGGGGCGCGGGGCCGATGGCGCTGATGCTATGGCTTGAATGGGTAATATGATGATGATGATAATAGATTGCGATGAACTTGATCTGCAGCGACCCACACAAAGATGGCTGAGCAGCAGGCAAGCTGGTGGCGCAAGACCCGCAGCAGCTCAATGTCCAATGTTGGGCTGAACACCTGAGCACGTCACATGCACATGTAAGCGGGCAGGATTGGTCCGCAGCCCATCATGCAACCACAGGATGCCAGCACACTAGTTGCATTTGGCTACCCAAGTGGCCTTGTCAGCCTTGCAGTGAGCAGCCCGCAGCCAGAGCACGGCGCTCAAAATCAAGCCGACGGGCCCAGCTGGCAGCTGGAGCCGCCTGATGGGCTGCAGGCAGGCGCCTCTTGCAAAGCGCAGCACAGCTGATGCTGCGGCTGGATCAAATGACTGTAGTGGGGCGCTCACCACGGTGGCGAGGTGCTGCTGCAGCTGCTGCTGCTGAGCAGCAATACACCACCATGCTCCACCCATAACAGGGGTGACAGCACTACTGCTGTCACTATGGCCAAATGGCTGTGGAAGTTGGACAAGCCTAGCATTAGGCACTGTGACACTTTTGGAGGCATGCCATCAAGGCATGCCCAACGCAGTGGTGACGCGGGCCCCATCGTAAGCGTCAACACACGCACATCAAGGACGCAACATGCGGCTACATCACAGAGTGCAGCATCTGGGACCTAACCTGAGGACAGCAACAGCACTGGCCACCTCGTCAAGACGCTGGCTGCTGTGTCATGACCAACTCATCTCTTGTATGCGGTGTAGCTATCGTCAGCTGCTGATGATGCTGGAACTTCCACTGTTATCAATTGTTGCTTCTGCGCTACACCATCACCAGCAGCATCAGCGCCAAGCTGCTGCTGCTCCCCGTGCTGCTGCTCTGGCAGTGCCACGCGCCCGACCAGGGGCCTCGGCGTCGGCAGCTGCTTGCGCATGAGGTGGCGCAGCTCCTGACCGATCAGCAGCAGCAGCGGCCAGTCCTTCTTGAAGGAGCGGAAGCCGGCCTTGTAGTAGAGCCCGCCTGCCGTGGCTTCGTCCTTGACCCGCAGGTGCAGGTAGACCTCCGACTCGCCTGCAGCAGCGGGAGCCAGAACACCCCTGGTGGTGCACCGTGCTGTGTGCACACAGCGTGTCTGGATGACAACAGCACTGGTCAGCTTTCACTGGACATGCTGGACACCAGGCGCGTTGAGGATACCAGACATCTCAGCTGATCGTCAAGCTTGGAGGCCTGCGCATGTTTCCTGCTGCTGCTGTCGGCTTCAGGGAGGCTGCCGGCCGCTGCACAGCGCGGTAGGCGCGGCACAGCAGGCGCACACCGCACCTGCCAGGTTGCACATGTCTTCTATTGCTGTGATGAGGTGTGTGGCCACGCCCTTGCGTCGGCTGGCACCAGACACGGCCATGTTGCAGAGGTACGCGCACTTCTGCATGCAGCAGCAGCAGCAGCAGCAGCAGCAGCAGCAGCAGCAGCAGCAGCAGCACAGGCAGTGGTTGCACCGCAGAGCGTGACGCCTGCCCGTGACCTGTAGCTGCATGCAGCAAGCCACACTGCCAGCTACAAACACAGCTGTGTGCGTGGCAGGCGCCGCACCTGCTTCAGTCGAGTGGTGCACCACGCAGCAGCAATCATGCGTGATTGCTGGCTGCTGCTGTGGCTGCCTTGCGGCTGCTCGGTGGTGTGCTAACAGCAGCAGAACTAACAAGGCATACCTCGGTGAATGCACATGTCCTGCATGCCAGCACGCAGTGCCGTCCATGCTGAACCTTCGGCAGCCTCCCCCTTGAAGGGTCCAGGGGATAATGAAAGCTGACAATGCAAGTAGAGTCCTCTGCAAGCTGAACTCCAGCCAACCTTGCTGCTGGCCACACTTAACAGTGCAAGCTCTTGCTACCAACACATTCTACTGTTGTTATATACACCAATGCAAACTATGCAAAACCTCACCCTTGGAGGGTTTAGGGTGAGGTATGATGACCGGGTTGACTCCTTGAAGCTGACCTCTGCCACGCCCACCAGCTGCTGCACCACACGCGTCAGCTGCTGCCCCTGCTGCTGCTGCTGCTGCTGCTGCTGCTGCTGCTGCTGCAGGCCCAGGCCAGTTGCCAACTGCTGTACCACTGTGCCGACGAAGTTGCTGATTTCATCACTGCTGCTGCTGCTACTGCTACTTGCTCTTTGCACTGATATACTTTGACTACTGGTGCTATACAAAGTGGCGACATCACTTGTGCTGCTGCTGTTGCTTGTGTTGCTGTCACCGCCATGCTGGTCTTTGCTACCCCTGTCATGATCACTTGCCGCCAGTGGCCCCCACAAGCTCCACCGACTGCCGCTGCTGCTGCCACTGAGATGCATGCTATCCACTCCGGCAGCAGGTGCAGCTACAGCCGCTGCAGCATCACTGCTGCTGGATGCCACTGCTGACAAGCTGCTGCTGCTGCTGCTGCTGCTGCTGGGCAGCAGCTCTGGCAAGCTGCCTTCCAGCATGAGTGCGTCTGTTTCCAAGCTCACAGGAACAGTGCTGTGCAGGACAGCAGTCAACACTACTGCTGATGGCGGCATCTTGTGGTGCTGCTCCAGATAATTGAGGATGGTGCGGCGAACGTACCGCCTGCACAGATCAGGATGACGACCAGACAAACACATGCAGCATGAGCCATGCTGCTGCTCACAAGCGCAGCAGAGGCGTGATGTGCTGAGCAACTTAGCAAGCAGCTGCATATCACAGTTGTGCAGCGGGGCAGCTGTCACCATGCCCCTTGCTGTTGCAGTTCTTCAATGTACGCGCATTGCAGGGCAGCACAGCAGCATATAGCAGCACACCAGAGGTGCAGCACCTGTACGCCTGTATGCCCTTGGTGTCAACAAACGTCTCAGCCAGCAGGTCCGCGCAGCGCGGCAGCAGGTCTTCACGCATCACCTCCACCACCAGCCTGCCGCCATCTGTTTCAACCTGCAACAGCAGGTGGTACCAAATGCAGTTACAGCAGAGCTTGTGTCACAATAGCCAGCGAAGCATGTGTGCATGACAAACACACATTGCTCTGACGCTGCAGTAGGAAACACAACAGCACCACGTGCAGTTCAACCTGGACTGGCAGACACGCAACATCTGCTGGAGCCACAGCACATGTGGACTCGGTGCAAGCCAGTCGACGTATGCTTGCACACACTGTGACAAATGGTAGTTGCTCAGCCGAAGCAGCGCAAGACGTTGCTGCAGCAGGACGCACCTCGTAGCTGTAATTCAGCATCTGCTCGAGCAGCCGCTGCTGCTCCACTGTCAGCTTCTGATGTTCCTGCAAGCATCACCAGTGGGCCCAGGAGGCTGATCATGCACGCAGTTACAGATCCAAAATATGTGTGCCCTATCAAAGCATAAATCATTCGTGGTGTTTGTGATTGTAATGGTGGGATCTGCGTTCCAAGCTTGCCAACATCACATGCATCACATGAGCTCACCTTCGGCACTGAAGCAGCAGTAGCAGGAGCTGCTAACACGGTATGGCTCTTCTGCTCCTGAGCACGCCGAGCGACCATGCTGTGAGAGACGCGACGTCGTGCATGGCAAGTAACTTTGCCTGGCATTCTGCTGCTCCTGTGCTGCTGGAGCAACGAAGTGGGTCTACGGTCAGATAACAGCATAATTCGTGGCTACAGAGCAGCTGAACCGCTAATTAAACGTTTCCTGCGCAATAAATACCGTTCGGCGCAATGCAACCAACCAGCGAGTTCTGCGGGTGGGAGATGAACATTATGTCCACAGCCAGGGCTTGGACCCCTGTAACAAGTGCCGTGCCATTTTCAGACGTGTTACGCTTTTTGTTCTGCTTTACAACTCTTAGTTCAGTCAGCCAATGCCTCGAGCCTGCTGCTGCTGAAAGAGTGCTCTGAACTGAGTTCAACTCGAGGCTGTCACTCCAAACCAACAATTGCCCAGCAAGAAGCCAGCAATGGCCCTCACCCCCATCACAACCAGCTTCTGGGGCATGGAGTACTCTGTGCATGGTGGGCGGGCTGACTAACGTGTCTACTCTGAAGAACCAACGGCAGCAGCGCAGGTGGCAGCAGCAATGGCTTTTCACCACCAGCCCAGGCAGCCAATGATGTTGCAGGAATTGCATCAACAGAAAGCTGCAGTACATCCATCACTAACAACAACCGCACGCAGCTGACGGTCACCAGGTTGTGCAGCAGCAGCCGAGCAGGCTCAGCCGTCCGTTCCGGCTGTGCCAGCTGCTGATGCGCTGTAGCCTGTCCTGCAAACTCATGCCCTCCTGCGTGTTGCTTGCTGCTTATTACCCACTTATCACCCACTTGACTGCTTTGCAGCTTGCCCACCAGCAATGGCTCGTGAGGTCCAGAGCGTGTTCCCTGATGTTGACCTGTCAGGGATGCTCATCGTTCCGACATGCCAGCAGGCCGACTACGACTTAGTTCGCACTGGTGAAAAGGTGGAGTTGGAAAAAGACAGGCTGCTTGAGCGGGTGAGAGGGGACGGCGGCAGCAGCAGCAGTGCTGGGAGCATTGCCTTTGCACCCGAGCAGTCTGCAGCAAGGCAAAACAGGGCTGAAACAGCGCCAAGGCTGCTGGACTGGGTGAGGTGGCAACGCCTGCACAACACTGCAAGACTTGTGATGCAGCGCGCGGCAGCAGCAGCACACACAGATGATAGCAGCACGTGCAGAGCAAGTGGTTGGCTGCACGCAGGGACACACATGCAAAGGCGAAGCCATGCAGTGCCCAGGGAGGGAGCGTGAGGACCACAGCCACAGCTACAGCCACAGCCAGAGCCACAGCTGCAGCAAGAGCAGCCCATCCTGCCGCACGCGCAATGGCAGTTGCTGCAGCTGGTGCCGCAGGATGGCACGGCAGGCAGCAGCAGCGCTGTGTCTGATCTGGAGCTCAAGCAGTAGTGGCAACATGAATCTCAACAACAGCCACGCTTCTTTTGCACTCGACCGCTTGCTGCTGCTGCTGCTGCTCTGCTGCAGTTCATGGAGTGGTCTCGGTGTGTGTGTGGCAAGCTGCAGCATCAAGGCTACTGGTGTGACTACATAGACCCCTGCTCAGGGCTGCCCGTAAGCTGCGGTAGAGGACTAGGCTCTGTATGGGGAGTTGTATGCAGTTGGGCGGTCTGAGCACTCCAGGTGTAGCTGCAGCAATGCCTGACATGGCTTGCTGCAGGAGAGTGGGTTGGTGCCATCCGTCCCTGCAGCAGGTTGCTGTTTGCGGCACACACAATTGAACTTGTGTGTCTGCAGCACACCTGCAGCAGAAATCTCAGATATTGTTCAACAGTGCTTTTCAGCAGCAGGCATGTGGTCTGAACAATTTCTGAGCAGTGGAGAGCAGTCAGTCAGCACACAATCAATCAAGTCAGTTACACGTCAGTCAGCACACACCTCAGGAAATGCACCTGCAGAGGGACAGCAGCAGCACCCCGGCAGCATATTCTGAGCATTTGGCAAGCCGACTCGTGTCTGCCCAGCTGCCCTGTCCTGGGCGCCGCGTACCCTGCTGCTGGTGCTGCTGCTCCTGCTGCTGCAGATGATTCAGCAGGGCACCAACAACGTGTACCCAGAGGTAGAAGGGCTGTCCATCCTGCTAGGGTTCAAGACGCAGAATGCAGGCTGCTGCAAGGTGCGCGCTGCCTTAAAACAATGCCGGCAGGCATGGGTGGCAGCTGCTGGCTGGCACACTCGTGCTGTGACACACATACACGTGCACCGTCTTGCTGGCTGGCTGGCCGGCTGGCTCGCGCACCCCGCAGCAGCAGTGCAGGTGACTTCAGTCAGGGCGTTTGCCGCGTTCCCTGCCGCTGGCCGTCGTCCTGGCAGCCTTGGCAGTCAGTTCGTTGCGCGTGCTGCTGCCTGCAGCTGGTGCACACAACACCACAAACTCGCTGCGCGCTTGTTGTGCGGACTGCATGTGCCCTTGACGCCAGCGTCCTGCCACGTGTGGCACTGCTGCAGATAGTGCTGCACCCGCGCTGGGGCAGCGCCGTGTACCCTGCCACGCTGTTTGCCAAGGCGCCGCTGCAGCCCCTGCTGGAGGCTATCAGGGAGGCAGAGGCGCAGCTGCAGCGCACGGGGCTGTCACAACCCTAAACCTGAGCCACGAAGCCTTCCTTTAAATAAAATTTGGCTGGCTTGGTGTGCCGGCACAACTGTGGGCGTGGCTGCCAGCAACAGGCAGAGCTGCAGGGCACAAGTTCACCCCCTGACAGCGGTACATCAGCCCCTGATGGACGCCACTGCAGCGTGGTGCAGCATTGTGGCAGCTTGTCACGTGCTGTCTTGCGGGTGGCTGCGCAGCGCGCTTGGTTGCTGCCTTGGCTGGTTGCCTAGCAGGCGTCGATTTACCCCAGTTGGTGGGGGCTCTCACAGACGCATGCACAGCAGTTGGGCGAACGCTGCTGTGCGCCGTTGTGTTCACATGGATGATCAGAATCACCAATGCGAGGCAACCGCATGCCGTGGCTTAGCATTTCAGGCTTTGGGTGTGAGAGTGCTGATAAGCACCAATCAGGTGGGGGTTTAGTATGGCAAGGTCTGGCATGTGTTGCGCTTCTGCACTGCAAACATACAGCAGCTGCTGCAAGCTTGCAGCTTAAGCTGCAGCAGCTGCGCCCGTGTAAGGTACCAGCACCATTATGCCATTACTTGGCTGTGAGACGCGCATCACAAAATCTGGCACGGCAAGCACAGCAGGTAGCTCCTCCCACTTGGCTGGTGCTGGCTTGCACGGAAGGCGTGTGAGTTTTCTTGGCTTGCCTTGGTTTTGCTCTTTGCCCAATGAGCCTGTCATCGGCTCCCCAAACGGGCGAAGTTACCCATGTAACTTCCAAAATGTGGAAATGTGAGTGGTGTATGCCTGGTGTAGCGGCGGCAAGCTGGGTAGCGGCTTTTGTGTGCCTGCACTTTGCATACCAAAGCTTTGATCAAGCTTCAGGCAATCAGAGGCAGCATGTGTGTGCGATATGCTTGTACATGTTAGCCACTGCAGTCAGCCGCACTGCAGTGGCCGCACTGCAGTGCCAGCCGCACTGGGCCCCATACCATTTGGAACGGAGTTCAGTATGCGTACCGTGCATCTGCAATCCAGGAGATGTACATCGTTCCGTTGTTATGCTCGGTTGTCCCCATGGCAAGGGCGGTGCTCTTTTGGCTTCTGGCTCGGCAGCACACTCGCTGGTTCAGTGCTGCACATGGCTGCTGGCAGTGAAAGGTAAGGTTCGACACACAGATAAACCCTGTTGCTTTCAAGCGGCTGCTTCATAGGCAAGTTGTAGGCCTCCAGACTATACTGTACAGATGCAGCCCATTATTTTGAACATTGGCTGAGAAATAGAGCTGTAGACAAGCTCTTTTTTGTGCATCTGTTACCTGCTAGGTTGAGGCTCCCTGTTGCATTGCCTGTTTTTCAAGTTTGCGGTTGGTTGTTGTGCAAGCCCTCAAACATTAATGCAATTTTGTGAGTCAACACAGGCACCAATTGGGTCCTTGCAAGGACGGTCCTGATATCACTGCCTTACAGTGCAGCCCATGCAGCAGCATCAAGGTGTGGGTATAGAAGCCTGCTACTGTATCATACAACAACTGTATGATATCTCAGCTGGCTGCTGACTTTCCCTGTTACTTCTTTACACTTCACTTTGTATGAATTTGGGTGGCACGGCACTGCCGTTGCTACATGACACAGTGATAACTTTGCAGACACTCATATGCAAACAATTTGGAGCAGTGCTCCCTCCTCTTTCCGCCCCGGTGGGGCGCGGGGCTGATAGCGCTGATGCTATGGCTTGAATGGGTAATATGATGATGATGATGATGATGATGATGATGATGATGATGATGATGATGATGATGGTGAGACACTTAAATGGGCATCGAGGTAACACAGAATCATGCTTCCACTGTTACAGGGTGCTGAACTGCATGACCAGGGTTGACCAAGTCAAGAACAACATCTTGTACAAATTTAAGGATTTAAATTTTTACTGCCTGGCTGTGACAGGCATTGTATGCAGTCATTGTTGCATGTTGTGATCGACTGTAAGAGTCAAAAGCAAACCTTGCATTAGCTTGCCTGGCCAGGCATGCACTACATTTGCAAGATAGAACGGCACATTTGTATCATGGCAAGTGGCTTCAAGCCAAGACTGTGCATGACTTTGGCGTGACTGCTGAACAACCAGAGACGCAACCCCACTGTGATGAGCTCAAGGTCAACTCTTGACCAATATCCATCACACCATGTGCGACCGCAGGTTGCGATGAACAGGTTAGGAATGGTAGCACTATCCACATACGTTGGCGCCCAACCTTCTACCCACTGCAATGCTGCGCAAGGAATCAACCAAATGTGCCTGAACATACCAAACCATCTTGGTCTCTGTCTGGAGCCTGTTGTTCCACAACACAGATTGTGTACAAGACAGGGACCTTACCACCCGCCAGTACCACAGCAGGGGCCAGCAGTGCTTAACATGTACTGGATGCTGTCAACATGACAGCAGGACAATCCACGGACCCAGGCACCCGCAGCACATCCCAAGTGCCCTGCTAGGACCATTTCATACTAATGAACCACAAGAAATTACAATCAGGTGACTTCAACCCTGCATCTTTGGAGGCAGTCCGGCTGCTGCACCACATATGAGCATACAACGGGCTGCTGCACCAAATATGAGCTTACAACAGCAAGTCAGTGTACACCCACCACCACGTCACACCACACCATTTGGTCTGTGACAGAGCAACCTGCTGCAGCAACAATCCATGTGGCTGTGTGCACAACTACAGCTGTTGTGAATTTCTTGCAGCTGGTTGCACCAATCACAGGACATCTCTGCATCATGCCGGCTCACAACTCCAGCCTAATCACATGGCCCAGAAGCCACAATCCTGACCACCTCTCACTGCCTTGCTCACAGTCCCCTGGCAGCAGGCGCCCTCTCAGCAGCTGTCCTCGTCATAAATTCGTTGACAACGCTCATGACAGCAGGAATCCTGAAGGCTGCGCACACACTTGGGGGATGGGCTGCTTGGCACCCTGCTTGCACTTCACCACTGCCACCACACACTGCTGGCACTGGTTCTTGCAGAAGCCTGACAGGTTCCTGAAGACAGGGTTCCGCCTGACGACCTGTTTCAAGAAACCAGGAGAGGTGGGCAGCAGGTGCATACAGCAAGTTGGTGACGGATGGGTACCCCAAACAAGCACAATGCTGATGTGGTGCCATACATTGCCAGCCTGGCACAGTGGTACAGTGAGTGCGTTGGAGGAGCAGCATGCTGAGACAGCCACGCGCAGGCGGAATTGCATGGCTGGCAGTGCAGACAGACATAAAGGGTGTGCTAACGCTGCATTTGCCTTGCATGCATGGGCCCCTGGCAGGAGGGCTGCTACTGCTGCTGCTCCTGCTGCTGCTGCTGCTGCTGCTGCTGCTGCTGTGGTGATACCACACTACAGCGGTGCTTGCTGGCAAGGCAGCACCTGTGGTCGCTGACGCTGCAGTATGAAGCTTACCTCAGCACAAAGCGCGTCGCACTGGTTCTTGTTTGGGTTGCCGAGCCTCCTTGCATCATCGCAGTTGAAGCTGGTTGTCTGCGCATGTGCCGCCACGAGCAGGCAGCACATCGCCAGGCTGATCAGGCTGAGCTTAAACATTGTATGTAACTGCAAATAGGGATTGAGGTGGCTTGATGAGGGCAATCGTCAGTCACTAGACTGCTGGAATCGTTCGTTCGAATGGATCTTTTGTGTCTGGCTTTCAGAAATGTCGACGGCTTGGTGAGTGCAATAATTTATCTGATACTTGCAGCGTCATGAACAGTACTGAGCTCGAGCCAGATTTTGTATGCACACACTGGATGGATGACTAATGCCAGCACCTTCCGTACTTTCTCATCAAACCCGCAGGCTGGCAACTGCCGCCTAAAGTGCTATCACAAAATATATGATTAATATAATTCAAAATTTTCAATGTAAGATCGGCGTTGGGCACTCAGTTCATGACAGCAGCCAGGTACGGGATGCTAAGCTTGGAAGCTGCAGAAGGTGAGCGCAGCATCCATGATCATGGTGCCCGAGGACATCGGTGGGAAGCCAGATTATTGGTGGGAAGCAAACGAAGTTCGGTGAGTTAATAATAGGCCTACATCTTCCAAAGAAAGCATGTGAGGCTTAAGAAGCTTCTTATTAATGGAATCGAGGCCAGGCCAGTAATGACCAGCTGCCAGCTGTCCGGGACCAGTTCATATAGCTGAGGTACCTCAGCTATAGCTATGTAGCTGCCTGCCTCAGCGTCCCTTAGTGTTTACGGTGATAGCAATGTTGGTGCCCTTAAAGCAGTTTTTTGTACACGTGCGTTGCTGTTGTTTTAGAAAAATATCTGCTCCAGCACATGTAAAAGAACGAGTTTTAAACGGCTCCTGGGCTCCAGGTAAGCGTACAACTGCGCACCGCAAGCAATGCTGGACCATGTGTACATTATGCAACCTACCTAGGTAGGTTTTCTTGGCTGCAGCAGGCCTGTAACTGTTTGCAGGTTTTCTTGGCTGCAGCAGTACTGCTGCACTAGTGCTGCCAGCGCCACCATTGGGGGCAGGCGGTCTTGTGCCGTCACATGGCTGGGGTGAGACGGTCTGAAAGCAAGCAACATTGTTAAAAGCAGCAGCTCATCCGCTTTTTTGGTCCAGGTGCTGGGCACCTCCTGGATAGGGGTGTTTGGCGTGTCTTGCTGGTGGCGGCAGTGCCGTAGGCCTCCGGCAATCAGGTTCGCCTGCTTTGTATGGCCAGCCGGTAAGGTTTTGCCCCCCCTTGTAACGCACAAAGCAGCACCAACCCAGCCGGAAAGCAAAGCAGATCTGCTCCAGAGTGAACTGACCTCCCTCATGCGAAGCTGCACTGGCATCTGAAGCAATGCTAGCTCCACCCAGTGTAATGTCATGTCTCCTGTCTTGATACACGCTGCTGTACCAAGTCGCAGCACTGGCAAGAACAGCAGACATTGGGTTTGCAGTACAGGTGCGTATGAAGGTATGCTTTCATGCCGGCCAGCTCGAACAATTCCCTCTGATTCAGCGTTGCTTAGAAGATACTGGAGATCATGGGCAGAAGTTGTTTAATCCTACTTGTCTAATCCCTTTATTTCTGCATGCAAACAACGTTAATGTTCAGGGTTTGAGATGACATATATGTAAAATTTGCAATGCATCCTTGTTCCGAAATGTTCCACATCGGTCAAGACTATTGTTGCAATTGTTGCCATTTTTCAGAAAATGAGTTAGCAGTTAGTACCATTGCAGGCCAAGATGAAATCATTCTCATTTTATGCAAGGTCATCACTTTGCTGCGTTTTATTACACAGTTCACACTACGTCACACATCTCAATGTTCAATCCATCCTTGCTCAACAAGTTCATCACAACTTGTATGCTAGATCAATGTGCACATATTTAACAATACCCATCTCCAACTCTGTCAGATGTACAATGTATTATTTCCACTACCTGCCCATGTTCACCCAAACACTGTGCAAGTGGATTTAGCACACCATGTCCTCCCGCCTTCTGCACAAGAACTGTGAAATGTTGTGCAACTATAACTCAGCCCTGCCCACAGAGGCAGGAGCTGAAAGCTGCTCCCCTACAGCAGGCAGCTTCCTGCTCAATCACCATATGCATGCCACATTTTGCCTGCTGGTACTAAACTGCACAGGACGCTACAGCTCAGAGAAGCTTGGTTGTGCACAACGAATCAGACTGCATTGCTGCCGCGCAGAATAAATAAATGCACAAAACAATCTTCACCAAGCACAACCTAAACACTCTTCAAAGAAGTGCACAGACTGCTCATCACCTACACCTGAACAGTTCATGGTGTATGCTCCCATGTTCAGGTGCAGATAGGGCTTACAGACGTGGCCCACATGCTGAATGCAGCGCTAGTTGTCCCTGGCGTGATCACAGCCCCCTGGTGTACTGGTTAACAACTTTCATGACAGCTGGCACTCTGAAAGCCTGCGCACATACTTTTGGCATGGGCTGCCTAGCACCCTTCCTGCACTTTGCCACTGCCACCACACACTGCTGGCACTGGTTCTTGCAGAAGCCTGACAGATTCTTCAAACCCGGGTTTTGCCTGATGACCTGTTTGCATTGATCACGGAGCAGCATAGCAGGTGCAGACAGCATGTTGGAGAGTCATAGGTGCATGCCATGCATACCAAAAAAAGGGAACGAAAGGCTGCAAATGCGTGCAGACAGATGAGCATCACGTTGCTGCTGTTGCATGTAACGTGCTTCTGGCAGCAATGTTGCTGTTGCTGCTGCCAATGCACTGCTGTGATGTTGTAACTAGATGGCGCACATTTACAGGAAACGGGCTCTTGTCGTCGCTGCAGCTGCAAAAAGAAGCTTACTGACACCACTTACCTCAGCACAAAGCGCGCCGCACTGGTTTCTTTTGGGGTTGCCGATCCTTCTGGCGTCATCGCAGGTGAAGGGTGCTGCATGTGCTGCCACAAGCAAGCAGCACATCGCCAGCGCGATCAGGCTGAGCTTAGCCATCATATCAGATTTGAGCGGTGATCAAAGGGAACTTGTAGTGATCACACGCTTTGGTCACCAGTCTGCTGCGATGCTTGGAGTCAGGCCTGTTTGGATAGGCTTCGGGACACTTCGCAGAGGCTTGGATATTACCCGAATTTCGGCTGACGGGGTATGTGGACAAGGACCGTGGACTCGACGAGGTTTATATACACACACAACGGCAAGGATGACTAATGCCGGCAACTTCCGGGTGCTTGTCAACTTCGTAGTAATTTGTCAGCTGCATTGGCCTCATATCTGATGTAGTATGCATTTGACCTCTTTGCATCACAACTGTACTGATTCAACGCTGTTGTGCACTCAGTTATTGACAGCCACCAGGCGCGGGCAGCTTCAAGCTTAAGGACACTCCAGTCACTGAGTGCACTCCACGTGGAAGGTGAGCGCAGCTGCAGCCAGGTGACTCGTATCTGTCACAAGCAGCAGTACTCAGTGCTCAAGCTAGCCCAGCCGAAACAGCGAATCAGAGTAACTTACAACAATCCATACAAAGCTGCATTGGCATCTGTGTACAGAACATGTCAGCAGCATTTACGCTTTGGCATCTGTAAGCAACGCCGCATGCCAGCGCTGGCTCTACCCATGCGCATTGCATGCAATGCTCCACTGTTGTCTGTGATATCTGTGATTTATATTCATTGATCAATCGCTTCATGAAGCGATATCCCTTCTGGTAAGTGGATGGGGATGCACACGTTGACAAACCGCACAGATACCTTTCAGCAGGAACCCTCAACTTGAGCTGGAGGCCAGGTCCATCGCGATATCAGCTGATATCAGCAGCTGCCAGAGTCACCTTCAAGTCAAAGTAGGCTAAGCAGCCTGTGTTAACTGCATGATATTTTGACAATGCCTGTCAAGTGGCGCTACGCCGCGTACTGGCAGTGCCGGCACAAAGGCGCTTGTTTGATGTAAGGGATTCTTTGGGACGTTGGTACGGTTGCGACACGGCGCCAGCGTCACTGCCTCTCCCGCCCTTTTTTTGTGATTACCAGGGGGAACGTAATCCTACTGGCTGGCTACACACAGCAGCCAGGCAAACCCAATGCCGGAAGCCTGCGGCACTGCCTCACCAGCAAGACCGCTACGCGCCCTATACCAGGAGATGCCCAGCACCCGGACCAAAAACAGCAAGGGAGTTGCTCTCCCGCCTTTGATAAGGTGCTTGCTTAGTGAGGCTGCTTGCTGGCGCTTCTGTTGGCGCTTCTGCTGGCTCTTCGGCTGCAGCAGTGCTATCTGTAAATGCTGCTCCTTGTTGCATGAACCTTCCCTCTGTAATGTTCATATCCACTGTGAAGAACAAGCAGCACTCTAGCATGAAAAGCAAGCAAGTGTCGCCCTACCCCTGCATGCGAGGCTGCTCATGTAAGCAAAGCTGGATCCACCCAATGTATTGAGGTTATAACAAGCAGCAGCGCTGTAACATAGCACGGAAGCAAAGCGAAGTCACCCAACCCCTGCATGCAGCAGCTGGTTGTGACAAACTTGGGAGTCCAGCATGCGCAGAAAGCAGCACTCTAAAGCGCAAGCAGCAAGCAGCAAGCAACAAGCAAGCAACAAGCAAGCAAGCAAGCAAAGCAAGCAAGCAAGCAAGCAAGCAAGCAAGCAAGCAAGCAAAGCAAGCAAGCAAGCCAAGCAGCAAGCAAAGGCAAGCAAGCAAGCAAGCAAGCAAGCAGCAAGCAAGCAAGCAAGCAAGCAAGCAAGCAAGCAAGCAAGCAAGCACAAGCAAGCAAAGCAAGCAAGCAAGCAAGCAAGCAAGCAAGCAAGCAAGCAAAGCAAGCAAGCAAGCAAGCAAGCAAGCAAGCAAGCCAAGCAAGCAAGCAAGCAAGCAAGCAAGCAAGCAAGCAAGCAAGCAAGCAAGCAAGCAAAAAAAAGCAAGCAGCAAGCAAGCAAGCAAGCAAGCAAGCAAGCAAGCAAGCAAGCAAGCAGCAAGCAAGCAAGCAAGCAGCAAGCAAGCAAGCAAGCAAGCAAGCAAGCAAGCAAGCAAGCAAGCAAGCAAGCAAGCAAGCAAGCAAGCAAGCAAGCAAAGCAAGCAAGCAAGCAAGCCAAGCAAGCAAGCAAGCAAGCAAGCAAGCAAGCAAGCAAGCAAGCAAGCAAGCAAGCAAGCAAGCAAGCAAGCAAGCAAGCAACAAGCAAGCAAGCAGCAAGAACAAGCAAGCAAGCAAGCAAGCAAGCAAGCAAGCAAGCAAGCAAGCAAGCAAGCAAGCAAGCCAAGCAAGCAGCAAGCAAGCAAGCAAGCAAGCAAGCAAAGCAAGCAAGCAAGCAAGCAAGCAAGCAAGCAAGCAAGCAAGCAAGCAAGCAAGCAAAGCAAGCAAGCAAGCAAGCAAGCAAGCAAGCAAGCAAGCAAGCAAGCCAAGCAAGCAAGCAAGCAAGCAAGCAAGCAAGCAAGCAAGCAGCAAGCAAGCAAGCAAGCCAAGCAAGCAAGCAGCAAGCAAGCAAGCAAGCAAGCAAGCAAGCAAGCAAGCAAGCAAGCAAGCAAGCAAGCAAGCAAGCAAGCAAGCAAGCAAGCAAGCAAGCAAGCAAGCAAGCAAGCAAGCAAGCCAAGCAAGCAAGCAAGCAAGCAAGCAAGCAAGCAAGCAAGCAAGCAAGCAAGCAAGGCAAGCAAGCAAGCGCAAGCAAGCAAGCAAGCAAGCAAGCAAGCAAGCAAGCAAGCCAAAGCAAGCAAGCAAAGCAAGCAAGCAAGCAAGCAAGCAAGCAAGCAAGCAAGCAAGCCAAGGCAAGCAGCAAGCAAGCAAGCAAGCAAGCCCCAAGCAAGCAAGCAAGCAAGCAAGCAAGCAAGGCAAGCAAGCAAGCAAGCAAGCAAGCAAGCAAGGCAAGCAAGCAAGCAAGGCAAGCAAGCAAGCAAGCAAGCAAGCAAGCAAGCAAGCAAGCAAAGCAAAGCAAGCAAGCACAAGCAAGCAAAGCAAGCAAGCAAGCAAGCAGCAAGCAAGCAAGCAAGCAAGCAAGCAAGCAACAAGCAAGCAAGCAAGCAAGCAAGCAGCCAAGCAAGCAAGCAAGCAAGCAAGCAAGCAAGCAACAAGCAAGCAACAAGCAAGCAAGCAGAAGCAAGCAAGCAAGCAAGCAAGCAAGCAAGCAAGCAAGCAAGCAAGCAAGCGCAAGCAACGGCAAGCAAGCAAGCAAGCAAGCAAGCAAGCAGCAAGCAAGCAAGCAAGCAAGGCAAGCAAAGCAAGCAAGCAAGCAAGCAAGCAAAGCAAGCAAGCAAGCAAGCAAGCAAGCAAGCAAGCAAGCAAGCAAGCAAGCAAGCAAGGCAAGAAGCAAGCAAGCAAAGCAAGCAAGCCAAGCAAGCAAGCAAGCAAGCAAGCAAGCAAGCAAGCAAGCAAGCAAGCAAGCAAGCAAGCAAGCAAGCAAGCAAGCAAGCAAGCAAGCAAGCAAGCAAGCAAGCAAGCAAGCAAGCAAGCAAGCAAGCAAAAGCAAGCAAGCAAAGCAAGCAAGCAAGCAAGCAAGCAAGCAAGCAAGCAAGCAAGCAAGCAAGCAAGCAAGCAAGCAAGGCAAGCAAGCAAGCAAGCAAGCAAGCAAGCAGCAAGCAAGCAAGCAAGCAAGCAAGCAAAAGCAAGCAAGCAAGCAAGCAAGCAAGCAAGCAAGCAAGCAAGCAAGCAAGCAAGCAAGCAAGCAAGAAGCAAGCAAGCAAGCAAGCAAGCAAGCAAGCAAGCAAGCAAGCAACAAGCAACAAGCAAGCAAGCAAGCAAGCAAGCAAGCAAGCAAGCAAGCAAGCAAGCAACAAGCAAGCAAGCAAAGCAAGCAAGCAAGCAAGCAAGGCAAGCAAGCAAGCAAGCAAAGCAAGCAAGCAAAGCAAAAGCAAGCAAAGCAAGCAAGGCAAGCAAGCAAGCAAGCAAGGCAAGCAAGCAAGCAACAAGCAAGCAAGCAAGCAAAAGCAAGCAAGCAAGCAAGCAAGCAAGCAAGCAAGCAAGCAACAAAGCAAAGCAAACAAGCAAGCAAGCAAGCAAGCAAGCAAGCAAAGCAAGCAAGCAAGCAAGCAAGCAAAAAGCAAGCAAGCAAGCAGCAAGCCAAGCAAGCAAGCAAGCAAGCAAGGCAAGCAAGCAAGCAAGCAAGCAACAGCAAGCAAGCAAGCAAGCAAGCAAGCAAGCAAGCAAGCAAGCAAGCAAGCAAGCAAGCAAGCAAGCCAAGCAAGCAAGCAAGCAAGCAAGCAAGCAAGCAGCAAGCAAGCAAGCAAGCAAGCAAGCAAGCAAGCAAGCAAGCAAGCAAGCAAGCAAGCAAGCAAGCAAGCAAGCAAGCAAGCAAGCAAGCAAGCAAGCAAGCAAGCAAGCAAGCAAGCAAGCAACAGCAAGCAAGCAAGCAAGCAAGCAAGCAAGCAAGCAAGCAAGCAGCAAGCAAGCAAGAAGCAAGCAAGCAAGCAAGCAAGCAAGCAAGCAAGCAAGCAAAGCAAGCAAGCAAGCAAGCAAAGCAAGCAAGCAAGCAAGCAAGCAAGAAGCAAAGCAAGCAAGCAAGCAAGCAAGCAAGCAAGCAAGCAAGCAAAAGCAACAAGCAAGCAAGCAAGAAGCAAAACAAGCAAGCAAGCAAGCAAGCAACAAGCAAGCAAGCAAGCAAGCAAGCAAGCAAGCAGCAAGAAGCAAGAAGCAACAAAGCAAGCAAGCAAGCAAAGCAACAACAAGCAAGCAACAAGCAAGCAAGCAAGCAAGCACAAGCAAGCAAGCAAGCAAGAAGCAAGCAAGCAAGCAAGCAAGCAAGCAAAAGCAAGCAAGCAAGCAAGCAAGCAAAGCAAGCAAGCAAGCAAGCAAGCAAGCAAGCAAGCAAGAAGCAAGCAAGCAAAAGCAAGCAAGCAAGCAAGCAAGCAAGCAAGCAAGCCAAGCAAGAAGCAAGCAAAGCAAGCAAAAAGCAAGCAAGCAAGCAAGCCAAGCAAGCAAGCAAGCAAGCAAGCAAGCAAGCAAGCCAAGCCAAGCAAAGCAAGCAAAAGCAAAGCAAGCAAGCAAGCAAGCAAGCAAGCGCAAAAAAGCAAGCAAGCAAGCAAGCAAGCAAAAGCAACAAGCAAGCAAGCAAGCAAGCAAGCAAGCAAGCAAGCAAAAGCAAAGCAAGCAAGCAAGCAAAGCAAGCAAGCAAGCAAGCAAGCAAGCAAGCAAGCAAGCAAGCAAGCAAGCAAGCAAGCAAGCAAGCAAGCAAGCAAGCAAGCAAGCAAGCAAGCAAGCAAGCAAGCAAGCAAGCGCAAGCAAGCAAGAAGCAAGCAAGCAAGCAAGCAAGCAAAGCAAGGCAAGCAAGCAAGCAAGCAAGCAAGCAAGCAAGCAAGCAAGCAAGCAAGCAAGCAAGCAAGCAAGCAAAGCAAGCAAGCAAGCAAGCAAGCAAGCAAGCAAGCAAGCAAGCAAGCAAGCAAGCAAAGCGTCACCCTACCCCTGCATGCGAGGCTGCTCATGGAAGCAAAGCTGGATCCACCCATTGTACTGCACCATTGGTTGTACTGATGAATATGAAGCAAGTTGAGGCCAATGGAGCCGCTTCTGGGGCGCCAGCCCTTCCACGTCCAGGAAGCAAAGGTAGAGGCTACACACGCACGCCCTTGAACATGTATACATGTTCAAGATGTACGTACATCCCCAAAAATTACCTGAAGCAAGCAGAAGTTCAGCGGACAAGCACTAGTGTGGGGTGGGCCGGCGCCACCCACACCCCACGCTTGCCGCTGGTCTTGTATTCCAGTCCAGGATGTCACCTGCGCTGAACTCATGCATGTTAGGTCTGTTCCAAATATGTCTGCAGACTGAAACTTCATCCAACAATGTCTGAAGACTGAAACTTGATCTGCAGCACACAAAAAACACAGAGCAGAGCAACACAAGCTGCCCGCAAGCTGGCGTTGAAAGCAAGGTGTCATGCATGCACACTGCACTGTTGCACCCCAGCACTGCTGCTGCTGCTGCTGCTGTTGCTGCACGGTGCAGAGCTGTAAACAAGCAGTAATCCCACCCAGAAGCCCTCCCCCCTGTGTTTGTGCAACAGAGCACCGGTGCAGACGGTGATGGTACACACACACATGGCGATGGTATGAGCAGCCTTGCATGCAGGGGTAGGGTGATGCTGCTTGCTTTTGCTGCTGCGTTCTTCACATGGCATTTGCAGGCAGTGGTTCAGCTAAGCGAGGTTCCAATGTGATTGCATTTACAAAACCATAACTTTGGATGGTAAACCCAAACTGTAAAACTGTGGTGTACCAGACACTTTACAGCATGTACGCAGAAGGGTTGGTGCCCCTGAAGCTCCTGAATCTGGACTGCTTTCTACATGTCATCAGTGGCGCTAGCAACGTTTACAGTGGGTGGTCCGTGTTGCATGCATGAGCAGCAGCAGTCATTCGCTTTCATGCGGGGGGTGGGGTGGGCTGCCAGTGTACTGCATGCTAGTGCCGTGCCCTCTCACAGCATGTGAACGGTCTGGCAAGGCATGGTATTCATATATTGCACTGTTTGAGGTTACTTTCAAGCCTGAAGTACTGTGAAAGGACACGGCACTAGCATTCAGTACATGCCAAACGCCTACCACCCACCTACATGCATGGAGCAACTGCTGTTGTCGCTGCTGTTGCTGTAGTATGCACGCACTGCTGTACTGCAACTGCATTGTTGTACAATGGATGTTGTCTGGCCTGAAAGCCAATTTGTGTTTCTGGGATATATTTGAAGAAGATAGGAAGCACTCTAGCATGAAAAGACAAGCAATAAAAATTGGCACTGCTTTCTTGCTGAGTCACCCAACCCCTGCATGCGAGGCTGTGCACGCAAGCAAAGCTGGCTCCAAGACTACTGTCTTTAATCACATTGCGTATCAAGATGCAGCACTGGAGCAAGCTAGCCCGGCATGAATAGATGTACAACACATCCACCACGGCCTCGGTGGTGTGGAGGGTGGGGGGGAGGGGTACAATTGACATAATATCGAAGAACGTCCAGCATGGTCTGCGTACTGTGCAGCACCTGCGTTTGCATGTGGCAGGTTGTCACAGTCTCAATGCATATGCAAAAGCTACCAGCTGCCTATTTTCCGAGTACGCTCAAGGATATGAGCCTGCTTGGGTGGACCGGATGCATCTTACAGTCATCATCATCAAATTACCCATTCAAGCCATAGCATCAGCGCCATCGGCCCCGCGCCCCACTGGAGCGGAAAGAGGAGGGAGCACTGCTCCAGAATATTTGCATGCATTGCGCACATCCCAAGACTTGACAAGAAAAGCTGCAATACACGGTGACACCATCCGACAACTTCCAGAACTGCCCCACATATCATCAGATACAAAATGCAACACCTTGATTGACGAATCAGCCATGGACAAAACGCTGCGCAACTTTTCAGCGCAACCAGGCAGGGATCTGATCTCAGCAAACATACTAACCCTCTGAGCAGAAGTAGCAGGGCAATCAAACATCAAGTGTGGCAAAGCTCAACTTCTGCACCACAACAAGGACATCCTGAAGTGGACTTAGCTCTGCGACCCCCAAACTGACTAGGACGCTCATGTACACACAGACAACCCATACGAACACGCAAAAGCAATTTGATATCACGTGATATTGCCACTGAACGCAAGTACGGCCTAGGCCTCCTGAAACCCATAGCATCAACATGAGTGGGATGCACATGAGCCACATACCGACTCAAAGTGGAGTGTTCCAACGTTTCACATGCAATCCTTTCAGCATGTAGTGTCCTGACCTGCTTGTTGACATGGCTCTTGCACGCACTGGCTCTGCCTTCCGCGGTCACAATATTCACACCATACTTGCTCAGCAGGCTCTGCACATACTTGTGCCACGGTGTCACCGCCACAGCACCACTAGGACGCCTCCATTCAGCTGTAAACACTTGATTTGGCAGCCGAACGCCCTGCATACGCTGAATTCTGTAGTAGTACTCCAAAGCCCTCTGTGCCCTCTACAAAGCCGGATGCAACGGTTTCACAACCCATTCTGCCAAGAGAGCTGAAGAGCATGCGCGCTCCTTGCCACAGCGCATTGCGCATTTGATGATGTCTGTTTGCACTTTGTCAATCAGCTGCAGTTGCCTAGCTGTGGACGGAAACCAAACCTCACTGCCATTTTCAACAATGGGACGGACACACGTCAGCAACAGTATGCGTTTAACCTCCACACTGATGCTACGGCTCTTCCAAATTGGCATGAGCGCACCCTTCACACGTTGCACCTTAGCCAACATCTTCTCAAAATGTGTGGTCCATGTATAGGTGTTGTTGAAGCACAGGCCAAGATAGCAGTGCTCCTATACAACAGGCACAGGGACATTGTTCCAAACAATGCCGGAGTCGACCAGCTGGCTGGTCTGTCTTGCTGGCAGCACATGCATGATGGCAGACTTCAAGCTGTGGAGCTTGAAGCGCCTCTGGCAACTGTAATTGTAGACAGTTGCAGCCACAGCCTGAACTTCAGACAGAGACCCGCAGACAGCAACAAAGTCATCAGCCTGCATGGCTGCCACAACTTGGCCTGCAGGTTCACCACGAGGGCCCATGAGGGTAACGCCAGGGTGCTTTGCATGCACGTCACGCAGCAAGTCGTCGTTAAACAACAGGTACAGTGTGGGCGAAATAACATCACCCTCATGCAGGCCAAGGTCGCAGGTGAACCTATCCGTGGTGCAACCGTCATGAGACACCCCACGCTGCGCGCCCTGATACAAGTTGTACAAGACACGGAACATCTTGCCACGCACACCCTTATCCCACAGCTTCTGGAACAAGCCATCAAGCCAGACCGTAGGGAAGCCATGCTCTTCAGCTCTCTTGGCAGAATGGGGTGTGAAACCGTTGCATATGTGGCTTCATCAGAGGGCTTTGGAGTACTACTACAGGATTCAGCGTATGCAGGGCGTTCGGCTGCCAAATCAAGTGTTTACAGCTGAGTGGAGGCGTCCTAGTGGTGCTGTGGCGGTGACACCGTGGCACAAGTATGTGCAGAGCCTGCTGTGCAAGTATGGTGTGAATGTTGTGACCGCGGAAGGCAGAGCCAGTGCGTGCAAGAGCCATGTCAACAAGCAGGTCAAGACACTACATGCTGAAAGGATTGCATGTGAAACGTTGGAACACTCCACTCTGAGTCGGTATGTGGCTCATGTGCATCCCTCTCATGTTGATGTTATGGGTTTCAGGAGGCCTAGGCCGTACTTGTGTTCAGTGGCAATTCCACGTGGTATTGAATTGCTGTTGCGTGTTCGTATGGGTTGTCTGTGTGTACATGAGCGTACTAGTCAGTTTGGCGGTCGCAGAGCTAACTCCACTTCAGGATGTCCTTGTTGTAATGCAGACGTTGAGTCTTTGTCACACTTCATGTTTGATTGCCCTGCTACTTCTGCTCAGAGGGATGATATGTTTGCTGAGATCAGATCCCTGCCTGGTTGCGCTGAAAAGTTGCGCAGCGTTTTGTCCATGGCTGATTCATCAATCAAGGTGTTGCGTTTTGTATCTGATGATATTTGGGGCAGTTCTGGAAGATGTCTGATGGTGTCACCGTGTATTGCTGCTTTTCTTGTCAAGTCTTGGGATGTGCGCAATGCATGCAAACATTCTGGAGCAGTGCTCCCTCCTCTTTCCGCCCCGGTGGGGCGCGGGGCCGATGGCGCTGATGCTATGGCTTGAATGGGTAATATGATGATGATGATGATGAGACCGTAGGGAATGCCTCGAAGGTGTCAACGAACAACTCATATGACTCCTTTCCCTCAGCTTTCCTGCCATTAAGGACCTCGCTGAGCATGCTTTGATGGTCAGCGCAACTGCGCTTGGGGCGGAATCCGTTCTGACTCTCGTACAGAAGCGGCTGCTGCTGCTGCTGCTGCTGCTGCTGCTGTGCTTGTGCTTGCTGCTGCTGCTCTTACAGTGTTAGAAGTAAACATTAAACATTCTGGAGCAGTGCTCCCTCTTCTATACGCCGCGGTGGGGCGCGGGGCTGATGGCGCTGATGCTATGGCTTGAATGGATAATATGATGATGATGAGTGTTAGAAGTACACAGTGTTAGAAGTACACAGTGTTACAAGTATACAGTTTCAAAAGTACACAGTTTTATAAGTACACAGTTTTAGAAGTACACAGTGTTTTACAGTGTTAGAAGTTCACAGTGTTTTTAGTGTTGTCTACCTCAATACTGTCTTTCTCTGACACATCATGTCATTGTGTCACAAGCTATTCATAGTTGCACTGATGCTAGTAATATGTACGACACATGGTTTTACATACGTCACACTACAGTACTACGGCATTCATGAAATCCCTCATACGCCTCAATATTGCCAGATCAATTGCTGCCCAACCTTATCCAACTCCCGCATTTCCATATGCATGCTCAGCAGCCTACTGCACCAGCTGCGCGCAAATCATCCTGGTAACAGAACATGACAGTGGTAGGTGTTGCCCCACCCACATCTTCACCACCGTATTTAATTCCCAAACACAGCCAAGCAGCATGCAAAAGCCGGCTGCTGTTTATGATTGTTTCAGTGGCAACGAGCAAGTGTTGCCTGCCTTGCTGGTAAACCTGTCCACGGCAGCAGTGCTACTTTATCACACATCCTATCATCATGTATATGGTCACGCAGCTGTAACAGACAACCACGCTTGCTAGGGCGTCAGCAACGGCCACATGCATCCAATCTCACATATCATTCTCCATTTGCATGTAACCAAGCGTTGCAAGCAAATGCCATGCATTGGCGGTGTAGACTGCATTGCTGCAGCTGAAAAAATGAGCATAGCTGCATTTACTGCAGCTCAAAGAATTAATTACTGCGGTACTGCATTGCTGCAGCTTGAAGAATCAAGCAATTAAAAGTCACACTCTCTGTACACCCTGCTGTGACAAAACAAAATCGTGCACAAGTAAAAGCCTTTTACTGGTAGATTGCAGGTAAGGAGCAGTGCACAGCATGTACTGCATATTGTGCACTGACCAGATTATACACAACACCTCCCCATCACTGTACTGGCTTTGCTTTTCGTCTGCTGCCAATCCTGCACATTCACAACTGTTGCCTGATCATATGGCCCACATGCCGAATGAGGCAATAGCTCTCACTGCATTGATCACAGCCCCCTGGTCCTTGACATGTACTGGTTGACTACTTTCATGACAGCAGGAATCCTGAAAGCCTGCGCACATACTTTTGGCATGGGCTGCTTGGCACCCTTTCTGCACTTTGACACTGCCACCACACACTGCTGGCACTGGTTCTTGCAGAAGCCTGACAGATTCTTCAAGGCAGGGGTTTGCCTGACGACCTGTTTGGCGTGATCAGGGAGAGGCACAGCAGGTGCAGACAGCATGTCGGTGAGTCAAAGGTGCATGGCCATGCGCACAGTGCTGATGATGTGGTGCCGTGCTTTGCCACGCGCACAGTGCTGATGATGTGGTGCCGTGCTTTGCCTAATTGCTTACTATTGCATAAGAATGGGAGAGGTACAGCATGCAGGCGGAACCAATTCTAAGGAATGAAATGGTTGACAGACCCACCACAAACTGAGTCATCCTGCTGCAGGCATCAGTGCAATCCTCCACAGCTGCTACTGCTGCTGCACTGCTTTGGTGCAGGGACAACTACAACGGTGCATGTTGGCCAGGCGGAACCAGCTGGTCGTTGACCACTGCGCTGTGCAGCTTACCTCAGTGCACAGTGCGCCACACTGATTCTTTTTCGGGATGCCGATCCTCCTAGCATCATCACAGTTGAAGCTTGCTGCATGTGCCGCCACAAGCAGGCAGCACATCGCCAGGCCGATCAAACTGAGCTTAGCCATTAGGTAATAAGTGAATCAGGGGTCGAAGGCGGTTGAGGCGAGATCAAGCGATGGTCACCGATAGCTGCGAGAGGTCGGGTGACTCGTGTCTGGCTTGACAGCTTTCAATATGCTGACATATTATAATTAATGGGATTGTGGTGCAAGGTCTGGTGTCAAAATTGAGCCTTGGCACTGCATTATATAGCGATACACCGGGAAGGATGACCAACTCCCGCAGCTTCCGCAACTACAACCCCTATTTGCCATTACACTGGCCTCGCACATGCTACAGCATCTTTGATTACATTTATTTGGTAATAATGTATTTTCAACACTGTAGAGTAATCGATTGCTGATAGGCACCACTGCCAGACACGCAGTGGCGGGCTGCTTGGAAGGTAACGGCAGCAGCTGGTCAGCCACTTCTCTACCTGGGCCCAGCATAACGAAAAATATGGCGCGCTAAATTGATGTGCCCTTCAGGAGGCCAGGTGTTCAGACTGCCAAACACACCCGCCAGGCCAGCCTGAGGTGCTGGTCAGCTGTCAGCTGTGAAGAAGAACAGCACCTAGCATGAAAAGGCAAACAAGTGTCTCCCTACCCCTGCATGCGAGGCTGCTCATGTAAGCAAAGCTGGCTCCACCCACTGTACTGCGCCATTGGTTGTACTGATGATCATGAAGCAAGTTGAGGCTAATGGAGCCGCTTCCGGGGCGCCGGCCCTTCCACGTCCAGGAAGCAAAGGTAGAGGCCACGCACGCACGTTGCTGTAAGCTCAGCTCAGCTGTAAGCTCAAAGTCAGAATCATAGTCAAGCAAGCAGGTGAATGGATCTATATTGACAATCCAAGTGATGCTTTAAACAATGCTATGGCTTGAATTGGTAATATGATGATGATGATGCTTTAACAATTTTGTGCTGCACCAGCACCTGCCGCAGGGCGTACATTGTGCCCTGGATGTAAAACATTCGAGTGTTAGAACAGATCTGTGTCACTTTTCCAATTTGAGACGGGTGCTGCCTCTCCAGGTTTGTTTTGGCCTGCTGGCGTGCTTGCTGCCTGTGTGGCTGCAGCCTTGCTCAAGCCCAATCATGGATGTGAATGCAGCCCCGTGGCCCATACCTTGCATGGCAGCGTCCCCTTGCGAGCGGCCCCCATGGGTAGCTCCCTGTACATGTACATGGGTGTGCAGCATTTGCTATGTTGCAACACAGGAGGTATGTTGCTGGACCACACACACATACTTGAGGGGGCAAACCATGAACTCACATTTCACGTTGTCACATTTTGGAAGTTACATGCTAGAGCAGGCTAGAGTGCCTGTTCTTCACATGGGTAATTTCGCCCGTTTAGGGAGCCGGTGACAGGCTCATTGTCTCAACATGCAGGAATGATGAGACCTCCGCTCTTGTGGTTGTAAGGAAGATGTGCTGTCACTCCTGTCACAACAGCTGAGCCTCTCCAAGACCCGCAGCAGCTGCTGCTGCTGCTGCTGCTGCTGCTGCTGCTGCTGCTTTTGACTTGATAGTTGTGCACATCTGGTCTAGTCTGCAACCCTGCACCTATGTACGCCAATGGCGTGACACCATGCATCACGTACCTGCTTGACATTTGAATGATGAAAGGTCCCGCCCTGGGGTTTGCTATCTGCTCACAAAGCAAGGCGTCACCTCACAAACTCGAGGGTAACTGAATTCATACCAGAATCTGTAATTGCCTCCCCACACGAGATCACAAAAGTGAATGCAGCAACATTTGTCGGGGCTGTTGAGTGCAGCATGAAGCGCAAATCTGACGATAAACAGCGCACGATCAGCTCATTCTTCGCCTCAGCACCCGGCAACAAGCCCACTAGCAAGCCCCTCGCACGACAGCAGCAACACGGGGAACCAGCAACAGCAGCAGCGGCAGCAGCAGCAGCAACAGCAGCAGCAGCAGGACCACCACACAGCAAGCGTCACAAGCCGAGCAACGATGCAGAAGTGATAGAGGTCAACGATGCCGATGACCAGGCACCTCCAGCAGCACCTCCAGCAGCAGCACCACACACGCCAGGCTCAGCAGCATATCAACATGCTGATGTCCGTGCACCACCAGCCGTCCCCGATGTGCGAAATCGTGCGCGCCACAGCAAAGCGCAAGCCAAGCTGGTTGGTGACCCTGGTGCCGCCAGCTTGGCGGAGCCTGGGGCACGGGGCGCTGCGGGCGCGCCAGTTCCTGCAGGAGCAGCAGCAGCTGGCGGCGGTGGCAGCAGGCGGCAGCAGCAGCTGCAGCAGCAGCTTAAGTACACTCCTCTGGAGCAGCAGGTCGTTGCCCTCAAGGCGGCGCATCCAGGGGTGAGCTTGTCGCACAGCTGCTGGGTTGTGCTGCCGCAACTGGCTGCGGGCTTCGGCTAGGGGCAGGTAGGCAGCAGACGCCGCTTCTGCTGCAGCAGCAGTTGCGCTCCACGCATGTACGCATGTGCTTTCAACTGCACTGCCTGGCGTACTTGCATGTTGCCAACCGCATTGGGTGCGTTGTTCTCGTCAGGGGCCATACCTGAGCAGCACAGCAAGTGCTTGCCGCCCAACTTCACATCACAGCAGCAGCTGGAGTTCACATGGGATGCACGGCTTCCAGCAGTGCTGCCGATGCATGGGGTGGAGGGGGCTACACACCATTGTCTGCATTGCTGCTGCTGCTGCTGCTGCTGCTGCTGCTGCTGCTGCTGCGGCTGCTTCTGCTGCTGCTGCTGCTGCTGCTGCTGCTGCTGCTGCTGCTGCTGCATGTTGCCAGGTGATGCTGGTGGTTGAGGTGGGCTACAAGTTCCGCTTCTTTGGCGAGGATGCGCAGGTGGCAGCAGCGGAGCTGGGGCTGTACGCCTACCCGGATCACAGCTTCCTCACCGCGAGCTTCCCAGTGCAGCGGCTGCCCATACACGTGCGGCGCCTGGTGGCAGCTGGCCACAAGGTGCGCCCTCACACGCGTGTTGTTATAACAAGTACTTGAATCCTGTGCACTTGTGGGTGAGGTGGGGCGGCTTCGTGGGCATCTCGGGACCTGCTTGTCAGCAGCAGTACTAGGCCACGCGTCGAGTTGTGCATGCATGCGGGCAGCTACCTTGGCATGCGGCGCTGCTGCACCAGCACGCAACACCCAGCCCCATGTGACGCCGCCGAATGCAGCGCGTGCACAGCCTTGCATGCGGCGCGCTGCTGCGCGCGCTGTGCAGCAGCGGTCAGCGCCAGGCATGCGGTGTGCGTGCTGCTTGTTGCTGCCTGCAGGTTGGCGTTGTGCGGCAGGCCGAGTCGGCGGCGCTCAAGGCGGTCAGCGACAACAGGTCGGCGCCGTTCAGCCGGCAGCTGACTGGGCTGTTCACTGCAGCAACACTGGACGCCGGGGAGAAGGCGGACAAGCTGGGTGAGTGCATGTTTCTGTTGTTGGTCGATGCTATGCTGCAGCGACAGCAGCAGCATCAGCAGCAGCAGCAGCGTTGGGTGCAGGGGAACGGCGGACCAGTTGGTAAGCGCATTTGTGCTGGTCAACACTACAAGAGGCAAAGCAGCAGCAGCACCAGCACCAGCAGCAGCAGCAGTGACGCAGGGAGAGGATGGGCAAGCTGAGTGAGCAACTGTCTGTTGCTGGCGTCCAGGTGGCAGCAGCAGCAGCAGCAGCCACCCATTGGCAGCCTGCCACACATTCTCTTGCAGCATGCTGGTGGGCCTTGAGGGCTGCTGCCGCTGTGTTGGGATGTGCCGGCGGGCTGGGCCTCTGCTGTGTTGGGATGTGCTGGCGGGCTGGGCCTCTGCTGTGTTGGGATGTGCTGGCGGGCTGGGCCTCCGCTGTGTTGGGATGTGCTGGCGGGCTGGGCCTCTGCTGTGTTGGGATGTGCTGGCGGGCTGGGCCTCTGCTGTGTTGGGATGTGCTGGCGGGCTGGGCCTCCGCTGTGCCGGCCAGCCGTGGCCTAAGTAGGTCAGGCAGTAGGCCAGCCATGGCCCTAGTAGGTCAGCTAGGAGGCCAGCCATGGCCCCTGTAGGTCAGGCAGTAGGCCAGCCATGGCCCTAGTAGGTCAGGCAGTAGGCCAGCCATGGCCCCAGTAGGTCAGGCAGTAGGCCAGCCATGGCCCCAGTAGGTCAGGCAGTAGGCCAGCCATGGCCCTAGTAGGTCAGCTAGGAGGCCAGCCATGGCCCCAGTAGGTCAGGCAGTAGGCCAGCCATGGCCCCAGTAGGTCAGGCAGTAGGCCAGCCATGGCCCTAGTAGGTCAGGCAGTAGGCCAGCCATGGCCCTAGTAGGTCAGCTATGAGGCCAGCCATGGCCCCAGTAGGTCAGGCAGTAGGCCAGCCATGGCCCTAGTAGGTCAGGCAGTAGGCCAGCCATGGCCCCAGTAGGTCAGGCAGTAGGCCAGCCATGGCCCCAGTAGGTCAGGCAGTAGGCCAGCCATGGCCCTAGTAGGTCAGCTAGGAGGCCAGCCAAGGCCCCAGTAGGTCAGGCAGTAGGCCAGCCAAGGCCCTAGTAGGTCAGGCAGTAGACCAGCCATGGCCCTAGTAGGTCAGGCAGTAGGCCAGTCATGGCCCCAGTAGGTCAGGCAGTAGGCCAGCCATGGCCCTAGTAGGTCAGGCAGTAGGCCAGCCATGGCCCTAGTAGGTCAGGCAGTAGGCCAGCCATGGCCCCAATAGGTCAGGTCAGTAGCCAGCATGCCCAGTAGGTCGGCAGTAAGCCAGCCATGGCCCTAGTAGGTCAGGCAGTAGGCCAGCCATGGCCCTAGTGGCTGCGCCCGTGTGTGTGCGTGTCATGTCCCACTCCTGGTACCATTCATATCTGCCAGCATGCGTGGTTGTCCAGAGTGACAACGAGGCTGCTGCCATTCCTGCATGTCCCTGCATTTCTCTGCCGTGGTGGCTAGGGACCTACCCTGCCTACCTGCTGCCCCACTCAAATGAAGCCAACCTCATCCATCTCTGCTGCATTTCCGTGCGGCTCCAACTCGCTGTTCACCGTGACAACCGCAGGAGAGGCTTCTGCCATGGAGGCCAGCCAGGAGCTGGAGGTCAGCCTGGGCCTGGGCAGCAGCAGCGGCACAGCAGCAGGCACCAACTACATGCTCATCGTAGCGGAAGACCACAGCAAGCAGCAGCAGCAGCAGCAAGCGCCGATAAACGCCAGGCTGGCAGTGCTGCTACTGCTGCTGCCTGCGGTGGTGTGCTGGGCGTGCTGGCTGTTGAAGTTGGCAGCGGAGACATTGCCTACGGCCTCTGCAGTAGCATGCTCGGCGGTTGCAGCAGCGGTGCCAGTGGCAGCAACGGCAGCAGCAGCAGCAGGCAGCAGCAAGGGTGGTGCCGTTGGAGGCTGTGCTGCTGTCGCTGTCACCGGCGGAGCTCGTCGTGTGTGAGCCTGTGTCGGCAGCCACCAACAGGCAGCTGGCGGCGTACACAGCTGGTGTGGCAGGCAGGCGGTGCAGGCTGGAGCGGCTGCAGGCGCAGCAGCAGCAGCAGCAGCAGCAGCAGCAGCAGCAGCAGCAGCACAGTGAAGCTGGCGGCAGCAGCGATGGAGCAGCAGCAGCAGCGGCAGCAACAGGGCAGGGTGGCAGCAGCAGCAGCTACCTGAGTGCGGCCACGCTGCGGACGCTGTCGGAGTTCTACGGCTGTCGGAGCAGCGTCGGCGGCGATGCAGGCCAAGGCAGCGTCGGTCCA
>JACERP010000709.1:0-41388 GCA_014080715.1 Scenedesmus sp. NREL 46B-D3 | reverse complement strand
CACACTGCACAAAGTCACAGTCACAAATCGGCGCGTCACGAGGTGCACCCACCCGCCTCTCATTATAACTTCCAGCTGGTCAAGCTCCTCACGCATTGCGCTTGCCTGCAGTTGCAGCAGCAGTTGAACCAGCAGTAGGCATAGCAGCTGCTTTGTCTTCTGCTTCAACTACTGGGCCTGGGCCTGGCCACCCGGCAGGCACTGGCAGCCACTGCCGCTCTCGTGCTGCTTTGGTTGATGGGGCAGGGCTCAACCAGGCAGCAGCAGCAACGATCCTTGGCGCGGCTGGTGCTGCTAAAGCAGGTGCAATTGGCTTACCAGCTGGCGCTGCCTTGGCGGTTGGCGCTGCAGTTCCAGTTGGTACAGGCCTTGGTCGGGCTGCCTTGCTGAGTCGCTGGCCAGCTGATGCAGCTGTAGCGGCTGCCGCCTGCTTGACGGGCACAGCTGCGGCTGGAGCCGCAGCAGCACTGGATGAGGGCTGTGCTGCTGGAGGGGCCTGCTGGTTACCTTTGATTCCCTTGCCAGCCGCCTGGACAACTGCAGGAGCTGGTGCAGCTGCCGCAGGTGCTGCTGCTGCTGCTGCAACAGGCACTGCAGGGGCTGCTGCTGCAAGTGGCGCCTGGGAGGGTGGCTGGGTGGTGGGCGGCTGTGCTGGCCGTGGCGGTGCGGGCTGCGCCCCAGGGTCGGCAGCTGGCGGCGGCTGTGCTGCTGCGCCCGGCACCTGCCATGTAGGGAACCTGGGCTCCGGCAGGGCTGCTGGCTGCTGCTGCCGCTGCGTGAAGAACTTCCTGCAAACAGGCAGGCAAGGGAGGGCATCAGGCGTCAGTCCTGTTGCGGCAGGACGTTGTCACAGCATCGGTGCCGTCCAGGCGCAAGTTGATGGCAACAACATAGTGGCCTGTGTTGTCGGCTGCAGAAGCATCAAGCTTGCTTCTTCCAGCGTCAGCCTCGCATGCAAAACAAACTGCCAGCAGGGCTCCCCACCCGCTACACAGCCGCTGTCCAGGTTGCGGCACACTGCTGCTCACCATGCCACATCAGCCTTGATGGGCAGCCAGTCATGCCCATTCTGCTGCACTCCGCACAGCCATATTGCTGCCGGCCGCTGCCCTGCTGCAACACTGTCACCACCGCTGCCGCCTGCTGCTGCAGTGCACAGGTCACGGCAGGCCACGTCCACGCCTGCCAGAAACACGAGTGGCGTGTTGCCCTTGCTGCCTGAGCAGCCGTACTTGGCAGCCCAGCCATCCGCCATGTCCACTGCACAGCACAGCATAGTGCAGCGCAGGACAGGGCACAAAGTGTGAGCCAGTGAGCAGCACCTGCCAATGGAAAACAAGCAGCACCCCAGCCAAACACATGGAAAACACCACACCCAGCCAGCTTCGCATGAATGACATACTGTCCCGTACGCTTCTTGTAGGTGGGGCTGGTTGGATGTCATGACAGATACAGATACCACATACTGCTGCAAGCACGGCAAACAGACACATCCTGCTGCAGGCACGGCAGCACACCTGCCCACGCTGGCCACCCTAAGTCATCTCACTCACGTGTGCTCAGCAGCGCATCCCCTGTGGCGCTGCTGCTGGCTTCAAAGAAGGGGAACAGGCTGTCCTGCATGCCATGGATGAACACCATCGGCACCTTGCGCTGCTGCTGCTGCTGCTGCGGGTGGCTGTTGCTGCTGCCGTTTGCTGTGGCTGCTGGCGCAGCAACACACTCTGTCTCCAAGTATGCTTTGCGCAGCACCGTGTTGATGAGTGCTACACCTGTGAGCGTGGCTTGCAAGTACGGCGACTTGCAGAGCATTCTCTGCAGAATCATGCCGCCGTTGCTGAAGCCCATCGCATAGAACTGCAGGTACAAGGGGCACCAGACAACATAGAGTGGGTGCACAACACTGCAGCTGTCCTGTGTTTGCTTGCAACCGTGCAGTATGTGGCATGACATGCAATGGTTGCAGCGAGGCAGGGTTGCTGCTGTTGTTTCGAAGATGCCGTACATCTCACTGTGCATTGCCTACCGGCATGACCAAGCAATATGCAAGGAACCTCTGCAAGGACCAAGCCAACCATGCGATTGTGGAGGTCCCCGTGTCAACCAATCCGTGACAGCACAACTGCGTCTGCTGCTGCTGCTGCCTTGGCCGCTCACATTGCTGGGCTTGCTGGGCAGGCTGTGCTGCAGTGCCTGGGTGAGCGCCTCCAGGAAGCCCACGTCATCAGTGCGGCCGTCCATGCACTGCCCGGGGTGGCCGAAGTAGGGGCACTGCCAGTAGCCGCTGTTCCACATCTGCGGCAGCAACAAGCGCATCGGCCGCACCATGTGCATGGGTGGCCATGACGACAGCCGAGGCCCTGCGCTTGCTGCTGATGAGGCAGCTGCCAACGCGCTTGCTGCCCCACACCTGCTGCCAGCCGGCTGACAGGCGTGCCAGGTCAGCACAGCATGCGTGCTCGGTTGCAGGCGGCCTACTGCCGCCACGGATTCCAGCCAAGGCCCGCGTGAGCTGCACAGCATCCGTGCACTGCTGCAACTTGGGGAGCTGCAAGCTGGCGGGAAGTACGGCACCCTCAACCCTGATTGGCAGCTTAGCAGCGGTGTCTGCTGCAGCCGCCGCGCAGCCCTGTCCTCACCTGAAAGCCCGGAAGCTTTCCCCCCGAGTCTGGGTAGACCAGGATTGCTTCCTTGGCTATCCAGCCCTGGTTGATGCCCATGCGGCCTGCCACATGTTCTGCTGCCCGCTTGATGTGGTCCAGGCCGCCTGTGGGTGGCGCGCCGCCGTCTGCTGCAGGCTTGACGGTGTACAGGCCGTGCAGAACCAGCCACACTGGTGCTTGGCTGCTAGCTGAATACCCACCAGGGAGGTACACGTCTGCAAACCGCTGCGTTCCTGCAGGAGATGCCAGTGCAGTTCACAAGAGAGCAGTTCATGCAGGCAGAGGGAGAACTGCTGGTCACAACAGACGGGGCGAAGGGTAACATACGACAGGTCAAAGGGCCATGACAGGCAGCCTCCGCCACAATGAACGGTGCATTGTGACATGGGTGGCAGCTGCTGGGCTGACACAACTAGTGATGCAGCTGCACCAGCAAGCCGTACCATGGTGCTGCACAAACAGTCTGCACGTCGGCAGTAGTGAGGCCGGCCACGTCACATATGTGGCTCCTATGCTGCTGCATAGCGCCTCCTGGACGCCTGGTCTAGCTGCTATTGCTCCCCGCAAACTGGTTGGAAGCATGGCCTTGCTGTTGCTGTTGCTGCTCCTGGGTGGAGCACTGCCAACCGCCTGAGGTGGAGCTGTGCCCACGACCAGCAACAGCAGCCCTAGCAACACCGTAAAGCGGCATTTCATTTTTTTTATTTAACATAGGTTAGCTCACAGCAGTGCTCACAAGTTGCTGGTCTGTTCCCGCCTGCCCCTCGATTCTACGCGCCGACGTTTGACAACAGCCAAAGATCTCGTCATCAATATGTCTGGCTGAGCTGGTGCATTCCCTAGATTAACTCCCAAAGCAGGGGCTTCGTCCGACAAGTAACACTGACATGCCACGCCAAGGCACAGCATCCAGAGCTACAGGGAAAGCGCCTCGAATGGCTTAATCTGCAACGTTGAAGTGACCGTGATAGCCTTGGGCCAACGCTAAGCAGCGATCCACCTTGCAGTTCAAATCACCCACCAACTTTTACACCACAGGAGCACCATGGCACTGCGCATGCTCCTGCTCGGGAGCGCACGCGCTGCTAAACTGGCAGTTTATTATCAACCTGCCAGGCAGTTCGCGTCTGCTGCGGGCAAGTCTGGTGGTGGGGTGAGTGTCTGTCAGGACGCTCCGAAAATTTGCAAGCAGGATGATGTTTTGGCTGTGTGCGCTACGCACTTGTGAATTGGGCGAGCTCTGTTGCAATGAGGGAGCCGAGGCGCGTCAACCCCGTTGCAGCCCTGCGATCGCATGTGGAGGAGGTCTGCTGTTGTGTTCAGCATGGTGTCCCACTCAGCTCGCCATGCGCCATGTGCACATGTTGAAGCAGCCCCCATAAACTCTGACAACAGCTTAGCACCAGCAACTACGGCCTGCAGTTATGCAGTTCATGTTCAGTTGGTGACTCATGCTCTACCTGCTGCACTGCTCTACCTGCCACAGGTTATCGTGGGTTATCCTGCATTAACAGCGGTGTCAGACTGCATGCAGAGACACACTCAACCTGCGTAGCATTCAGTTGCGTCCAGTTGCTGCTGCTGTGCCTCCGAATTCTGCGCTGTCCAACTTGCAGGCTGGTGGGTTCATTGGTGGCCTGGCTGCGCTGGGTGCTGGCCTGTGGGCTGCCAACGAGTACGGCTACATCAACCTGAGCCAGGCGACACAGGGCCTGCAAGCATCCATCCCACAGCTGGGGGTGAGCTGCAAGCAGCATTGAACAACAAAAGTACAGCGATGAACATGCCAGCAGCAGCGTGATGCAGGCTGCACAGCCGCCACTGCCATCATTTGACATGCGTGGGCTGCAGGTTTGCTTGCACGCACATCAGGCCCATGTTGTGGCAGTTTGCTGACCATACTAGACCTTTGCTCCGCCTTGTGTCCTGGCCATGAAATCTCTGACGAGGGACTACTGCATGCTGTCCAGATGTCGCCTTCCATGCACTGACAGCACAGCATTCCAAGTTAGCCACGCGCTCGCCCACTCGCTTGCAGGAGCCCAAGAAGGACTACGGCGCGGTGCGCAAGGCCATCGAGGACCTGCTGGACGCTGATGACTATGATGACGGCAGCTACGGTGAGCAGCGCTGTGATTAGCAGCACGCAGGCAGCCCCCAACACCCCCTCCCCCCCCCCACACACAACACAGCGAGGTCAAGTGGCGCTGAAGCAGCATGGTTGACTGCTGCCACTGTAGCAGTTGACATGCAGTCATCATCGAACAGGATGACCACCCTTTAGCGTATATTTTAGCCACAACAGGCATGCAGCATGCATGCTGTCAGCCATATGGCATCCAAGTGATAGCTGTAGGGTTGTCGCTTCTGCTGCAACGCGTAAGGTATGTACTGCCCACTATCATCTGCTACTCATGCTACTCGTGCTGCTGCTGCTGCTGCTGGCTCAGGGCCTGTGCTGGTGCGCCTGGCCTGGCACGCCTCGGGCACCTACTGCGCTGCCAGCAACACAGGGGGCTCCAACGGTGCCACCATGAGGTGGGCGGCAGCAGCAGCAGCGCCGCCTGCAGCTGTTGTTCGTCATTTCAGTCACCTGTCCTGTCATGTTTTTAGCTTTTGCATGCCGTCGTCTGTGAGAACAGCAACAATTCATGGCAGTGTTGCTACCGCTAGCAACACATCCCTCAGCATGCTTCCTTGCCGCGCTGCAGGTTTGCCCCAGAGTCTGACCATGGCGCCAACGCAGGCCTGACCGTTGCGCGCAAGCTGCTGGACCCCGTGAAGGCTGCCCACCCTTGGATCAGCTATGCCGACCTGTGGACGCTGGCTGGCGCTGTGGCCATCGAGGCCATGGGAGGTGTGTGCATGCGGCGCAGCACTGCAGTACGGTTGCTGGGAGGGGGCACGCATCCACATGCACCTGCAGCTGCATGTTTGAACCAGACAGCTGCAGCTGCACCGGTGCTAGCGAGGCAGAGAAGTCGCCGCAGCTGCCCCCGGAGCTGTTTCAGCGGCTCCTCCTGCCCAGCCTGTGGTGCGTGTCGCGCAGGGCCCACCATCCCGTGGCGCCCGGGGCGCGTGGACAAGACCGGCACCAGCGACTGCCCCCCGGACGGCCGCCTGCCTGACGCCTCGCAGGGCGCCGGCCACGTGCGCGACGTGTTTGGCCGCATGGGCTTTGACGACCGGTGAGCGGGCTGGGGGCTGGTGACCGGTGAGCTGGGTGGGGGCTGGTGGCGGAGGTTGCGGGGTGCCGGTGTGAGGGCTGCTGGAGGGCGGGGCTGGGGCTCTCCCTGCGTGAATGGCGCGCCTGCTATCTGATCATGCGATCGGGGTGTCGTTGGGCCCACCACATGGTTTGATGGTTGAGCAGGCTCCTCTATTTGCAAACCTAGGGGTGAACAGCCTGCTGCCTGGCACGTGCTGCACCAGCAAGTAGCTAGTGCTGAGCAGCACTGGCTAATGCCGACAGCCCAGGGCCATATGTATCTGTGGTTCTGTGCTTTTTCTTCGCCGATACCACAAATCATGAATACACCAACAGAACATGGTGTGCTGCTGGTGTGTTGGACACTGCAGTGAGATGGTCGCGCTGATTGGCGCGCACTCGCTGGGGCGCTGCCACGCCGACCGCAGCGGCTACAGCGGCCCCTGGACCAACGCGCCCACCACATTCAGCAACCTCTATTTCCAGGAGCTGCTCAACAACAAGTGGTGAGCTGCGGGGCTGGGATAGTTTGGGACGCATGTGCTGCCTCAGCAGCAGCGGCGGTGTGGTTGCGGACCAAGCAGCAGCAGCAGCAGTGAAGGTGGCTTGCTTGCGGGAGTGCTTTTGCAACAAGAAGTGAGTGGTAAGATGAGTCTCCGGGCGAGGTGCAGGAGGGGGTGCCAGACGCAGCGCAGAGCCCACACAGAGACAGCAGAGACGTGGATGCGTACACGTGCCGTGTCCATGCTGACGCAGCAGCTCCACGCTGGCCCTGGCTGTTGCTTGCCGCGCTGCTGTGCAGGCGCAAGAAGCGCTGGGACGGCCCCCTGCAGTACGAGGACAAGAGCGGCGCGCTGATGATGCTGCCTGCTGACATGGCGCTGCTGTGGGACAAGAAGTTCAAGAAGTACGTCGAACTGTATGCCAAGGATGAGGAGGCCTTCTTCAAGGTGCGGCATGCAGCGTGCACTGCATGTGCACTGGTGTTCACACATGCAGTGTGCCGCTCCCCCCCCCCCCCCCCGCTGTTTGCACCATGTAATGCACTCCAGGTCCTGCAGTTTTTGCGAATCCTTGTTTGGGTGTGTGGACTTTGACGCATGCCTTGAAGCCTACAGCATACAGCTATGTAGCATGCAGCAAGCGACCCCTGCATTGCACCTCTCCATGCTGGCTGCCGCTTTGGGTAGCTTGAAAGGCTCAACCTCTATGCCTGCTCTCTTCCATGCTGCTGCTGTGCATGCCCCGCAGGACTTTGCTGCTGCCTTCAGCAAGCTCATGGAGCTGGGCGTGCCCTGGCCAGCCGCAGCATGAGCAGCAGCAGCAGCAGCAGCAGACCCACAACAGCTGCAACAACTGCATCCTGTGCGCAGCATGCACGACCAGCAGCAGGGCAAAGTCCTGCAGAGGAGGCGCTCAGCTGTGGTTGCAGCAGTGGCAGGGCTTTGAGCAACAGCAGCAAGTGAGTCTGTCGGGAGCTGTTGCAATGCGCGCGCAAGCAGCGCTGTACTGTGCAAGGCGCGCTCTTGTGTGTCTATTCACAATCTAAATGCTGCAGTTCTTGTTTGGTGTTGCGCTGCCGCTTGTTTTGATGCGGCAGCACATGCAGAGCTTGCTGTTGCAGGCTATAGCCAAGCAGCCGCCACTTGTCTGATCAGTAGCTGTTGCCTGCATCACTTTATGATGGTGTTTTTTTCCGTACACGCCAGATGCTTGATGCTGGTGCGGTGCAACCGGTTGCTGCGCGTGCTTGCCTTGCTACTGCACGTGCTGTGAGTTCATCCAGTTGCTACACAAGCGTGTGTGTGCAGCTCGTTTGATTCAAGTCGTAATTCATTGCTGTGCCATACAAAGCTTTGTCACGGTCTTACCTTCAAGAGCGGTGCTTCCAATACACAACAACTTATCAACAACAACATCATATGCTGAGCGCTTTGACTGTGCTGCTGCTTTAACATTGTGATGATCTCGCTGGTCAGACTCTGACCTCTGAGAGTGTCGGTGGAAGAGTGTGGTTTGCAAGGCGGAGGTTTTGGTGAATGCTTCAACCTCCTGTCGCTTACAGAGGGGACCTGTCTGTCTCCACCTTCTGTTGTAAAGTAAGCAGGTTTGGCTCAATATGCCCTGCTGCTTGCAGCTGTGCATCCCACTGTTGAGAAGGACAGGGTGACATTGGTGTGATCAAGCGGCTACGTCATGCCATGGGATCATCATGAACACCAGGTCAATTAGGAAGCTGCGAGCAGCTCAGCACAGACTGCCATTCAAGGAGGCTCAACCCCCAGGAAAGCCACTGGTTGTGGGGCACGACATTGGCCGTGCACGCACAGGAAGAAGAAGGGGTTACACGGTGTGTGCACGCGTTGACGCCGCAACGGAACACTGAAATAACAGATGGCTGCAAACAGGTTAGCTCAAGACTGTCACCCAAGGAGGCTTAACCCCCAAGAAGCCCCGCTGTATGAGGCGTGACATAGGCTTCGCCACCAAAAACGTCTTTCACCCTGAAACGGACCTTGATTCTCTTCTTTCTTCTCGGTCTATTGCTCGAGCAATTGACGAAGCAGATGCGTTTTGATCTGCTGTTTCTTTTGAATTTAATGATTACGATGATGATTTCTTTGACGCCCCCCCCCCCCCTTTCAGCCTTTCGTTGACTCCTGATTGGGGTTCCCACTCCTTTGTAGGGTGAGCATGTACATAAAGTACACTTAGAGTAATCAAAGTACTTTCCCCAATGATCTGTAGTAGGAGATGGGGTTACACGGTGTGCTCACACTCCCAAAGATCAAGTTGAAAACAACAAACGCCACACCGACACTGGTGCCCTCCCATCCCAGCCACAGCAGCCGCTGCTGTTGGCGGCCAACAGCTCAGCCAGCGATTGGCGATAACAGCAGCTGCTGATAGCACTATCTGCATAACAGTTGCCGTTGTTTGATCTGCTGCCTGCGTCCACATCGGGCACCAACTGCCATGGCACTGCATGTTGAGCCAGCAGTTGCGTGTTCGTATGGGTTGTCTGTGTGTACATGAGCGTACTAGTCAGTTTGGCGGTCGCAGAGCTAACTCCACTTCAGGATGTCCTTGTTGTGGTGCAGAAGTCGAGTCTTTGTCACACTTCATGTTTGATTGCCCTGCTACTTCTGCTCAGAGGGATGATATGTTTGCTGAGATCAGATCCCTGCCTGGTTGCGCTGAAAAGTTGCGCAGCGTTTTGTCCATGGCTGATTCGTCAATCAAGGTGTTGCGTTTTGTATCTGATGATATTTGGGGCAGTTCTGGAAGATGTCTGATGGTGTCACCGTGTATTGCTGCTTTTCTTGTCAAGTCTTGGGATGTGCGCAATGCATGCAAACATTCTGGAGCAGTGCTCCCTCCTCTTGCCGCCCCGGTGGGGCGCGGGGCCGATGGCGCTGATGCTATGGCTTGAATGGGTAATATGATGATGATGATGATGAGCCAGCAACAACTATAGAGCCTGCTGTTGAGCCCAATCAGTGCTGCTCATCCACCAGGCACCTGGCCACAGCCAGTGCCCTGTTGATGACGCGCCGCAGCGCATACACGAATGCCATGTACTGCAGGGTGGCCATGTCAGTCTCGGCAGACGTGGCTGGCACCAGCAACTGCTGCTGCTGCTGCTGCTGCTGCTGCTGCTGCTGCTCTTGACCTGCTGTTTTGCTCTCAACAGCACACCTGCACGCCTGATCGGCTGCTGGCAGTGCCTGCTGCCTGCTGCTGCCTGGCTGGGCGCTGCCGCCAGCACCATCAGCAGCCATAGCTGCAGAGCTGCTTGAGGGTGCGGCTGCCGTGTGTGCCAATGTCGTTGCTGCCACCCCTTCTGCTGCAGCAGCGAACGCCAGCAGCGGCCTGTTGGCAGCGCTGCTGGGCAGCCGCGGCTGAAGGTTATGGTGGTGTGGGGGTTGGCTGCTGCTGCTGTGGTGGTGCAGCCGCACACCGCTGTGGGATTGCCTTGCCTCATGCTGCTGCTGCTGCTGCTGCTGCTGCTGCTCCTGCTGCCTGTACTGTCCTGGGTGGTCAAATGCTCCTAGAGGCTGCGAGGCAGGTGCTGGTGAAGCATGCTGCTGCTGTTGCTGCTGCCGGCGCAGCAGTTGCCTCACCCTCCTGTGCCGCTGGTTGCGTAGCTTCACGTACTTGAAGCTCAGCGCCAGGCGCAGCTTGTGGATGGCTGCAACCTGCAGCAGCAGCAGCAGCCCGGCCAGCATGGTCACACCAGACTGCTCAAAACTCATAGCCGCACACGCATACAACACAGGCCCTGTGAGTTGCCTTATGCTGCTGCTTGCTCACCTTGTCTTCCAGCTGAGCCTTGAGCTCCTTGCTGCCGGGCTGCCGCACCACCTGCCCCACCAGGCCTGCCAGCTGCTGCAGCTGAGTCAGCACATCGCTGATGTCAGCATGCACCAGAGCCGCCAGCTGGTCAAACAGCAGCCAGCTGTGCCAGCCAGGGTCAAACTCATGCTGACTTTCCCTCTGACCAGGGGGGCTGGCAGCAGCATTGGCAGCGGCAGTGTCTGCGTGCAGGACGTCTGTGTGTAGCTGCTGCTGCTGCTGCTGCTGCTGCTGGGTGAGCTCCAGGGTAACTTTGAGTGCTGCCAGTGCGTAGGTCAGCTGGTGCACAGCAGCCAGCATGGTGCGCACCACCTGCAAGCACATAGGGAGCAAACCAGGCGGCCACATGCAAACGTCCGACAAGTGTTGCAGCAACCCCTCCACAGCGATGCGCTGCTGGCCGTGATTGAAGCATGCACCCCAGCTTGATATTGGCAGGGAAGTGCGGCAATCCACACAACTCTTCAAAGCAAACGCAGGGGCCATGCCGGCGATGCTGTGCCTGCCAACCTCCCAGATCCTTCTGCAAGCTTGTGCGATGTAGAACGTTTAGTTCTGAGTCGCAGCCAGCCCCCTGCAGCGGGAACTGGCCCAGCCGCGCACCCCACTCACCGGCGCCACTGCCAGGCGGCCCCTGCGCCACGCCAGCCAGGTGTCACGCTGCACCGCAAACTCAACGGGGACCAGCGCCCCCATCATGCGGCCCAGCAGCACCTTGGGCGGCTGCTGCAGCGACCGCTGCTGCATGCCACCCAAATCCGCTGCCTGCTGCGTGTCAGGGTCCTGCTGTGGTGACGCGGGATGGCTGGCAACCTGGTGCTGGTGCGGCTGCTGCGAGCTGCTGCCACTGCCAGCTGCTGGACCCAACACGTGGATCACAGCATCATGGGGTGAGGGGGGAGATCCAGATCCTGCTCTGGAAGGTGGTGCAGCACCGCCAGCCACAGCCGCACCACCACAGCCACAGCCAGCAGCTGCGCCACTGCTGCCGTTGGGTGAGGTGACGCTGGGGGATGTGCGGCGGCCTGCTGCTGCCACCGCTGCCACCCGCTGGTACTCGTCGCTGTACATGCCTGCTGCTGCCGTCACGCCCAGCGTCAGCACCTGGGACAGCTCCTCCAGCACCCACCTGCGGCAGGGCCAGAGCCCGCGGGTGCGGCGGCACAGTGCAGTTCAGGGTTGGCGGCGGCTGCTGCTGACTTGGCATTGCTTGCTGGTGATGTAGAACAACCAAGCCATCACTCCTGGGCTCCCAATATGAGCAGCAGTGTCTCAGCTCGACTGTGGCGCAGCCAATGCTTGGCATGCAGCTGGCAGAACCTGGGTTGGTGCCTCTTGCCATATCTAAACATCCAGGGATGCTGGGCAAGGTAGTGCTGCACAGCAGTCCACCTGCTGGGCTGGGCTGGGGCGGCCCCCTACCTGTTCCTGTACCACGGCCACAGCAGACGGTTCATCATCATTGCAAACAGGCAGCCGCCGCCCGTGGCCAGGATGCGGCCCACAAAGTAGGTCAGGCTGCCCACGCCGCCGCAGCAGCCGGTGTACTGGCACAGCACCATGGAGTTGAGCGTGATGTTGAGCAGCGTCAGCATCAGCCTGTACTGCCCGGCTGTGAAGGGCGCCGTTGCGAACGTCACAAACAGCAGGATGACAGCCAGTGCAGCTGGCTGGTAGGCTGTTGCTGCGTTGAACATGAGGGCGTGGCCGATGCACGCTCCTGCTACTGTCATGCCCACGCGCATGATGACCTGCGGCACAGCAGCCGGGCGTGGCAGTGGCTGACATGCGAAATGGGCACAGGGCGCTTGTCGCAAGTGCGCATGCTGTGCAGGCAGGCGGTGCCTCTGGCCCACGACCTACACTCAGCACTACTCGTGTTGAACACTGACTGACTGCCACACCAACCAACCAGTTGCTGCCGCATCTATGAACAAAGTGGCAGGCGCCCCTCCTGGAAACTTCCTGCAAGCTACCGCCGCTTCAGCAGAGCATTTGTGTGCGCAGCACCTGCTGCTGCACTGCAATGTGCACCCCGCAACAGAGCACATGTGCTGTCAGCCTCACCATCTCCGCGCTCGACTCCACCCGCTCCCGCATGGTGAACACCAGCGCCATGAACCCAAACATGGTCACGCTCGGGGACAGCCCCGGCAGGCCCAGTGCGACCACCACAGCAGCAGCCAGCGCCAAGCTGCAGGCCAGCCACAGCTTGAAGCCGGCCTGGAAGCGGCGCTGGGACGCCACAGCCCGCAGCCCTGGCGCGGTGCGGCGCAGCCGGTGCGCAGGCGGGCGGGCAGGCAGAGGCAGGGGAGGTTGAGGTCGGGCCAGGTGCAGCGCCACACTGCGCAAGGCCAGCCGCAGGCTGACGCCAGCCTGGAGCGGCTGGGGTGATGCCACGACGTCGCAATGCAGCACACAAAGGTGTGACACAGGCAGCTGCCATGCAGCACACCTTGACGAGTCGGGCTATTGATATGCACATTCATGCGGACCCGACAAGGCGGAGCAGGCGCTGCAGTTGAGCAGGCGCCGTCATCACCAAGCAGAGGGCTGTGGCAGGCAGCAGCGACTCGCGCCCGCCCCACACCGCGCCCCTGCTCACCCTGCCGCGACGTCAGCGCTGCAGGCAGCTCCCAGCAGCATGCCCTGGCCAGGCGCCGCCAGATGGCGGCACACAGCAGCACCTCCAGCAGCAGCGCGCCGCTGCTGACAGCAGCGCCACCCCCAGGCGCTGCTGCTGCTGCTGGTGCTGCTGGTGCGGCTGCAGTGCCAACGGGATGTGAAAACCTGTACCACATGCTCAGCCTGCCGACGCCAGGCACGTGCTGATGGCTGCCTGCGGTCCCTGCTGCCGCAGTTGCTGCTGGTGGTGTGCGGGATGTGTGAGGATTCTCCTGGCTCTGTTGCTGGCCTGCCGCCATGGCGCCGGCCGTGCTGTGCACCACCACAGCAGTCAAAGGCGACTCCTGCACTGCTGCTGCTGCTGCTGCTGCTGCTGCTGCGTGCATGCTGTGGCTGTGGGCACCAGGCCCACCTGGAGCTGCAGCCACAGCAGCAGCAGCAGTGCTGCCACTGTTTGCAGGAACGCCATCATGCTTGTCAAACTGAGCCGCAGCCGGCTCGTCTGCCTCCCCTGCTGGGGCTGCTGCCGCATGCACCGCTGCTGGCTTTGCTGCTGCGTATGCTGCGGCACCCGCCGTGCGGCCCCCCGCTGCTGCTGTTGCCGCAGCAGCACCCGCGCCACCACTGCCGTACAGCACGGCCTGGCCTGCCTCCTGCAGCTCCTGCCCCGCCTCAATCACGGCCAGCGTCAGGGTGCAGAAGAACATCAGGCTGACGATGCTGGCTGCCGGGTCCAGCTTGAAGGGCCTGCCGGCGCCTGCTGCTGCCAGGTCAGCCCAGTACTGCTGCGTCTCACAACGCAGCACCGCCAGCAGCTGCTGCTTGGAGGCGGCCCAACACACACCCAGCAGCACCGGGTCAGCATCCCTGCTGCTGGTGCTGCTGGGCGGGGCCGTGCGGCAGCAGCGGCAGGTGACGAGCGCCGCAGCAGCACGTGCCAGCCACGCCAGGGGACCCTGCTGGAGGCGCCTCCGCTGCTGCAGGCGCTGCTGCAGGGCCGTGGACAGGCCGGCGCAGAGGGCCGCTGTCTGCGCAAAGACGGTGCCGCAGGTGCTGCGCAGCGTTGGGTAGGCGGCCAGGCTCGCCAGCGAGGTGGTGTCGGGGCCCGGCTCCATCATGCCCTCAAGGGCGGCTACCCTGGCGGCAGGGAGCGGGGGGAGTGGCAGCGATGAGTGGAGACCCTGGCGACAGGAGCGTTGGGAAGGTGAGCCTGAGCCAGGCCATTCAGATGAACCATGCCAGCCGAGCGAGCCCTGCGGGGTGTTGCAGGACGGTCGCCTTGCATGCGGGACAGCAGCGGCTGTGTGGTGCGGCACTGTGTTCCCATGCGCCCAGACACCCCCAGCGATGCAACAGCACGGCGCATGCTGACGACGCAGCAAGTCGCCTCAGGCGTGCGCCAGCAGAAGCAGTGCAGAGCGTGTGAAGGCTGCAGAGGCAGCTCTGCACCAACTGACGCAGGAGGCGAGTGCATCCCGACCCCGGCACAACGCCTGCTGCCCCCCTCGGTGGCTGCGCTCACCGCTCCAGCAGGGCCTGCAGGGCATCGACCAGCCGCACCCAGCTGCCAACAGGCAGCGCCCCAGCAGCACCCACACCCGCACCCCCCGCGCCTCCCGCTGCTGCTGCCGCGTCCGCCCGCGGCTGCCAGGGTGGGCCCGCCGTCAGCAGCCGCAGCCAGCCAGCCTGCTCCAGCACCACCGCCTCGCGCAGCAGCCTCGCCTCAGCCAGCAGCGGCCTGACGTGGTCAACGCCACGGCCCAGCACCATGAACAGGTGGCGGGCAGCCTCGGCCTGCGCCGACACGGGCTGCTGCTGCTGCTGCTGCTGCTTGTGAGGTGCTGAGTGCTGCTGCTTTACACAGGAGATGCCTGAGGGATGCTGCAGCTGACTGTGAGGTGCGGGCTGCTGCCGGTGGTGGTGGTGATGGTGGTGGAACGGCGGCAGGTGCAGCCGCTGCAGCAGGTGTGGCCTCTGATCCCACCAGCTGCTGGCCTCTGCATCTTCGCCCACCACCTGCAGCAGCGCACCGCCCCGCTCCCCGCCTGCTGCCGCCTCTGACGCGGCCTGCTCCTCCACACCAGGCACGGTCGCTGCTGCTGCTATGGCAGCTGCGGCAGCAGCGGCGTCAGGCGGTGATGCAGGCCCCCGCTGCTGCTGGTTGTCGTCCTCCTCCTCCTGCTGCTGTTGCTGCTGCTGCTGCTGCTGCTGCTGCTGCTGCTGCTGCTGCTGCTGTGAGGCCTGGCTGCTGCTGCTTGCTGCAGCCACCACAAAGCTGGCCAGGCCCCAGTGACTGGGCTGGCTCAGGGCCACCATGCGGTCCAGCTCCACTGACGGGTGCGCGGCAAACTCGGGCACCTCCTCCAGGAGGCTCTGCTGCAACTGCAGCTGAGACGGTGGGGGTGATGTGTGCAGCGGGCCTGCAGCCTCCTCCTGCTGCTGCTGCTGCTGCTGCTCTGCTGCATTGCCTGCGGCTGCACCGGGGCCTGCTGGCAGGAAGGCGGCGGCAGCAGCAGCAGGAGACGCAGCCGCTCCTGCTGCTGCTCGAGCTGTGGGCTTGCCTGCTGCAGCAGGTGCCTGGCATGGTTCACCGCCATCGCCAGCCCTGCGAGCTGCACCTGAGAACGCGATCTGCGCCATTTTGCTGTCTGCGTTGCTGGTGCCGTTTGCTGATGCAACGGACATACGGCTTGCCAGCTGCTGCTGCTGCTGCTGCTGCTGCTCGTGTTGCTCCAGGCTGCTTACTGTCCCTGGCAGCAGCCCACCCTGCTGCGGCGGCGGCCTCAGCAGGATGGACACACACAGCGTCCCAGTCTGACCTGTCTTGCGCAGAGCTGTGATGATGGTGCTCATCGCTGCCTCAGTTGCCAGGCTGGGCAGCACCAGCAGTCCAGCCAGGAAGCTGGCCAGCGCCGCGGCGCCAAAGCTGAGCAGCATGTGGGCCAGGAAGTAGCGCCAGAGGAAGGCTGTGCTTGGCGCCCACAGCGACAGCACCACTGACATTCCAAACGTCATCAGCAGGTTGATGGCCTGGCAGGAGGCACGGCGCCCGCAGCAAGGCGGACACGGGGACACTGACGCAAGGCTGGTGTGGGGGCGCACGGCGCGCGCAGGCACTGACAGCATGGTCTGCAGTATCACAGGCAGACTGGAGGCGATGGCGGTGCGCATTGCGTACTTGCTGTGGTGCCCTTCACCTGCATTGCCACTTGCTCGTCGAAAGCTTTGCGTGGCTTCTGCATGCGTCTCCGCCTGGACCATTCTGCGGAAACTTCAGCAGCTGCTGGTATGGCTACGACCCTGCTGCAGCGTGCGGCACATGCAGCAGCTGCCAGGCCAACAGCCTGCAACACCAGCACCACCCACCGCACCTGCAGTGTCACCTTGAACGGCTGGTTGCTGACCCTAGCGCAAGCCACGAGCGCAAAGCCGCCGCTCGCCACCACCGCCGTGAAGGCCAGGCGGCCGATGCGGGAGGGGATCTGCAAGGAGACAGTCCCCTGCAGGGGCAACGGCCGGAGGGGGGGGGCAGCAACATCGCACACGTGTGCACTGCAGTATTGCGGAGCAAGTCTAGGCCGCCACATCAGCAAGCCCTTAACCTTTACTGGTGTTTGTATAATGCTGTGTCAGTCAGGTGCACATCCTGAATCTCTAGCACGTAAAGCATCTCCAACATCTATGTTGCTGTGCAAGTCAGCGCACACGTGTAGTCCAAGCATCCGCAAATAGCCATGCAGCACTTGCACGGTGTTGGGCCAGTTTTCTGGTGCTGCTGGTGCTGCTGGTGCTGCTGCTGCTGCTGCTGCTGCTGCCCCGCCACATGTGTGCTGCTGCAGCCTGCTCACCAGGATGCCAGCTGCAGCAATGCCTGCCCAGACAGCCCCCAGCAGGCCGGTGGCAGACAGCAGCAGCGTGCCGACGTGGTGGTTCTGCACCAGCAGCAGGTGAAGCACCACAACAAACACGCCAGCCAGGCAAGCCAGCGGGAAGGTGATGGCGCTGCAGGCAGGGCCAGGCGGCGGGTGCAAGGCACAGCAGCAGAGCTGGCGTTAGGGCTCAGGCACAGCAGCAGAGGAGAAGGAAGCCTGCCAGGAAGCCTGCAAAGAAGCCTGCATATAACCTGATGGCCCTGCAGCACTGCAGCATAGAATGCACATGTTTATTGCTGGGCACGGTGTGTTGTCAGGTACAGCAGCAGTACAGCCTGGGCAAGTTGCCGGGTGCTGGCATTGCTACATGCATCTTGGCTGCTCTGCACGAGCATCTTACCGTACAAATACCAGTAGGAAGCAGAGTGTTTGTCCAAAAGCCAGCTGCAGGGTTGTCTGCATGTGGTGTGCTGCAAAATGGCGCAGCAGGGCTTGCAGCCTGCTGCTGCTACCGCTCCTGCTGCGCGCCTCCATGCAGTTGATTCAACTTCTGTTCAGAGTATCATAACAACACCCTGCACCAATCTACATTCACATCATAAGATCAAGCAGAGTGCCGATGTCTCCAGACGACGTACGCGTGTAGTTCAGCAACGGTTTGTTTTGCAGCACGCCCAACACGCCATTCCTTGCCAATTATTACAACTCAGATTTACAGACCTCTTGCTGCCAGCGCGATTTCTCCGTCTCGCAGGCGAAGCACGGGGATGACCAATGCAACATTATGTCACGACCTTGTGCAAAAATGTAACTTACAGCGCTCACACTCCAGCACATTGCAGATCGCGAAAGTGAAAGTACTGTTCAGCGCTGTGAATGCACGCAAAAATTTCGTGCAGTACGACGTCGTACTGTCACAAGCAGGTCACCAGCCAACACAAGCACACAGCAGAACACTGGCCCAAACAGGTACAGCAACAACGCACAAAGATTGCAGGTAAGCACACATCAAGCACAATGGCAGCTATTGCAGCAGCCATACAGCTATACTGGGCCCTGCCACCACGGTTGACACCCAACAACAGCGTCTATTTGTCACTGGGAGCTTGCAACGCACACAACACGCTATGCCAACCACAATTCAGAACAAAAATGCATGAGTCATGAACCGTCCCACAGAGAAGTCCAATGCCCACTGCTCAGCCAACTTGGTTCTTCGTCAAGTGCCAAGTTTTCGCAGTGTCTGGCGAGTTTCTTGCATTGTAGGCTTTTCTGCAGCCGAGTGCGGTGCCATTACGATGACGGCGACCTTCAGGTCTTACAACAAGGCTGCAAAAACACATTGCTGCTGCTCACCCATTGCCCAGTTGCTGCCAGGGTTGGGTTGCCTGCAAGCAAAACACCCAACGTCAACTTGCCGCCGGCGCCAGGTGCTCTTTCACACCTTTTGAGGTTCAGAGCAGTACTAGCACAGCAGTGTGAGGAGTTCCCAGATGCTCCAGTCAACAATCGCCTTCACTTGAATCGGCTCCATGGCTAGGGCTCCGGTGCCGTTACAACGTTTTGCGAGAGTGACCCACTCCATAGTCGGGGGCAACACTTCGAAGGCAAGAGCACTCATGCTCTGGTTTGAGCTGCCAGCCAACCAGCACTGCGCCTGCTGCCAAGGGGCATGTCAGCACTGCTGGGCCGCTGGTGGCGCTGCAGTTCCTGCCATGTCTGCCTGCTCCTGCTCCTGCTCCTGCTGCTGCTGCTGCTGCTGCTGCTGCTGCTGCTGCTGCTGCTGCTGCTGCCGTATCCGCTTCAGCATGAGGTAGCACCTGTCAGGTGCACGGCCCTGCAGCACCAGAACACCACGCGGCAGCGGCACAAGCGGCAGGCTCAAGACACTGCAGGCACCAGGCGGCCCATGCCAGCACGCATTCTGCTCCATAGCCGCGATGCGACAATGTGCTCACCACAAGCTGCATCAGGACAGCCCACAGAAGCTGCCACTGACAGCCACGACATCAGCAAATCTGTCTTTGCTACTGCTTCACCACAGCTGCAGCCAGGTGCATGTGGCTGGGCTCAACACGCCACACACTTGCAGGCAGGCCATGCAGGGCGGCTTCAGCAGCTCCTGAGCCACCAAGCGCCACGCAACACCTGCTTTTACTCACTACTATTGCTGCTTGCTGCTGCAGTGCAAAGAAACAGCTACAACGCACTGCTGCTCCCATGCGTCCCACACCTCCAGCCGTGGGGGGCCCTGCCGGCTGCATGCCGCTCAAGCCGGCTGCCATGCCGTGCACGCGCCGCACCTGCAGGTAGGGCATCCAGGGCGCCTCCAGCGGCCCGTTCTTGTACCGCAGCCGGCGGTACAGCTGCGCAGCCGGCTGGTTGGTGGGGTTGCAGTGCAGCGCGGCGCGGCTGCAGCCCCAGGAGGCTGCCAGGCACTCCGCCTCGGCCATGAGGCGCTGCGCGACGCCGCGGCGGCGCAGCTCGGGCGCGACCGCGACGTTGCTGATGTAGGCGATGCCTGCGGGCAGTGGCGGGACGAGGGAGCTGCGGCAGTGAGCAGGGCCCCGATCAGTAGTACTTGGCAGTTTGCGTCACCTGAGAGCATTCTGGGACTGGCACGGATGGTGATGTGGGCTTCAGGCAAAAAGCTGTTGGAGTGTCTGCCCCAGGCAAGAGCTACGCAATTGGTCATAGGCAGTACAATCCAACAGGAACCTGCCTGACGTCAACATCAGCATACGTCCCTAGTCCAGCTGCAGCATTTATCAGGACCACACTACAACCGGTTATGCTACAGAGTTTTATTTCCAAAGACCCTAAGGTGCGGTAATAAAGAGGGCTTGGTTGTGGTGGTTTGACAAAATGTGGTTGCGTCTCAGTTCTGCTGGTGTTGTCTCCAAGCCACCCAAGTGTGCCGGCGCAACCCGAGTTTCAACAGATGACATGTTTGACTGCCGATGCTCCCAGTGGATGTCATAGCCCTTCGTTTTATGATACTAAGCGGGTTGTCCAGCCAGAATGTAAGATCCCCAGGTGTTCAACCGTCGAACTAATGTAATCTGCCTGAAACTGGCCTATGCCGCCCTAGCTGTTGCTGCCCTCACCTACTGATAGATGATTTTGACAGTATGCTTGGATTGGTTGTGCTTCTATAGTGCGATCTGCTAGATGAGTGGGGTGTGTCTAACACCGCAGATGTACCTAACGCTTACTCTGAGAGACTCTGCATGTATCTGAAATGGACACACTGCGTAGTAACGTGCGTTCATCTTTTTCCGTGGACTGTTGACAATGTGCTTATTTCACGGTGGCTCACAACATCTAAGATGGTGACTAGACGCACATGCAACAATCTCTCCTCAATCTACTGGTGCATGTATTCAGCTGGTCAGGACACCAAGACAAACAAAGGACACAGGTGAATCAGGGCAAGCTGCTGCTCCTGTGCTGCTGCTGCTGCTGCTGCTGCTGCTGCTGTGCACGCAGGCGACTCACCCTCTCGCTTGACCCATCCCACAGCGCCGTCCCTGCTGGCGCTGAGTGCACGGGGCGGGATGATGTCGCCAAACGAGTCCACCTGGGCCACGCCCACGATGCCTGCAGCAGCGCACAGCCAGGCCCACCATGCAGGGCCGCGCTCAGGCTCCCGTCACACGACAGCCGGCGAGTGTGCGGCTGAGCAGCATGTACGCTGTGCACGCAGCAGCACAGGCGCTGGCCATAGGCATGCAAAACGCAGATGGCCGCACCCGTTTGAAAGGTGCCAGGGCAACGGCTGCCCACCTAGCTGCTGGAAGCGTTGCCCCAGGCCTGGCAACACTTGGCGCTCCACCATGCGCGACAGCCAGTAGCCCAGCGCAGGGAAGCTGTAGTCAGCTGTGGCGGGCAGGCTGCACTCACTGCTGCTGCTGCTGCTGCTGCTGCTGCTGCTGTTGCTGGCCCTGCTGAAGCTCCTGCTGCTACTGCTAGTGCCGTTGCTGCTGATGGTATCTGCCTGGGCTGCTGCTGCTTCCACTGCTGCTGCGACTGCTCTGTCGTGTACGGCTCCTGGTGCGAGGTCTGGGTCATAAGCGATCAGCAGCTTGCAGCTGCAGGGCGTCGGCAAGTACGCAGCGGCGGCACACACCGTCAGTGCAGCTGTTGACTGAGCGTGCAGGAGCAGCCAGCTGGCTCCATGCAGCAGTGCGCTACATGTAAAAGTGGCTTGCGGGGGGTTGTTGCCAACAACTGACAGTGCATATCCACACTGCATAGGTTGCACTGCTGTGCACATCATACGCTATGCTGCAGTTGACGGTCGTGAGCGCTGGTGTGCAGCGTGCGTCTGCGTTGTTGCCTACGCACTTGCCCACGCCTCTTCTCGCCAGGTCATCGTTTATCTGCAGCGCCCAGATGCGCTCAAAGCGCTGCCACAGCGCAGCACTGGCATCACGGGGGTGGTCAAAGCAGGTGGCGTGCAAGTCCTGGGGTAGTGCGTGGGCGCAACAGCAGCAGCACACCAGCAATATGAAGGTGCGAGGAAGGTGGAGACAGTGTAGGCTGCAGTGCAGGTTGAGCCCCCCCTACCAGGGGCCTCACCATCTCAACAACTGCCAGCTGACCCCTTTTGGTGTAATGTAGCTGCTGGCAGACGCTGCTACCACAGTTCTGCTAGTTGATTTTCTCAAAGGGATGAGATGCAGCAAGTTCTCAGCACACGTGGTGGAGAAACTGAGAAGCTGCTGCAGCACATGCACATGATGAGAACAGCCGAACCTTACCGCTGCCGGGAAGTACTCCTGGGGAGTGCTAGCAAGAACAAGCAGCTTGGAAGCATCGACTGCTGCAGCTATCAGCCCTCGCTGTCTACCTTGCAACTGCTTGCGCTGCTGCTGCAGCAAGAAGGGCCTTGCTTGCACAGCAGCAGCACGCTGTGGTCTCCGCCTAGCAGTGCGGCTGCTGGCACTGTGCCTGTCCACGGGAAGCACGTGCATGGTCTGTATGCTGTGAGGTTCAAGATAGGGCTGGTCTCTCCAGTGGACGTTTGCTTGCTGTGCACTACAAACGGCCCTGGCCAAGGTCCTGTGGGCTGGTGCTAGATCGTGGCCATGACCACAACTGGACAGACAACAAGAAGTATCAATTTTTACCTACGAAGCTCAGATGCCGTGACATGCATCCTGGTGTGCTGCCCATCAGGGTTGTGCGGAGTGACTACTTTGAACACTTGGTGCAATCTTGAGGTGCCTTTCTATGTTTGCACGACCCATCACACCGTAAGCCTTCAACGCTTTTTTCTGACATGAAATGTGTAGGACGCTCTGCTGTGTAAGTTGCACCTTGCAGCAGCAGTTTCGCACCCAGCCCATAGCAGACACACCTCAACTCTCCACAACTCCTGCCGCTTGAGCATGTACTGTTGTAGCAGCTGTTGCTTTGACTACTGACGCAGCCATGTCTGCCGCTGCTGGCCAGTCCAGGCAGCGGCAGCAGCAGGCTGCAGCAGATGAAGCAGACACCCTATATTTGAAGATACCCCGCCAGTCTGGCGTAGCCATCCACTTCCCTGGATACATCAGCAACGTAGAAAACGCGCTGCAGACGCTAGGAGGCGAGGCAGCACTAGAGAAGGCCTTGCAGGACAACTCCTTGCTGAAGCTGCGGCTGCGCCCCGAGGATCCTGCAAGCCACCCGCTGTTTGGGGAGCGCCTGGAGCATCCCGGGCTAGTCCTCCGAGTGGCTAGGCCGCGAGGGCAGCCGGATGCCGCGCCGAGCATCAGCGTGGTGTGCCGCACGCATGCCGCCTATGCATTCACAGGGCTGGCAGACTACCAGTACCTGGGGCAGGACCATGGCCAGGTGCGAGGAGCAAGCTGCTGCTGCTGCTGCTGCTGCTGCTGCTGCTGGTGCATGCTGGAATGCACGTGAGGTACTTTGTTATGTTTCACAAGCAGCTGTGGGCAGCCATACTGTGCTGCGCTGCAACCATGACTCATTACAACTGCAGTTGCATGCATGCAGTTGCTCCACACCATATGGCTCTTCAAGGCATCACCCCAAGCTGAGCTTGCAGCAGCTGCACCCACTTGGTTGTGTTTTTTTTTTGCTGGGACCGCAGGCAAGCAGAGACTTGTCGCGGCTGTCGCAGCGCAACCAGCCCGCCTGCAGTGAGCCCTTCCGCAGCCGGCAGCCCTTCCTGCTGCTGCCGCCCATCTTCAGCAAGCAGGACATGCCCGTGGCATTTGCGTTCAGGGACCAGCCGCCACCGAAGGGTGAGGCCAGCGCATGCAACTGCAGCAGCAAACGCACAGCAGACACACTTCAATATAAGCACGTCACAGCAGTGCAGGTGACAGCCGCTGCAGCAATGATGGCAACGGCAGCTGCGTCATCGTAGCAGACATGCAGCAGCAAGCCAGCACCAGGCAGCAAGCAGTGATGTGCTGCCTTAGCTGGCAGGCAGACAGCAGGCACAACAAAGCAGTCTAGCACATGCACTGGCTGCAGTGGGTGCGTGCGCCATGGAGTGGCAGCAGCAGCAGCGGCTGCCGCATGCCTACCCTCCCCACCCCCCCGCTCCCCACAACATGTATCATCCTTGTGCTGCTTTTTGTCACCTGCTGCCTTCCCGGTGCTGCGTGCAGAGACTGAAGTGGAGCAGCAGCAGCAGCAGTCTGCGCGCAAACGCATAATCAGCTTCTACGAGCCTGAGCTGCCACCGCAGCTGCCCCTCCCTGAGGCTGCAGCCCAGTCCCCACAGCAGCAGCAGCAGCTGGACCGTCTCAAGGTGCGCTGCTGCATACTGGGCATGCCATGTGCTGGCAGCAGCCGCTCACACACGCCCCTCTTGGGGCAGGTACACCTCATTGCGTTCATTGAGCAGTGACTGGTGTTGTTGCATGGCAGCACAGCGTTTGTGTTTGACCTGCATTGCCGTCCAGTGGGGGTTAGCTATGCAGTCAGAACAAGGTTACATTGTGGTGTCAAAAGAGAAAACCACCGCATGTTGGGCAGCTCATGTGTGTGCTGCCGTCACTGCGGTTGCTGCACCACTGGTAGGAGTTGTTGGCGGAGCGTCCTGCGTGGCCGCTGGAGCTGCTGCTGTCGCGCATCCCAGGCAGCAGCGAGGCCAGCCTGGCGCCAGCACTGCAGGCACTCTGCTACCAGTTCAAGACAGGTGACCGCAACGCACACGTCACTGGATGCATTTGCAACATGGTGCTAGCTGTGCCTGTGCCAGCTATTCCCCACTGACTCCACATCATGCGCTCAGCTTCTGCAGTGCAGATTTTTTGTAATGGGCAGCTGCAGTTTGCTTGCTTTTGTAGCTGCTGTCGAGCTCTTGCAGTCTGTCCCTGGCAGCCCTGGCAACCGTGCTCTGGTCCAGGCTCGCGCCCGCCTCCCTTGCTGAGCTGGCGTGCGGCTCTGCCTGTTGTCGGCGCGCAGGGCCCTGGAAGGGCCTGTTCATCGGCTGTGGGTGGGACCCGCGCGCGTCCCTGGAGGGGCGGCCCTACCAGATGCTGGCCTACAGGCTGCCGCTGGAGTGGTGAGCGGCAGCCCCACACCCTGCTGCAGCAGCCCGCCGGCAGCGTGCCGTCCACGTCACCACGTGCCTCTGTGCCAGCGTCCCGCTGCAGATTTTAAGACTGCAGCCCTGGTGTTGCACGCTGCGTTGCCCTTGCCTCTGCGCTGTTGTACATCCACTTATTATACACTTATTACCTACTTATATACACCCACCAGTTTTTTTATTTTTTTTTGAATTTTTTTTTTATTTTTTTTTTGCTTTGCATCTCTTTTTAGTTAAAAATTATTCAAACCTACCTTTTGCAATTTTTTTTGCTTTGCCCTTTTTTTTTGCTTTGCCTTCCTTTAGCTTCGCTAAAGAAAGTCTTTTTACGTACCAGCATGCACTGAACGATCCTGCACGCAGACAAGGGCGACGTTGCTGTGTTCGCCTGATTCAATCGCTCTCCCTGTGTGTTGCCTGACCTGCTGCTGCTGTGCTGCTGCTGCTCCTGCTGCTCCTGCTGCCAGGTCCAAGGCTGTGAAGGCAGCCAAGGCAGCAGGGCAGCCGCTGCAGCAGCCAACCATGGAGCAGCTCGTCAGGTGGGAAGTCTGCTTTTGCCGTTCAAGCTGTACAACAAGATGTGTCAAGCGCAACTGCTCCAGCTTCGCCTTGGCATGTGTCCGCATGTGTCTGGCACTGACACAGTTCAGGCCAAAGCGTCAACAGCTGCTCCCCATCTCCTGCTCCTCTGCGTCGCGGCACACCCGCTGCTGCCTGCTGCACGTGTTTCTGCCTGCAGCTTCTCCGCCATGCCGGTCGGCCACACCACCTACCTGCAGCTGGCAGACCTGGCGCGGTCTGACGCGGCCATCGCGCAGCTGGTGGGTGGCGCGCCCGTGGCGGCCTCCACCCCGAGTGAGGCATACGGCTGGTTCACCTACAGCAGCAGCCAGCAGCTGCACCAGGCGCTGAGCATGGCCTTCAGCAGCGTGCACCTGCAGCGGCTGGGGGAGCTGCACCAGCAGCTGGCACAGTTGCCGCAGCAGGACGGGCAGGCAGCAGGTGAGCTGCGGGCGTGGCCCTTTGGTGTGTCGACTGAAGAGAAGTTGCTCACATGCGAAGTTGCTCACATGGGGCAGGTTTGCATCCAAGCATGCCTTGGTATGACACGTGTACCGTGTAGGTGCGCGTGCAGTGCTGGATGCTGCCAATGCTTTGTTGTCGCTGGTGCTGCCAGCACAATCACCTTGCAGGCTGGTGTGCTGACGCCATGCATGTGTCTGCTGCACGGGTGTCACAGCCACGGGTCTGCCGCTGCCAGCCAGCAAGCTCAGCAGGAGGCAGCGCCAAATGCAGAAGCTGCATGCCGAGCGCGCTGCCAGGGAGGCTGCAGCCGCAGCAGGAAAGCAGCTGCAGCTGGACGGTGAGCAGCAGCAGGACGGCCAGACGCAGCAGCAGCAGGGTGAGCAGGCACTGGATGGCCTCGTTTCAGGGATGCTGAGCCTAGGTGCCGCTGCTGGCCAGCAGGATGAGCTGCAGCAGTGGCTAGCAGAGGAAGCAGCAGCAGCAGAGGAGCGGCGGCAGCGGCGTGCTGCTTCTGCTGCTGCTGCTGCAGGCAGTGGTGGGGAGGGTGGTGACGCCAGTGGGGTGAGTGGCACTGATGGCGGGGAGTCGACTGACGCTGGTCTATCCGGGAACGACTCAGACTGGGTGACGTCTGCTGGTGAGACGAGTGGCGATGACGATGATGCAGTGGGCGGCGGCAGCAGTGACTACGCAGGTGCCGGTGATGAGCTGGATGAGTATGATCAGTATAACCAGGATGTTTGATCATGAGGAGGCTCAGCAACCTGCTATGCAGGCGCCGGTTGTGGAGTTGTGGAGTGGCGCATGCGCTGCAGATGTGACAGGAGCCTTGCAGCAGTGATTATGCTGGTGCTGGTGGTGCCCAGGGACGATGGGGGTCACCAGTCACTGATTGCAACCTGAGACACTAGCAGAAGCCGACTGGTATCTACCTGTAGAGGGGCATGTACGGCGCTCGGGAGGGAAGGTCCTGCCCTACTTGCTCTGCATGCAAGTGCTGATGGTGCAAGGTGGTCCTGTTGAGTCAATATGATGGCAGTGACTGCATAGTCGGCTGGCAGTCACCATACCACTGTGCGGCAAGTTGCTGCTCGGCAGAGGGCACAGCACGCACTCATTTGCATGTAGTAAGTAAGTAAGTACACTACGCTGGGGCTGTTGCCAGCGTAAGCTATGGCTTGAGAGGGTGTGTGTGCCCAGGGCCGTTGCAGCACTGGACTAGCACGCCCCCTACCTGTGCCCGTTAACCCCAAAGGTATTATGGGTTGTCAGTCGCAGTGGGTCAATGTCGTGACTTATGTCTCTATTTTCAGGCTTCGCACTATCACGGTGGTAAAACACGGTGGACAACGTGGCCGTGACCATGATGGTCTGGGCACGAATGAAGTCACATGACCCAGTAGCCACGGCGACGGCACGGTGCAGTCACGGTGCCGTGTCGGTTACGGCACCGTCATAATTGATTCACACATCGTGACTGCAGCTAAAATTGGCTCGGTATACCATGTAACGATTTACTGACGCGGACACTTGCCTGCCCCATGCAGGCCAACTATACAGCATAGCAGCATGGTCACAACACCCATGCTGCTGAAAGCAGCTGCTGCCAGTGTCAGCAGATTGCTGCTTGTAATGTAAGGCTGCCCTATCCTCACTGCACTCTACCCACTCTGTCGCACCAAACCTTGATACAAACCAACCTCTCCCACCTTTCATGCCAACAACCAAACCACACCTGCTTTGCCATGTAAAGCACATATGTATCATGCAACATCATCATGATGTTGGAGGGATGTGCACAGCAGCAGCACTGTGACCTAGCAGCACCTTGCTGCAAGCAAAAACAGCAAAGCCCCCATGTACCAAGATGTGGAAAACAACCGATACTGAACAGAACCAGCTGCTCCCACAACACCTGTACTTGCACTTCAGCAGTTTTAGCGCTCCAGTCCGGCTACTGGTGGGCTGCACGCGGAGCAAAGCTTGGACAAGCGTCTCGAACACCAAGCCATTTGGAGCTGTGTGCACCGAACATGAGGCGTAAGGGCGCAAATAATTGCACAGAAAGCAACGGAGAACAAGTAGGGGACAGACGGTCGCCGTGTACAGCATGCTGAGGTGGCAGCTGCAGCACTTACTGCTAGCTAGCCCTAGGTCTGTAGGGTGCCATTGGGCTGCCAGCAGGACACCAGCTGCACTGCAGTGCAATGGCCACGTCAGATGTACTATACGGAACTAGGCACTGCTGCAGACTGATTGCATGATGTAAGGTTAACATCAGTTGCATGTTTGGGCTGTGGGGTGCCATGGTGCCTTGGCCAAGACCTGTACTGCAATCATACTATGCCACAACTGGTCAAAAGTTGAAGCTCATGTTACTTTACTTATTGTCGTCGACGCACGTTGTCACTGCAGGTACTGGCCATTGCTCTTGGACACGCATCCCTTTACAGAGATGCTCGCGTGTTATGTGCAGCAGCCCAAGCCCATAGAAGCTGCAGGGAGGCTGTGCACAGCAGTGCTGCTGCCCTTGCACGTACAGACGGCAGCATCCAGCAAGCAGGCCCAGCACAGACCTGCTTAGACATCTCCATCAAAATCGGCCCTCCCAAACCTAGAGCAAAAGGTGGTTGTGCTGCACCTGATGCTGCCAGCACTAACCTGCAGCAGTACGCAGCTTTGTCCAATGGCTGCCAAAACACGCGGCGCTGGCTCAAAGCATTGATGTGTTTGCAATCAAGACTTTGAATACTGCAACACGCACTGAAGCACAGCAGCTGATGACACAAGCATTACAGGCAGCAGCCCTGCCAGCAACAGAGCCCCTGGCTGCAGCACCAACAGGGACAACAGGCAAGCGGCACAAGAAGCAGCAGAAAGAACAGCAGCAGCAGCAACAGCAGCAGCAGCAGCAGCAGCAGCAGCAACAGCAGGGAATGCGCCTGGCCAGCTTCAGCAGCGACTGCCTAGTGGAGCCCAGCGTGCTGGCTGCGCTGCCAGCACACAGCCTGATGCGCCTGGACCTGGGGTTCACCATCACCAACAGTCACGATTTCAGCACCTGGAGCATCACTCACGGAAAAGAGCTACCCGCAGCTCTAGCTGGGTTGAGCCGCCTGCAGCACATCCGTCTAGCCACCTCAGGGTGGTGCGTTGATGACGAACTATGCATGATCCCTGCCAACCTGGCACAGCTCAGACAGCTGACATCGTTGGAGGTGAATGGCGACTGGTGCGAGCGGTTGCTGAAGCAGCTGCTGTTGCAGCCGCTGCCGCTGCAGCAGCTGCGCTTAGAGTTGCGAGGCTGCCCAATGGCAGGCCCTGCAGCGCTGCATTGCACAGCATGGCACACCTCACCAGCTTGACGGAGCTGAGCAGCAGCTGCTGGATACCACCTGACCTTGTGCTGCCAGCCCAGCTGCGCAAGCTGAGCTGGAAGTACCAAAGGGACAGCAGATTCATGGGCACCATTGCGTCATTACACCAGCTGACGTACCTCAGCCTTGGCGTTGATTTTGTGGAGCATGCAGCGCTGCAAGGCACGGCACGGCTGCCTGCCCTGCAGCACCTGGAGCTGACGTGCAGTGACTTGTGCTGCCTGGCTTGCACAGCCCGCGCCTGGCCTGCACTGCCACAGCTACGCGTTTTATCTTGCGACGTAAACATTTATCAAGGCCGGCTTACGGGAAAGGGGGGCAGGCCCCATGCAACAAAGAAACAGCTGGCAGACTTCCTTGTGTGGCTGCATCAACCAGCCTCACTAATTTGAAGTTCACCAACTGGAAAGACACCTACCTGGGCACACACAGCAGCCCAGCATGCTCCAAGCTGGCAGGCCTGACCGACCTGCAGGGCCTGAATCTGCGCTGTGCGGGTTTCCAGCCTGGCAGTGCGCTGGCACTGACAGCACTCACCGGCCTGACGCGCCTGGTGCTTGGAGCAGCAGCTGATGACACTGATCAAGAGACAGCAGTTAAGCTCCTGAGCGGTCTGCCGCAGCTGTATGACCTGGCCCTAAGCGGCGATGGCTTGCACAGCATGAAGTGTTGGGCAGCAATAGGCCGCCTGGTCCAGCTGGCGCGGCTGGACCTGTCGTGGGCTGGTTGCCTGACTGAGGAGGGCTTGATGCAGCTGACAGGGCTGACGCGGCTGCAGCAGCTGGTCCAGCGTAACGTGCCAGCAAAGGCGGTTGAGGCGTTCTGGGCAGCAATCCGCCAGCAGCAGCAGCAGCAGCAGCAGCAGCAGCAGCAGCAGCAGCAGCAGCAGCAGGGACATGGCTGGCACTGCTGGTTACAGCATCAGCTGATGATGAGTACGAGGCATATACGCAGGGCATGGTCAATGTTTTGTGTCATGTGTGATGTTCATGTGTGCACACATGTGCACTACAACATGATGGGGTACCGGTCGAGCCATTCTCTGATGCATGCAGTACATCTTTGCGGACACGAGTCACATGCATGTGTCAACAGCTTGGCATGCATGGCTGTGGTTGGTGGCATAAGAGGGGTTGTCAGCACATGCTGCTGCTGACACGGCAGATGATGTGGCAGTGTAGATTGTGCCCAAGTGGCAATGTGCCGCAAATTCAGGACACCGTCGTGGCTCGGCACAGTCGGCCCACTGGGTAACACCAAACAAACTGTCACTCAGTGCATGCGTTCCCAAGGACACTGACAGCGCAAGGAGTGCGCACTGCATGCAGAGAGGAGCTGAAACATGTGTGGAGTGTGGCACAAGTGATGCATGTCTGGTGCTGGCTGGCATCAGCCGTACCAGGAGACGGCTGCAAATGCATGCTGCTGGCACTGCATGTCTGCATGGCGGCAAGCCATGCAGCACCATATGTCAAATTGCATCACAAGTGATCATGGCCGCCCTGACAGTTCAATGACGCTGCCTGAAAGTGGGACACATTTATGCGCATACAGTGCATGCACCGTGCACTGCTGCGGCAGCCAACCGGCTTGCTTGTACATGTTGCTGATGCTACTGATGCTGACGCAGCAGCCTGGGACTGGCAGCACAGGAGGCCCTGTATCAGTGTTGAGGTCAATATCTTGCCCTGGTCAGGCCTATTTGGGGCTCTTGTATAATGGCAGTCAAGAAATGACGATGCATGGTTTTCAGAGGGTGGCCATGTCTGGGCTGCAGGGCTGCAGCGCCCCAGCTCATGCAGTGGAACCACTGCAGCTGTGACAGAGACTCGCCATATCAATGGCCATCGTGATGTTGGTATGGCATCAATGCCGTCATGAAGTTTTACGTGTGTGCAGTGAAGCAGGTGTTGGCAGCAGCAGAAACTGGCTGCTGGTGATGCCATCACCCAGCGGGCCGCATCAACTGCCAGCACAAGGCCCAGGAGCCGTTTAAAACTCGTTCTATTGCAAGGCGTTGGTAGTGCATGTGAAAGGCAGGTCATGTTCCAGATAGTTGCAAGTGTGCGTCTCTTGGTAACGAGGGCTGCCCTGCATGAGATGAAGGACATCAGATACCCTGGCTACAGACGTAGCTGGTATTGTTGGTGCACTGCTATGCACACCATCATGATGTCGCAGGTTCATATGCGGTTGCTGGCAAAGTCTCAGGGCTTGCAACTACATCCACAGTGGGTGGAGCCAGCTTTGCTTACATGCGCAGCCTCGCATGCAGGGGTAGGGTGACAGTTGCAACTGCTTTCCTTTTGCTGCTGCTTTAGAGTGCTTCTTCTTCTTGACATCCAGGGTTCAGGACTGAAGAGACGACACCACGCCCCCCGTCGAAGTTGTCACTGCAGTGACAGCTGACAGCTGACAGCGACTGCAGTGACAGCTGTGACAGGTTTGTGGTTGTCAGCTCTGCATAGTCTGCATCACATGTCAAAAGGAGCAGCACTTTTACACATGTAGGGCCTTCAACCACAAGCAGTACTTGCAAACATTCTGGAGCAGTGCTCCCTCCTCCGTCCGTCCCGGTGGGGCGCGGGGCCGATGGCGTTGATGCTATGGCTTCAATTGGTAATATGATGATGATGAACCACAAGCAGTCCTTTGCTTGCATGCTGTAGTGCCGTGTTCTTTTACAAGCAGTCAATTGCAAGAGGGAGCTCCTTGAGGTGCCCGCGGTTGCTGAGGCTGACCAGTACATGTAGTCACTAGGTTGGCGACCGTAGAGGGTACAGTCATCATCATCATCATATTACCAATTCAAGCCATAGCATCAGCGCCATCGGCCCCGCGCCCCACCGGGGCGGAAAGAGGAGGGAGCACTGCTCCAGAATGTTTGCATGCATTGCGCGCATCCCAAGACTTAACAAGAAAAGCAGCAATACAAGGTGACACCATCCAACATCTTCCAGAACTGCCCCAAATATCATCAGATACAAAATGCAACACCTTGATTGACGAATCAGCCATGGACAAAACGCTGCGCAACTTTTCAGCGCAACCAGGCAGGGATCTGATCTCAGCAAACATACTATCCCGAGGGTACAGTGTGTAAAAAGGAGGGTACAGTGTGTAAAAAGGATGGGTTTTAAACCGTTTTCCAACGGCTCCTGCCCAGTGGGCTCCAGGTGATGCACAGCTGCACTGCAGGTGTGATACCTCCAGGTGTGATACCTCGAGCAATGCTGGACAAGGAGACCCCCGCCCAAGTTTCTGTGTGCCTGTCACAGTCCCGATGGGGCGCGGGGCCGATGGCGTTGATGCTATGGCTTGAATGGGTGATTTGATGATGATGATGATGATGATGATGATGATGATGATGATGATGATGATGATGATGATGATGATGATGATGATGATGATGATGATGATGATGATGATGATGATGATGATGATGATGATGATGATGATGATGATGATGATGATGATGATGATGATGATGATGATGATGATGATGATGATGATGATGATGATGATGATGATGACGACGACGATTATGATGCCTGTCACAGTCCAGTTACAGTGCCATAGACCCCTGCCCAAGGCAGCTTGCCACACCTGATCAGGTCACACCTCATGAGGTCTGGTGATGTGTGTAGGGCCTGGCAGCCTTGCTGGACACCCTGTCAGTGACGGTCCGGGACAGTCACCTGTCCAGGGCCTGGAACACCCTGTGTTTTGTGTTTATATGCCTTGCACGCAGTATTGTTTTGTTTGCTGGCCAGGTCTTGTGCTTTGATTGCCTGCAGGTTCGTCTCCCTAGGTGGGCTGAGCAGCCGGCTGTTGGTTGGGGGGGCCCCTCTTCGGAAGAGTGCGCAGTACAGAATACCGTGTTCTGTACGGTACTGCCGGGCGCCTCATGAGTCTGATCAGACAACTCAGACTGCAAGTTGCAGTACAGTGTGCAGCCTGGCAGCTGTTTTGTGTCAGCAGCTGCACTTCATGGTGGTTGTGCTCCACCGGCAGATCACGTAACAAGTGCAAGATCAACAGAATGCTCCAGCACACCAAACAATTGGGCACATGTGCAGGTGTACACTAAAAGCTTGAAGTGTCTGTAGTTCTTGAGCGGGCAGCACACAGTTGGAGTTGAGAAGATACACGCTGGCCCCGTCTTCTTCGCTGACATCAGGCTGACAAATGCAAGACATCGACGGGTGCAGGAAGTTGCAGTTCAGTGAGCAGTGACTAGGGTTGTTATGTTATCACATTGGTTGTTACTCCGTTTCGGCCCCAACTATGATACGGTCTAAACTGCCGCTCTACACTTCCCTGCGTAGGCTGAAGATGGACATGTATGTTGTGATGACTGCCCGTGCCTGTGGCTAAATACAACAGTACTTGTGCGTGCCTACCTCTGCCTCGGATCTGGGCCGCTGCTAGCACCCAACTCCCCATTGTCATCAGTCCAGCATCTCACATGTTAAACGGTTCGATGGCCGGTGTCGGTCTGAACGTCACACCCCGCCTGCAGCGAACACTGCCAGTGGCATCTTTTTCAGGACAGCAACATATAGGTGCAGTTTGCAGACCTCAAGTATGCGCTGGGACTCCAAAGTACCAACAGATCAGTAGCACAAGCTTGCTGCGCCAACAAAGTGAGTAAGAACAACCCTGCTTGAAATTCAAGCAGGTTTGTCGCGTGCTTGTAAAGCCAATATATACAAATAAAATGATCAATCAGGCTGCGCAGCGTCTCTCTGTCACTTCTGCTCATCACGTGCTGCTTGCCCAGCAGGACGCGTGAACTGCCAATCATCCTCAGCAGCTGCAGCGGTGACCGGCGGGGGTGGCAGCAATAATGTTGGCTCAAACGGAGGAGGTGATGGAGGAGGTGGTGGCGGTGGTGGTGGAGGTAGCAGTGGCAAGGGTGAGCTACTGAGTGTGCAGCAGATGCTGCTAGCACTGTGCAGCAGATGCTGCTAGCACTGTGCAGCTCATGCCACCTCACGGCCCTGATGCTGCCAGCAAGTACAGCGACATGGGCATGGTTCATTACCCAAGTGGCAACCCCAACCTTTGTACGTGGTCCATCCGCGACAGTGCAGCAGCAGCAGGGTGCCCTGGCAGCATGCAGCGCTGCTGCAAGGATATGCTTGCAGCGCCTGCCTTTCACCTGCTCTGCAGCCGCTGCCACATCTGGAGTCGGCATATCAACTGGCAGTCCTTGCCACTCCTTGCATAGCAGCACACCTGTCTTAGCTGGAGAGTGCCACATGGCCCTGTGTGCAAGCTTATGAGCGGTGGTGCGTCATGGTGTGCGCCAGGCCCCCCACCGCCGCACAATGCTGATGCTGCGTTGCTGCAGGTGACGGCATGGACCCTGCGCTGGTTGCTCTGCTGGCAGCAGCAGGCAAGTCAGCCAGCAGCTTGCCTGCTGATATGGCAGCAGCAATCACCAAGAACAAGGTGAGGCTGTGCACCTGGCACACAACACAGCAGACATGATGCTGCCACATGCAGCAGCAGCAACAGCAGCAGCAGCATGGCTAGCACTGCACCCTGAGTCATGTAGCAGCTCTGTGCGCAACTGTTTCAGGGGAAGGGTGGTCTGGTGCGCCCTGTGATTGCGCTCACCGCCGCTGCTGTACCCTGTGCCCCACCTCACCACCTGCCAGGTGACCGCTGAGATCTTGCAGCGCTACCTGGAGATGGAGGCATCACTGCTGCTCGGCTGGCTGCTGAAGTTCCCAGGTGGGACGCTGGTGACTCGGTAGTACTGCGTGAGATGCGTGAAGTCACCAGCCGCTGTGCCAAGCGCAGTCCATCAGGTGCAGAAACGGGCGGGTGCCGACCCAGGTACGGTGCTACAAACCTCCTGCTGCTGCTGCTGCTGCTGCAACGGATTGGGAAGGGCCAGCAGCACGCTTACTGCACCTGCTGCTGCTGTGTGTCCTGCTGGTGTTGACTCATGCAAGGCTTCCGTGAGCGCCTGCTCGCCGACCCCTCCTTCCTGACAAAGCTGGCCATTGAGGTGGGCATCGGCGTGTGCACCAAGTGCACTGCAGAGTATGCCAAGCGCGGGGAGAGCTTCAACAAGGTGAGGGAAGCTGGGTGTCTGATGGGGCGACAACACCCAGCTGGGGGGATGCAGGGTTTGGTGTCTAGAAGTGAAAGCGTGAGTCAAGGTTCATGCAGCGTTGACGGGTTGAAGCATGGAGCAGAGGCCCGGAAAAGGTCAGCACAACAATGCTTTCGGTCTGGACTGTCTACAAGTTGGCATCCAACCAAGTTAAGCAGCTGAACCTCACCATCCTTGTATGCTTCACTGGACCTTGCTGCCTGTAACACACTTTGAGCGGGTTTACCTTTTCATGATGTGACCTGTAGTTGGCTGGGCTACCATTGTTGTCAACACCAGCGTTTGGGGATTGGTGTCTAGGACAAGTCAACTTGTCTAACACGCATCATACAAGGTTGTGCACAGACCATAACACACATGGCACAACTGAAAACATGCCATTCCCCACATTGCAACTTCTGCTGCTCCAGACCACACCTTCCGCTCACCACATGCTGCTCGCTGTTCCCCCGCAGGAGCTGGACTTTGTTGCCGCCAACGTGGTGATGGCCATCATCGCAGACTTCATGCTGGTGTGGCTGCCCGCGCCAACTCTGTCGTACGCAGCCGCGGCCTCAGCCAGCAAAGCCAACCTGTTTGGCCGCTTGTTCGCGGGCTGCCCGGACAATGCCTTCCAGAAGGTGCAGCCGGGTATGCCTGCGTACACGCTGATGCAGCGCCTGGGCGCGCCGCTGCGCAACGGCCTGAAGCTGGCGTGCGTCGGCTTCAGCGCCAGCATGATTGGCGTGTGCATGACGAACGCGCTGATGGCGGTGCGCCAGGCGCTGGACCCCGGCTTTGTGCAGCTGAACCAGAGCCAGGACGTCATCACGACGAGCTTGGCGTACGGCGCCTACATGGCCACCAGCAGCAACATCAGGTGCGCTGGCTGCCCCTGCATGCTCGCCCGCTGTCCCGCTGTCTGCTTGATGCAACGCGTTGTGCTGCTGCGCTGCGCGCCATCCTCCTGTGCCGCCGCCCTTGGCGCCACAGCCGGTGCTTGCCAGCGCCTCACTCAGTTGTGATGCCGTCCGGCACACTGCCGTGCCGACAGCGCCAATGGCTCGCGACTGAGGAGCTGCACTAGCACCTGGCAAAACAGCACACCATCTTCTTGTGTGCCTCCCTCTCCCTCTCAAGCACTGCTGGCCTGCCATGTCACGGCGGTGGTGGCCTGCAGGTACCAGGTGCTTGCTGGTGTGGTGGAGGAGCGCGGCATTGAGACGCTGTTCAAGGGCAACTACAAGCTGTGCGCGGCGCTCAGCTTTGTGGTGCGCACCGGCAACACCTTCCTGGGCAGCCTGCTGTGGGTGGACTTCATACGACTGCTGGGCATGCAGCAGGCCTCGCACTGAAGGGCCGGGGCGCAGCCAGCAGCAACTCCCAAGTTTCTGTGCATGCTGGGTGTGCAGGAGGCTGCGGGCGCTCTGTAGTAGAAGCATGCCATGCACGTACGGCAGCAGCTGGGCATGCAGCAAGCCTGGCAGTGGTGCAGGAGTAAGGACATGTAGTGCAGCTTGTGCAGTTGTGCAAGTGCAACGACTTGCGAGCCAACACAGCAAGAATGCAAGCAACACATGATTCTTACAGCAGGGCAGCTTGCCAGGAACAGCAGTGGTGTCTGGCAGCAGTCATCAGCTATCATCATCATCATCAGCAGCAGCAGCAGCACCAACAGGGTGCCCGTACTACAGCAGTCGGGGGCAGCCTTACTTACAGCAACCAGCCCTCAGACCAGTGACCAGTGGCGCGGGGCCGATGGCGCTGATGCTATGGCTTGAATGGGTAATATGATGATGATGAGACCAGTGACCAGTCGCTGAACATGTGAATTGTCGTGTGGTGTAATGTTACAATTGCCACTGCTTTATATAATATAAATTATATTGCTGCTATCAAATGGTGATATGATCGCTGTTTCAATTGCGAGCTGGCTCCCGTGCTCGTTATCTAATTCTGGTCTCGGAGGCTTATCGCACCAACGCTGGTGGGAGTCCAGGGGGTAACCCCGTATACTTTGAGGTCTCTGCTACTTACCAGTCCGCCCAAGCCTAAGGTCAAGCTCATATATTTTAGTTGTTGTTATGATGATAATGTTCTGACAATGAGCCCATCACTGCACATTTACAAACTTAACATTGCTTGCTGCTGCTGTTTGCCATGCTTACTGCTGCAATTATTGCTTGCATGTGACAAGTGGCCACGCTGCGGGAGCTGACAACATATGTTCACCTACCAACGCTGTACTGCTGTGTTTTGTGCCTGTTTGCAGGATGGGTCGCGGCTTGAAGTTAGCCCCGGCGGGGAACACCTTGTGTCCGCTTGATTGAAAAATTCATGTGTCTGTAAAATGTCTGGTACACCACCAAATCACAGTTTGGGTTCACCCTCTAATGTTATTCATTGTTGTTGCAACTGTAAGCATATAGGAAACTCGCTTGGCTAATACCCTTACCTGCCACTGCCTGCAAACTGCCATGTGTGCGTGTAACATCACCGTTCGGCACCGGTGCGCTGTTGCACAAACACAGGGGAGAGGGCTTCTGGTGGGGGTTACTGCTTGTTTCCAGCTCTGCACTATGCAGCAACAGCAGTAGCAGTGCTGAGGTGCAGCAAAGCAGTGTGCATGCATAACCTTGCTCCCTCATCATCATCATCATATCACCCATTCAAGCCATAGCATCAGCGCCGTCGGCCCCGCGCCCCACAGGGGCGGAAAGAGGAGGAAGCACTGCTCCAGGATGTTTGCATGCATTGCGCACATCCCAAGACTTGACAAGAAAAGCAGCAACACACGGTGACACCATTCGACATCTTCCAGAACTGCCCCAGAAATCATCAGATACAAAATGCAACACCTTGATTGACGAATCATCAGCCATGGACAAAACGCTGCGCAACTTTTCAGCGCAACCAGGCATAGATCTGATCTCGGCAAACATACTATCCCTCTGAGCAGAAGTAGCAGGGCAATTAAACATCAAGTGTGACAACAACTCAACTTCTGCACCACAACAAGGACATCCTGATGCTATGGCTTGAATGGGTAATATGATGATGATGAACAAGGACATCCTGAAGTGGAGTTAGCTCTGCGACCCCCAAACTGACTAGTACGCTCATGTACACACAGACAACCCATACGAACACACAAAAGCAATTCAATACCACGTGGTATTGCCACTGAACGCAAGTACGGCCTAGGCCTCCTGAAATCCATAGCATCGACATGAGTGGGATGCACATGAGCCACATACCGACTCAGAGTGGAGTGTTCCAACGTTTCACATGCAATCCTTTCAGCATGTAGTGTCCTGACCTGCTTGTTGACATGGCTCTTGCACGCAATGGCTCTGCCTTCCGCGGTCACTACATTCACACCATACTTGCACAGCAGGCTCTGCACATAATTGTGCCATGGTGTCACCGCCACAGCACCACTAGGACGCCTCCATTCAGCTGTAAACACTTGATTTGGCAGCCGAACGCCCTGCATACGCTGAATCCTGTAGTAGTACTCCAAAGCCCTCTGATGAAGCCACATATGCAACGGTTTCACACCCCATTCTGCCAAAGAGAGCTGAAGAGCATGGGCGCTCCTTGCCACAGCGCATTGCGCATTTGATGTTGTCTGTCTGCACTTTGTCAATCTGCAGTTGCCTAGCTGTGGACGAAACCAAACCTCACTGCCATATTCAACAATGGGACGGACACACGTCAGCAACAGTATGTGTTTAAGGATGATATGTTTGCTGAGATCAGATCCCTGCCTGGTTGCGTTGAAAAGTTGCGCAGCGTTTTGTCCATGGCTGATTCGTCAATCAAGGTGTTGCGTTTTGTATCTGATGATATTTGGGGCAGTTCTGGAAGATGTCTGATGGTGTCACCGTGTATTGCTGCTTTTCTTGTCAAGTCTTGGGATGTGCGCAATGCATGCAAACATTCTGGAGCAGTGCTCCCTCCTCTTTCCGCCCCGGTGGGGCGCGGGGCCCGATGGCGCTGATGCTATGGCTTGAATGGGTAATATGATGATGATGAGTATGTGTTTAACCTCCACACTGATGCTGCGGCTCTTCCAAATTGGCATGAGCGCACCCTTCACACCTTGCTCCTGAACGCCAGCTTGCTGGCAGCTTGTGTTGCTCTGCTCTGTATTTGGTTTGTGCTGCAGATGCAAGTTTCAGTGTGCAGACAATATTGGAACAGCCCTGACATGCTTGGGTTCAGTGCGAGTGACATCCTGGACTGGAGTACAAGACCAGCGGCAAGCGTGGGATGCCCCATCGATGGGGTGGGCGCCGGCCCACCTCACACTGTGCTTTCCGCTGAACTTCTGCTTGCTTCAGGTAATATTTTGAGGATGTTCAAGATCGTGCATGCGTAGCCTCTACCTTTGCTTCCTGGACGTGGAAGGGCCGGCGCCCCGGAAGCGGCTCCCATTGGCCTCAACTTGCTTCATGTTCATCAGTACAACCCAATGGCGCAGTACAGTGGGTGGAGCCAGCTTTGCTTACATGAGCAGCCTCGCATGCAGGGGGTGGGGAGACTCTTGCTTGCCTTTTCATGCTAGGTGCTGTTCTTCTTCATATGAGTAGCCCAGATTCATAAAGTGTGTGTAAGCGTGCTTTGAAACAGCAGCAGTGACATCATGCTGCGGATACACCTGATATGTGGGTTTGCAGCCTGAGCTGTGCCTCCGAGGGTCTGCCAGCGCATTGGTAATAATAGATGTCATGGCAGCTCTGCAGGTTTACAGCACCGCAGCCGCAGCAGGTTGTTCGGGTGCTGCCGTGTGTTTGCATCATATGGTGACGGTCAACGCAATGCTGTGCTGTAACAAGCATTTGCTGCATTTTTAAAGCACCACCATCGTTTGCATCCCGGAGTTATGCATGAGGCGGTTGGGGCCTCTGCTTCTCCTTGCTTGTTTGCCAAGGGCCTGCTATAGATGACAGTGCTGCTGCTTACTACGATTACAACTTGGATGGAAACTGAGGTCCAGTGCACGATCCAGTGCTTCTAGAAATGGTTTGCATGCTGGAGGTCCAGTCACTGAGTGCATTGACACAGTGCTCTCTCCATCATCCCTTCGGCAAAGGTGGCAGCAAGATGGGACCTGCTGCGAGGGTCACGATCGCATCCACAACACAACAACACGCTAGCACAAGACAACCCAGCGACTTCGGATTGCATTGACTTTTCATACTTGATCTTCTTTGAACTGTTGGAGACAGCACCAGACCCGCCACCAGCAACCCAACGCATATGCATGGCCGTGGCACCAGCCAAACACCGTTCACACCCTGTTGGACTTCACAATACAGCTCTCAACTGTGTAAAGAACGAGTGACCACCTGTCAGTGTGTCACAGGTCCTCCTGGGACCTCACCTTCAGACTCAGAAGGCGACATTCCTGACCACTGCTCAAACCACGCAATTTGGCATCGAGAGAGTTTGGAGTTTGAGTTTGTTCAAGGACGGCACACGCACAAGATTTGCTTGAAGATACCACAAGCTTGTCCTGGGCAGCGGGTGCAGCAATTGATGCTCTAATCTTTGGGTTTGTGGCTGTTGGGTGTTTCACCCGTAGCAGGCCAGCGGACGCACAGCTACATAGCCAGCTGGGCCACGAAAGGCCCCTCGGCACATGCAGCGCAGGCTAGCTCACGCAGCAGTGCTGATCTCTTTTGTATGGCTTCGACTCACTTTATGCCATGGAGAAGATGCAGAAATCAGCACGGCGTACGTGGCTGCTGGAGGGGCTTCAGACGGCTACAGCAGCCTGCTGGCGGCTTTCAGAACCAGAAAATCACAAAGATTGTTATAGCAACTAATTTTACAGTAGGACAAGAGTTTGAGCCGTACAGAAATGAGCCAGTCCCCATCCAGAGGTAAGGAGTGGTTGAAGGTCCTCAACTGTGCTGACAGCACATGATTGTGGCGCCATAGATGCACAGCAGTAGAAGTTAATGTTGCATATAACCACATACCAAGCAAATCAGCTCTCCCATGCACAATCAGGCTGCTCATAGCTCTGTACAAAGCAGACTCTGTGCTGCAGTCCCTATGTACTTGCACTATTCTTGCAGGTACAAAACGCTTTTGGGCTGTTGCATGGCATCTGAGGATGCGGTGCTATGCTTGCATGCGCTGCACTGGCTTGCGGTTGAGTGATCTGGCCTGCACGCTGGGTTGCTGCTCTTGCAGAAATCTCACCATCACAGGCCTGCCAGGAACATCCCCGCTGTTGGACCTCAACCGGCAGGCAGGCGTGGTGCAGATATGCTCAACATGCTCACTGCGTTTGGCCAACATCAGCCTGGCAAACATCACCCGCAGCGGATCAGGCATTGTTACTTTCTTCCGGGGCAGCTGGGTGCGCGCTTGTTGCAGCAGAATGTGTTCAGCTTGCGGGTGGTGTGCCCGTCAACAGACGTGGAGCTTGCTGTGATGAACCAGACACAGCGCAGCAGCCGCTTGCCGAGCACGGCTGGAGGCGAGCAGAAGGCCCGCAGCGTAAATCTAACGTATCAGGCAAGTTGCTTTCAGGTTCAAGCTATTCCAGTGTCCAATGTCTGCAACAATCGTGCAACACAATCA
>JACERP010000708.1:0-41479 GCA_014080715.1 Scenedesmus sp. NREL 46B-D3 | reverse complement strand
GTCAGCAACCCACACTTGTCGCATGGGAGCCTATCATGCAACAGCAGCTCCGACATGCTGCAGACGATGCTTGCAGAGGGCTTGCACGCTGCGCGGGCTGCAGTGGTCAGCGGTGGTGCCTGCCTCACCTGAGCCAGCAGCTGCCGCAGCTCCTGCAGGCGCGCTGCTGCCGCTGCCGCAGCCAGGCAGCTGTCCATGAGCTGCGCCAGCACCCTGCCGACGTGGCGCCAGGTGCCGCCAGCACCCCTGCCGCTGGGCCGTGCATTGCACAGGTTGCTGACCGTGCGCAGGAAGGCTGCTGCTGCCGCGCGCACCTCATCCAGGCTGCCAGCAGAGCACAGCGCCTGGCAGCACAGCAGGGCGGGAGGAGGGCAGGGCACCGACAGTGTCGCTGCATTGCCAGGTGCCAGGGTGCAACCCAACACCAATCAACCAAGAGCAGACTCTGAGCAAGGCGCCATGCAAGACGCAACAAGTGTAAGCAACCGTGCATGCACTTGCTGGCAGCTGAGTCGTCGCTTCCTGACCGTCAGCTCCACGGCACACACGCTGGCATGCCCCGCAGGCCGCTGCCTCACCTGCAGAAGTGCCGGCAGTGCTGCTCGCAGCAGCCTGTCCATGACGTACTGCTGCCAGCGTGCCATCAGCTGGCCCATCTCCTGCAGCAGCAGCAGCTCCTGCCGGCTGCTCAGCCACTTTGCGGCGCCAACTGCGACCGCTGCCATGGCTCTGACAGGCAGCAGGCATGCAGCAGCAGCAGCAGCAAGACACACATGACATTGAGCCTTGGCCACATCGGAGGCCATGCGAGCTCAACGGATGGCCAGCCTGATGCGCTTCTGCTCAGGTCTTTTCACACCAAACACGACATCCGACGTGCATTGCGACCGAAGTGTGTGCGCAGCGGCACGAAGAACATCAGCGGCACACCCTGCCGCTCTGTTGTGTGCCAGGCCCTTGCTGGCTGCAACCGCCTGCATTGCTGCCGCCACTGCGGCCTGCTCCCGGGCGTCCTGGCCTGCCAGGTTGTGCCGGGATGCGCGTCCCTTGCAGCCCCCGTGCCGCGCCGCGTCCAGCCGCCGCCTCACCCAGCGCAGCTGCACCAGGAACCGCCACGCCTGCAGCAAGCGGTAACAGCGGCCCGCAGCAGCGGCTCAGACAGAAAAAAAGTCGCCAGCAGTAGTGGAGGACTCTTGATACTGGGTTGCTGTATGCGCCCCCCGGCTCACATCCACGGCAGTACAGCATAGTCCTGCCCTGTCTGATGGGCAGCCATCCCAAGACCTAATCGCCTGTTGGGTCGCGCACACCCGCCTCACCATGCTGAAGCGGGCCAGCTCCTCGGGGCTGTACAGCAGCGACAGCTGCCAGCTGCCACTGTGGCGGCAGCTCAGCCCGGCCCACTCTGCAGCACAGCCCCACAGCCCACCCGTGGCTGCACCACCAGCAGCGCCCAGCACCGCCGCTGAGGCGGCAGCAGCAGCAGCAGGGGCTGTGGGTGCCTGGCTGGTGTCCGGTTGCAGCTGCTGCTGCTTCAGCGCACGCAGGTCCGCCAGTGCTGCTGAGTTTATGCTGAGGTGCAGGCAGGCGGGGTCCGGCAGGGGTCGTCTGGTTGTCAGCGCTTGACACCAGGTCCTGCGCAGCAAGCGGCAGTGATTGCAAGTAGAATGCGGGTCAAACATGTCTGCCTACTGCAATGCGGCACAACAGGAGGGGTGGCCTGCCTTCATGCATGCAGGCATGCATGGTGCAGCTTTGCTGACGTGTGCTGCAAAGCATAGCTGCTGTGTGACGTTTGCTGCTTGACTGCAGGCAGGCTGACTTGTGCGCTAGCCAGGAGCTGGTGCATCCTGCTGCAGTGGCAAGCGCCTGTGCCTGCCTGCCCCGCCCCCCGCTCACATGCAGCAGCAGCTCCAGCTCCACCACGTCCAGCTCATCAACACCAAATGTGACGCCGTGGCCGCCAGCACTGCCAGCAGCAGGCAGCCGCGCCGCGGCTGCTGCACCGCTGCCAGCGCCTGGGCGGCTGGGTGCCGCCTTGTGCCTCTTTGCCTCCTGTCCCGCCTCTGCTGCTGCGAAGCATGCATCGCACCACTCCACCATGGTGGGGCTTGCCAGCAGTGAGACTGCCGTCAGGCCCTGCAGCTGCTGCAGCAGGCCCCACTCCCCCATCAGGCTGGACAGCAGCTGGCTGCCAACGAGCTCCAGCTGCAAGCAGGTGGGCGAGGCAGGCAGGGGTGGCAGGCAAGCAGACAGCACATGCAGCAGCTCACGTGTCGTTCATTTGGGCAGTCAGCTTGCTAGCGTGAGCAAGAGCTAGATGTGGTGCTGCAAAGCACAGGAGCAGTTGCTACACTGCCAGCAGGTTGACGGCGGTGCAGCACTGAACAGGGGAGCTGCAGCCGCCTTACCCGTTCCTGGATGGGAGCCAGCAGTGCCTGCTCCAGCAGCTGCGGCAGCGGTGGCAGCAAGCGAGGCGGATCCAGCAGCAGCCAGGCCAGCTCCTCGCCAGGGGACCTGCCACCGGTCAGCCACCACAGCCTCTGCTGCTGCTGCTGCTGCTGCTGTTGATGCTGTTCTTCTGCGCTGCTTCCACAGCTGGCAGCGCCCCATTGCCTGATGGCTGCTGGGGCTGACCTATGTGCATTCAGCGGCTGCTGCAGCGGCCATAGCCCAGCTAGGCTAGCTGAAAAGCTGCCTGGCATGTGGCTGCCAGCAGCATGCCGCAGCATCGAACCAGCAGGACCAGCCCCTGCATCACAGCCTGCTTGCCGGACTGCACCAGATTTGCAGGTGCTGTCAATGACACCCATATGGCTGTGCTGCTGTTGCTGCTGCCAGGGCGCCATGAGCTGCAGGCAGCTGCCTGCAACTGCCAGTCGTGCTTCTAGCTGGTCCCTCCACTGCAGCAGCCGCGGCACATCAGCAGGGGCCATATCAGCAGCAGCAGCAGCAGCAGCAGCAGCAGCAGCAGCAGCAGCAGCAGCAGCAGCCTCTTCACAAGGGCTGTTGCTGGCACTTGCTGGAGCAGCCCCATCTGCTGCTGTGTTGGCTTCCTCTGCACTCTCACCACCAGCGCATGCCTCCCCAGGGACCAGCAGCTGCTGGGAGATGTCATTGAGCTGCTGCTCTGGCTGCTCCTGCTCCGTCTGTTGGCCAGGCTGATCCGTCTGCTGCGCCTCCCTGCCTGCTGAGGTTCCTGTGCTGCCTTTGGCTTTTGATGTCAGTGCAGCCTGCTGTGCGTTGGCGGCAAGCAGCGCATCCCGCAAACTGACTGCTGCAGCCTGCTGCTGCGCCCGCCGGCTGGCCCCGCAGGGGTGTGCACATGGCTGGGACAGCTGCCGGCCGGCAGCCTGCAGCACCCGCCACATCAGCTCGCCCGCACTCCCTGCAGAACTTGCCTGCCCGCCCACTTGGGCTTCAGTGGCGGCCAGTTGCGCACCAGCCTGCTGCCGCTGCAGCAGCTGGCCGACTGCAGCAACAAACTGCTGTGGCAGCTGCTCCTGCTCTGATCGTCCTGCAACAGCAGCGGCTACAGCAAGCTGCAGCCGCACCTGCTTTGTCATGTTGGACGTGACAAGCCCTGGCTGCTGCGCTGCCGCTGCAGGTGGTGCTGCAGTCCCAGTGCTGCTCCACTGCCTCCTGCGTGTATGCCCACGGCTGCCAGGGCCCGCTGCGCCCGCAGCCCCTGCTGCAGCCCCCACAGCAGGACCTGCAGCTGGGATTTCACACACACTGCCACCCCTAGCCTGGTTTAAAGGTGGCCTGCCCACAGCGGTGCTGCTGCTGATGCTGCTGATGCCGGCTGCTCTGAGGCTGCGCTGCGCTGCCATCCCGTTGCTGCTGCTGTCAGCCCGGCGTCCCAGATGCTGCGGGGCAGCTCCTGTGCTGCTGCTCCGAGCCAGCTGACACTTGGGCTTGCTGCTACCTCTTGCAGCTGCAGCCCCTAGCCAGGTGCCAGGGCACTGAGCTGCACACCCCTGCTGCTGCTGCTGCTGCTGCCCTGGCTGCTACTGCTGCAGAAGCTCGTCCGCCGCAGCTCCTCCTGTTCCATGTGGTCCAGCAGCCTCACACTCTTGCCTGCCGCCATGATGCTGCTGGCAAGCGGCAGCAGGAAGGCTGGGCAGGCCACGCGCGCCTTGCTGGCTAGCTCCCCATGCACAGCTGCATCGCCAGCGTTGCTCGCACCGGTTGAGGCCGATCCCAGCCCATTATCTGCTGTGGCGCTGCCACAGGCAGCAGCTCGCCGCTGGCTGAAGTCGTACGCAGCGTGCCAGAACCGCGCGTCCGTGGCTGCAACTGCGGCTCGCTTCACTATGAAAAAGTCCTCAGAGCAGCAGCTGACACCCTCTTGCTGGTGATGTGCACGTGCTGCATCATCGCTGCTTCTGCGGCTGGCTGCGCCTCCAGTACCAGCAGCAGGCTGCGCTGCAGGTTGGCTCTCACCCGGTGATGCGCCGTCCCCTGCACTCCACAGCCACTGACACAGAGCAGCCACCAGCGGCACGCATGCGCACAGCAGCAGGTGCAGCAGGGCGGCGGCGTGCGCCGCGCCTTGCTCACCGCTGGCTGTGAGTGCGGCTGCGCTTGCTGCCTCCTGCAGCCCATCAAGCAGTGCTGCCGATGCATCAGCAGGGCAGCCGCCAAGCTGCTGCATCACAGCACCTATGGTCCCATGCAGCAGCTGCAGCCTGCGTACAACTGGCCGTGTGCGCTGCTGCACCAGTAACAGCGTAAGCCCTAACTGCTTTGACAGGCAGTTGCTGCTGCTATTGGTACTAGCTGCTTCCGTTGCTGGGCCTGTGCTCTGTAGCTCTGCCAATTGTTGATTCATCAAGTCCAGCTGCTGCTGCAGCGCAACACCAAACGCCCGCAAGCAGCTCGTCACAGCAACACCAGCAATGCCAGACTCGCTGCCAGCGCCCGTTGCTGCCTGGGGTGCTGCTGCTGCAGTGCTGGGGAGCCATGCCCTGCCCCTGGTCTGCGTGAGTTGCTTCGCCAGCCGCCTGAGCTGCCATGCTGCGCTGCCCGCCTCTGCAAACCCCTGCAGCAGCGCATGCAGCGCCCCTGGCGACAGTGCTGGGGTTGTCACGCGTGGGTCAGGCACGAGGGGCCCCGGCCCAGCCTGCTGCTCCGCCTGCAGCAGGAAGCCGTGTGCCTGCTGGCCTTGCAGCACACGCAGCAGCTGCTGTGCCAGGTAGCGCTCGCTGAAGCAGTGGTCCCTGTCGGGCCACAGCGCAGGCAGCACGTTTGGGCGCGCTCCTGCAAGCCGGCCCAGCAGCTGGCGGCTGCCGGGGCTGGCACGGCCCGGCTGCAGCTGAGCCGGAGCCTGCAGCGCACTGGCCGGACGATGCACTGCTACGACTGGTGCGGTGCTGGTCAAACCAAGATGCCGCTGGCGTTCTGCTTCTGCATCAACATCATCACCACCATCATTGTGAACCGACTCATGCAGTGCTGCTGCTGTGGGCAGAAGCTGCTGAGGCTCCTGCTGTTCATCGTCAGAGTTCCAGCTGGTCAGGTCTGACTCCTCTGCAAAAGGGTCGTAGTCGTCTTCACTGCTGCTTCCTGCTGTTGACGCCACATCTTCAGACACCCTGTCTGCAGCTGCTGCCCTGCCACCATGCAGCAGCTGCCTGAAGCGTGACACGGCCGCCTGTTGCAGCTGTTGCTGCTTTGGCTGCAGCTGCTGCTCTGCTGGCTTGTACAGCAGCTGCAGCAGCTGTGGCGTCTCTTCTAGCGTGCTGTCCAGCGGCTGTCCTGCAAGGCTGGCCAGCAGCTGCAGCAGGTTGTGGTTGAGCTCCAGGGTGCTGCTGCAGGCCAGGTCACTGCCCAGCAGGCTGGAGGTGAGGGAAGACAGTGCCGCCGCCTTGCTGGGCTGGCTGGCCTCATGCAGCCGCTGCACCAGCCTGCAGGCAGAGGGAGTGGACGCGGCGGCCAGGGCAGCGGCAGCAGCAGCAGCAGCAGCAGCTCGAGAAGCAGTTGAACACTGCGAGCAGGTGTGCAATGCTCTGCAGCAGGTTCAGGCAGCAACTGCCGTGAGCGCAGGCATGGCAAGTGAGGCAGTACTTCTCAAAGGCATGCCGTACTGTTAGACTTCGCTGCACATGCTGCTTTGATAGCATTGATGCGCTGATGAGTTGATGGTGCTGGTGCACTTCTTGCTGCTGATTCTTTGTAGTGTTACTACTTACGCTGCATAGAAGGCCTCCACTGCTGAAGGGCTGACATCTGCAAAGCTGTGGTAGTACTCCTTTTGCAGGCAGAAGTCATGTGCCAGGCTGAAGTTCTCATCTTCAGGCTGCAGCAGGCCACCAGTGCAAACAGAGCAGGACAGTGCTGTGTAAAACAGGGCTGACTGTACTCAGCTGTGAATGCATGCAGTGGTTGCAAGTTTTAGCATGGCAGCAAGCAAGCAAGCAAGCAAGCAAGCACAGCACTAGTGTTATTGTTGTGACATGTGATTGCCTGCTTCTGATGCCCCAGTACCTGTAAACTCAGTATTGTGGCCACCAGCTGTGTGGTCAGCTCGTGACGTTTCTCGTTCATCTTGGCGCCGAATACTGACATTTTTGCAGCGGACGAGCTGTGCTGCCAGGAGCTTCTACAGGAGCTGTACTACTGCTGCAATTCACTGCTGTACTCCAAGCAGCCTTGTCTGCTGCCTTAAGGCACGCACCACCCGTTTGATTACAGTTAATCGTCTGACTGCGGCTTTGAGTTGTAATAACAAACAGGCAGCACGGACAGCAAGGACAGCACTATTGTGTGTGCAATGCCAGGCTGGCGAAGCATCGTCAAAGGCGTATATAATATGATCTCAACACAACGCACTTAGGCGTGGCTAGGGTTGGATAACATCACTGGGGCGATGTCTTAAATTCAAACCAGGACAGTTGAAGGGGCAGGAGAACACACGACCATGGACGCATTTGAAAGACGTCACAGCCCATGATAGCATTGGACCATCTCATGCGTTTGGCATCGTCCTGGCGGGCCCCTGCGGCCTGCAGCGCAGCTTGCTGCAAGAGTTCATGATGAGAAGGTTATTTGGCATTGGTGATAAATACGCTCCTGCCGGTGCTTTGAGTGATTCGAAGCACAACGCTTCAAAGCTAAACTGCTAATGAAACTGCAGTAATCACCGCTAGTTGCGTCTACAACAACGACCACTACAACTCACGCTGAAGCATCGAAAGGCGTTAAAGACCCTTGAGAACTGATAATAGGCGAAACACAGACAATGGGTCTGTTTGACTACCTGTTCTCATGGATGTGAGGCCCCGCAACCCTTTGACAGCTAGCAACAGCGGGTTACTCACTGCGGACCTATGAGGGCGTGCAAGCACACAGCCCAGTGTGCGGTAGAATGATCGTTCTGTGCTATCGCGGCGTCGCTGCCTTGCTGACAGTTTTAGGCCTGCTGCTGCTGCTGCTGCTGCTGCCTCCCTGCACCTGCTGCATGTAGGTGCAAGAGGGTAGGCAAAGGCATCAAGCATAACCAGCCCAGAGCACATGCGGTTGTTCCTGACATTAGATCTATCCCAAAGACACCTACCATTGGCAGCCTGCCAGCTGTGTCCACTGTGCCGGCCACAGGACATACAATTGATTTGTCTGCACATTCAGAACTTTGGCGTTTTTAGCATCCGGTTACGGTGTGCAATGTTGAGTTCTGCTATCTTGTGCTCTGTATTTGTAGGTGTTCAAGAAGGTTGACTACAACGGCAACGGCCTAATTGAGCCCCTGGAGGTGGAGGTGGCAGTCCTGGCCCTGTGAGTCGTAGGCTCTGGTATTGATCAGGCGTCCTTGCGGCGTGCTATTGCTTGCATGCGCAGCACACATTGAAAGGGCCAGTGACTAGCAGGATGCGCAGGCAGGCGCTGGTGGCAGTCACTTGATCTCAGCTGGCAGCTCAGAACAACACGATTGTGCAACATACTCGAGCATGCAAGCCTCTGTACTGTCCAGAAACCCAGCTGCTGGTGCTATTGATGCATGCAGTTACAACATCATCAACAAGCGCCTGCCAGGTGAGCTGCATGGCATACATGGCTGTCTCATGACCCTGCTTGAAGGTTGCGTGTGGTTCCATGCTTTGATTTCACTCTGCAAACCTGCTGCACTGTTCAAGCTGTACACATGGTGCAGCAGGTGTGTGCTCAACACAGTGTGTCATTGACGTAACGCCTTGCAACAAATGCGCTTTGCGGCGCATCTATGCTGCGGGCAACTGCCACACCTGATGCAGCATGCTGGTCGCAGGCTCGCTAGAATCGCCCGGACACAACTGCTCTTCATGTGGAGCACCATAGAGCAGTCCCTGTTGAGCTGGACAGTACATGTGAGAGCTGACTGCATTTGGACTTCATGCGGCCTGCTGGTGTCTGGTGTCGCCCGCAGGCTGGCAGGACCCTCCCAACAGAGAAACCATCCAGGTATGCTGCTTACCTACACAGCAACATTGCAGAACATGTAAGTCAGCAGGAGTACACCCAGAAAGCCTTTGTGCAGTAGGCAGTGTGCTTACAACAAGCACGGTAGCTGCATTGCATGGCTAAGCACTGCTGTCCCTGTGTGCCTGTGCTGCCTCCTTCCCCCCACCAGCCAATCCTCCTGCATGCGACTGACTAGCTGCTGTCCATACATGGCGGCACACCTCCAGGCCGCGCTGAAGGCTTTTGATGATGACCGCAACGGCGCCCTGGATGCGGGCGAGTTTGAGCGCTTCGCCAAGAGCCTGATGCGAACAGGTGCGGCAACCACACACGCAGCAACGCACCTTCCAGCAGGGCACCTTGAGCAGTTTGTGAAGTGACAGCGTTGAGTCTGGTTTGTCTGTATGTGTGCTGGGGTGAAGGAATGGGGTTGATGACTGTGCTTTATTTGTGTGACCCACTGACGCAGTTGCACATCGTATGGTCAACTGCTGCTCACTGTCCACCAGGCCCTGACAATTTCTTTGCGCGTGTGGGCAAGGACGCTGTCGTGAAGACGGCCCTGCTGCCAGCCCTGACCGCGGGCGTGAAGAGGGCCAGTGGCCGGTTGCCTGGGTAAGCACTGATCAACTCGGCAGCAGCTGCCGTAGGTACTACTGCGTTACCCAAGCCATCATGACAGCAGCATCACCCAAGCAGCTACCCACGTGTGTCAACTGCTCGGTGATGCACCAGCGAAGCTGCACATGGCTTTGGCTTGCTGGGGCAAACCAGTTTGTGTGTGTGTGTGTGGTGATGGTGGATTTTATCTTGTTGCAGGCTTGAGGGCATCAAGGATGTGCCGCTGGCTGTGCTGGCTCCTGCACTAGGCGTGGCCTTCAATGCAGTCAGGGCACTGCTGCCGTACTGACGATGCATGCGGACGGCAGCCTGCAAGCAGCCGACCCAGCGCACAGGGGCAACTGCACCAATATGCAGGCTGGGTGTCTCTGCCATGGGGGCAGTCAACGGGGTTGAAGCCTGAAACTCAGGCTATGCAGCTGCGTGCCCAATTCAGGATTTGATAAATATGCTGGTTCTATGCGGAAGCTGATTGAACAGGTCCGGGCTCAGGCTTAAGTCAGCTCACTAGTAGCAGGTGCCAACATGCGTTCCGCAGCCAGCCCCTGTGCTTGGGTGTCGTAATGAAACACTCGCTACACCAGCAGCATGACAAAGTGCCGCAGCTTTTTCCACGAGACAGCACCACACATCCCGTACAAGCTGTAGATCTATCAGCGTTTTGATGTCGGTTTGAGCATTGTTAGCGATGCCAGGTTGCTCCTTGAACAACTGCAACAGTGGTGTGCTGTTGCTGCTGCTGCGAACCGCTGTACAGGCATGCATAGTGTGCAATCAGCAGAAGTGTTGCTGCCAATCCATTTGGGAGATTGGTACACTGCTGTTGTTGCCCACTAGCAACCTTGCTGCCAGAATTGTTGTGCCCCGCGCATTAATTATACCACAGGCTTTACTTTGTGGGGGAATCAGAAAAACTTGTGTTGCAATGTCTTGTGGCTGGCTTACACGCAACTTGTCAATATTGGCAGCAGTCTATCACATGCAGGATGCACTGCATCACGCGGTGTCCAAGTACACAATGGTTCACCCACTGCAGCCATGTAGCGGGAAAGTATGTTGTCATGCTGGATCGCTGACTCAACGTGTCGTCACGAGTCACAGTGACATGCAACAAGAGCCGGGTACACTTGGTGTTGAGCCCCATGGGTCGCTCTCTGAACTGTCTTCAGCTGTACAAGCACTGCTGCATATAATAACTCGCTTTTGTTTTGCATTTTCCTGCACAAAAGCGTCAGGCCCCAATCAATACCTACTATATTTTCCACTGAACTGCCAAACAGCTCCAACTGCTGTACCTAAGCACACCTTGTAGCTGTTCAACCATGCTGACACAGCAGGCCCTACAACCCAGATGCTACCGCACTACAACCTACAGCACCGCTGTTATGCCATACGATAGCACTAGCGTACTGCTTCCTACTACTGGTCTCAACCAACACGATCACACAAAGCCGCGAGGTGCGGCACATTCTCTCCCCTTAGGGGCAGGCTGAGAGCAAACCAAATAAACACAAACAGGACGGCACCACCTAATGCACAACGGTATTAACATCACCCACAACGAACACTGCGCTGCACAAGGCACACACTAAACCTGGAACCCAATGGCTGTGCACGGCGCAGCAGCCACCCTCTATGTCCACCAAAAGTACAAAGAATAGGTTGAGGGACCCTAGCCCTATTGCTACGCGGTCATGCACACATATAAAGCCACATGATACTCAAGAACTGCTAGTGGTTGGGAGAGCACGCCAAGGATCTTCGTCAATCTGCGTGTCGATTCATCCTCGAGAACCCAACCGCTGTGCACGGCGCAGCAGCCACGCATCATCATCATCATCATCATCATCATCGTCATCATCATCATCATCATCATCATCATATGACCCATTCAAGCCATAGCATCAGCGCCATCGGCCCCGCACCCCACCGGGGCGGAAAGAGAAGGGAGCACTGCTCCAGAATGTTTGCATGCATTGCGCACATCCCAAGACTTGACAAGAAAAGCAGCAATACACGGTGACACCATCCAACATCTTCCAGAACTGCCCCAAATATCATCAGATACAAAACGCAACACCTTGATTGACGAATCAGCCATGGACGAAACGCTGCGCAACTTTTCAGCGCAACCAGGCAGAAATCTTGTCTGATCTCAGCAAACATACAATCCCTCTGAGCAGACGTAGCAGGGCAATCAAACTTGAAGTGTGACAAAGAATCAACTTCTGCACCACAACAAGCACATCCTGCAGCCAGCCAAATGCGTGCTCAGAGTCGCTGCACGCAGGGCTTAGGGCACAGCAGGACGGCAGTGACACCAAAACAGCGATGCCACACCTCAGCACGCCACAGCCATTTCACCTAGACAGTCACACGAGAAAGCGAATACAACCTGACTTGTCAAGACTAGGACCCCACCACCACCAAAATGGCAGGTTTGCTGGTGGTGCAAGCTTCAGAACATTCATCAAACTGCAGGACACATCAGCGGCTGTGGACTTAAGCGATGCAACAGCACTAGATGCAGGCACCTGCGCCACCACTGTGTTGGCGCCGCACGTCACAAAACTGCATGATGAGCAAGAGGTGCTGCAACTGGTGTAAAATGCGGCAATTGCTGTGTGCTCCAAATCTCCACAACACGCTAGCACAGCAGTACTGATTGCTGCGCGCTCGGCTGCCTTGATAGCTCGGGCCTCGCTGCCATTGCTGGGTGGGGTGGGCAACTTGAAGGGTATTTTCCGGAACAAGGAGCGCAGGTACCTGCAATGTGGGCAGAACAACTGGTAAGTGATGCTTTTAATCACTGTGCAAAAGCCATAAAGGCCTTGCACATCCACATCATTGTGATGGATGCTGTTGCTAAGATGCATAGCCACGACCACGTAGTGACTTGTGTGCAGTGACTGTTTTGCAGCAAGCAACCAGAGCGCACACGCAAGTGCTACGGCATCGACTGTGAATCGGCAGAGTGCAAGCAAAATCTATGCATCTGAGACTGCACACCATGTGCCAAACTGCCTAAACCTTTGTTGTGCAACTCACCCAGTTCTCCGGCATTCTTCGAGCACATTTGCCTGCCAGGTACGTAGCACAGGAAAGGCAACCAGCAGCGTGTCGGCCAGGTTGACTGGCTGCTCAAGCCCAAGCAGGCTCTGGTGCACAGACGGCTTTTGACCCAAGACAAATGCCTCCAATGCCAAGTTGAACAAGGCGCAATGTACAAACGATGAGAACACGGGTGTGCCATCTATTGCACCGGCCGCAATGCGTGATGACAAAGTGTTGCCAGTGTTTGCGTGCAAGCCATTGTTGTTCACCCAATGTGAAGCTGCAGCGGCCAATGGGTCTGACGTAGACAATGTGGCAAGTAAGACAGGATCCCTAGACAGCGAAGCCACCATCACTAGCGTAAGCTGCTGAAGGTCAAGTCCAACAAAGGTGCATGCTGCTTGTGGCTGGATGGCTGAGAGCAAGCTGATTGGCCCAGGTGCATATGTCACTGTGTTGAAAGCAGCGCATGGGCTCACAGCCTGCTTCTCTACTCTGTGCAGCAGTGACGTGCAGACTTGCAGATCTTGCATGGATTGGGTCAAGCTGCACCAATGCCGCACCAAGCCAAGGTGGGCAACCTCAGCAGTAGCATGTGCGTCATGCAGGGGTAGTGGGGGGCCAGTAGGGTTGACTGGTGCTTGCTCTGCTACTGAGCACAACATACCCAACCATTGCTCAAACAGCTGATGATGATGATGCCGGTGCTGCTGCGGGAGGCTATGTGAGGGCACACATGCCACAACGGGTGTTGGTGATGCACATGCTACCATGCCAAGATCAGCCAAGGAACCTTCAGAGGCCACAACAGGCAGACATGGTGCTGCATGCTGCTTCAGCAACGAATCAAGCGCACATGGAAGGCCCGCGATAACGTCACCACACAAGGCAGCTGCATGTGGCAGCGGCTGAAGGACAATCTCTTGCCTACAGTACGCGTCCACGCTGGTGCCACATGATGTGCTCATCTCCCCAACAGCCAGACCACCACTGGCACTGTGCATCAATGCCTTCAGGAGCTGCTCCCAAGCCACAAGCTTGTGGTATGTAAGCAAGCAACGTACGAGTGGTAGATGGTGTTGGTTGTGCCTTAAAGCATTGCGCACTGCATGCTGCAAGGCAGTGGTCACAGGGTGATGTTGCTCGTGCTGGCTAGGTGCGAGGTGCAGTTGTGTCAGCAGCGAGCGTACGTGTGCAGGCACGCCTATGTCTATGCTGCCATGACCATGCAGCAGCTCAGATGCATGATGTTGCAGCACTGTACGTTGCTCCTCACTTTCTTGCAGTCGTGCCACAATGCTGCCTGGTGCGATGCGCAGACCAGCTACCCTGACGCCAGCAAAAACGCGCTGCAGCGGCCGCTCCACATCTTCGTAAGCACTGCACAGTTGGTGCTGCGCAAGAATGGCCCGCAGCGGCGGCATTAGAGCACGCGCCAACAATGCTGTCTGGGCAGCAGCGGCAAGGCTGCCCTCCAGTAATGGCACTGACAGCCTAAAGCTGCCGCTCAAAACTGAGGCTTGTGCCGCCCTCAGAACCTCTGCTTCTGTGCGCATATGCTGGTGCTGCTCTGCTAGCTGTTCTAATGCCCGCGGCTGCCAAAGTAGAAAGGCCACACAGGGGTCGTCCACTGTCAGCCTGCACTGCACTCCCGCTGCGCTCAGTGCCGCAAGGGCAGCGGCAGAGCCACAACATGTTGCAGTGCGGGTGGTGTCCCCGAACACCGCCTTGACAGCAGCCCAGATGTGCGTGCTAACAGCATCATTGGCTGCTGCTTTGCTGCTCGGTAGGTGGAGCACGGCTACTTCCCTGTCAGCCCAGCACAGAACCAGGGAAGTGGGGCAAATGCAATGTACTTGGCTGCATGGCGGAACCGCTTCCTCGGCTGCGGAACATGTTGCAGCGTTGGCCATGGCGTCACCACCGCGCTGCATCACATCATTAGCACTGGAGCATCCGGGCACACAACACTGATGCTGGTCCACCACGACTGCAAAGGCAAAACTGGGTTGCAGTTGCCACGCATCCAGCAGCTGCTGCAAAAGGGGGTCATGCTTGCGCGGCCACACCTGATGCACCGCAGCCTGCCCACTGAGAGGCCTCACGACGGACGGCGCGGCTGCCTGCATGATCAGACAGCAGCACGTCATAAAGGCTCAGCCGTAAGAACAGTGCAGTAACACATGAGACTGATGCAGCCATGGTGTGATGCACGCACCATAACAACTACTGGCATGGCGTACACTGCCGCGTGCTGCAGGTATGCGCTGTTGCACAACACGCACAAAGCTGGCATTGAGCGATTCATCAACATGCACTCTAGCACACGTGCATGTGCAAGTATGCAGTGCAGGAGGGGTTCTGAAGGGCACTCAGGATGCAGCAGCACAACAGCACTGAAGCATCTCAAACCAAAGCCACTGTTTGGGCAGCTTGATGGTGAACAAGGCTGGTGCAAGCACGCCTGACAAAGGCGCACCCACCTGCATGCCACCCTGATCTGCCTCGGCTGCCTTTGCTGTTGCAGCAAGCACAGCATGTTGCCGGGCTGAAGCTAGTACGGACTTGGCGGCGCGAGCAACAAGGGCCTTGGCGCCATAGCTGGAGAGACTCAAACTGCTCCTGCATCATAGAAAAAAAGTACAGATTCTTGGTTTCCTGTGTATGGTTGTGTGCATTAATCATCATGCAGTACAACAATTTCATTTACATGCATGTCACCGTGTATGCAAGCAGGCTAGGGGAGAGACCAAAGGTCTGAACAGGCAGAAAACTGTTTGGCAAGGCGTGGTACATGGGGAGGATGCAGTGTGGGGCTGTGTTGCTGTCACAACCCTCCTGCCATGGCAGGAGCCTTGCATGCATGTGCGCCCGTGCCTCTGACGGGGCCTGCCTCTGGCTACCCTGATGACTGGCCACTACAACCACGCTGACTTCAGCAGAACCCAGACAACCAGACATCTGGTGAAAGCCAGCAACTGTGCCCCTTTGTGGCTTGTGACCGCAAGTGACACCACAAGTGTGACGGGATACAACTGCAACTAGCTTACGAGCGGAGTATCGGCTCACTAGGCTAGCGCCTGAGGTCAGGCTTCAGTCCTGAAGATGTCTTGTATTGCAAGGTACAAGCAGCTGTCCCTATACCCAAAGCCGCTGCCCTGCCAGAATGTCAAAACGACACAGGGTTTGCGTAGCATTTGAATCTGCTGCTCACTTCTCGTCTGCGTGCTTGCGCTTCTGTGGGTTGGATGGCATCCTGGCGGCCAGAGCAGCAGCGATCTCACTCTCAGACGCGCACACCAAGAGCTCTGGGCGCATGTAGCCGGCAGCATGCAGGGCGGCGGCGTGCGAGGGCTGCATGCCAGACACCTGCAGCAGGGCAGGTGCAAAATGTCATTAGTATTTGGCAAGCACACAAGCAACGCGCCACGGCATTGTAACAGCCACGATGGTGCAGACTGTGAGCACCGCAACCAATTACTCCGTGGGCTAAGCATCAGACGTGCTGGCTGCACTGCAGCAGCTCACCTCCATGAGTGGCAGCAGCTCAGGGCGCACCCCTGCAGCTGCCTGGGCAGACAGCGGAGCAAGCAGCGTCTCCAGCTGCCACCAGCCAGCAGTACTGGCTAGCAGGGCAGCCATGGCTGCAGTCTTGGATATCTCTGTCTGCCATTGTTGCATCTGGCCACGTGTGATCCCTGCAGAGCACATGGAAGCGAGCCCCTTGCTCACGGCACAGCCACTCGAGAAAGCTGTTGAAAAGAACTGATGAAAGACATGAAAGGAGCAGAACTGCAGCTACTAATGTACGTGCCTCACACACCCCTGAACTTGCTGAGAACATGCAGCTGCCAGGTGGAGGATGGCAAAAGGAGAAACTACATCTGACGCCCTCACAAATCCTGTGGGTCGGCTCCAACCCGTGTTTTGCAGTCTGTCTGGAGACATGGGCTTTGACTAAGCAACAGACGGAGCCCCTGGAGTGTGTACATTCTAGCTGCTTGCGGCAGCTGTTACACATGCGGCTCTCTGATATCCACCGTCTGGTGACTATCAGGAAGCAGTGTGGCACATTTAGCCTTGCAGAACACCTTTCGGCGGCTCGCCTGAGGTGGCTGGGGCATGTTGTGCGCATGGACGAGGGCAGGATCCCCTAAGTTGCTTTGTTCTCTTCATTGCATGGTGTTACAAAGCGGCCTAGGGGGCAGCCTCCAGTTCGGTGGCAGGATTGTGTACACAGCGATTTGCAGCGGCTGGGACTCCCTCATCAGATGGATGACCTGCGTGGTTACTGTCTGATGAGGGGCGCATGGCAGTCCATGGTCTATAGACTAGCTACAGGGTTACACACCCTGATGCTGTGGGGGCTCCCCTGCGTTTATCCCGTTCCTCCTCCCACTACAGGCAGCAGCAGTCACTCATGAGACAGCAGCGCCTACAGCAGACGCATCCAATTTCTAGCGAGCCGATTATGATTGCTGGTGTGGGCTGGCAAGGCCCTTGTGGGAGTTTCATCCCACGCGGGAGTGCACTGACGCTGTGGTCCAGCTCAGGGCCATCAGTGATTAGGGTTGGGGTATGATCATTGCATGAGAGATCCGTCAAGCAAGCGCTCTTGCGTTCAAGGTTTTGGCCGTATCTAGCCCTAGCTTATGGGCCTGCACCCACCGGTTAGGAACCACCGAAGGTGGTTTGGGAGCGGCTCCCCCTTTTTGGGTTTTCACTCTTGCTTAAAAAAACGTAGGATCAAATCTAAATGATTGTCTGGTACTGAATAGGCAGTTCAGTTGAGCTCCTGTTTTTGTGGTCCTCGTACCTGCTTTTGTGATGCTGTCTGGTTGACCCCAGGCGTCTTCCAGGTGGTGCACGCAGCCAGCGTTGCCCACCACCATGTCCAGCAGCATGGCACCTGCCAGGCGGGCATGCTTGGAATCCGTGGCTGCATCGCCGCGCATGCCAGCAATGCGGCGGTCAATGTAGGACAGCTGCACGCCTTCCACCTCAGCAACACGCCTGCAGATGTGTGTGGACGTGGCGTGAGTGGCAAAACAGCAGCAGCAGCAGCAGCAGCAGCAGCAGCAGCAGCAACACATGGCAGCAGCAACAGCGACACAAGGCAGCAGCAGCAAGAGGCAGAAGCAATGCAGACCGCCTCAGCAGCACATGGAGCACCACAGCACGCATTGGTACTGCGCAGCAAAATGACGCCAACCGTGCTGCTGTTGTGTTGAGGGCAATCACGCAGAACACTTGCTTGCAGCTTGTGAGTTGGTCCTCACGCAGGCAGTTGCACTGCATGCATAGGTTGGCCCGATGAAGCAGTTTGGCAGTGGCTCACATGTGCCTGTGACAAAGCACCGAATGCACAACCGAAACTTGAACCACCTGGGCCTCTGTTATACCGCCACGTACCCCTTTGCAAGCCACCCGTGTGCATACACAATGCTGTGGCGTGTGTGGCCACCGCCGTCATCGCACCTGTGTGCTGCAGTGAAGTCCTTGCTGAGACGCGCCCAGTGGTTCCAGTCGTAGATGGTGAACAGCGGGTCAGGCTGCAGCATGAACAGCAGGTGCAGGTGGCCGCCCAGTACCAAGCAGGACATCAGGTTGGACATCCGGCTGTGCAGCAGCAGGCCCAAGTCGGGCGGCAGCGTGCTGGCCACAACTGCGCGGCCCAGCGGCGTCAGCTCCCAGTGGCTGGCGCTGGCGGGGCCCGCGGGCTTGAGGCTAAGCAGCTTGTGGAAGCGCAGCGCCGCCAGCGCCGTGCGCGCGGCGTCCGCGAGCTCGGCAAACGGCAGCTGGTGGTGGGCCAGCGTGCTCCTGAGTCACAGCAGCGGGAAAGGGACGACAAACCACATGAGCGACTAGCTGCTCCATGTCTGACAATCAGCCACCTGAACATGTGCAACAGGCGTGGCACAGTGGCAAGGTGCAAAGGTTTCTGCACATGATGATGGCTGCACAGCATGCACACCTAATCACAACAGAAAGCCAAGACGCCATCCTTGCAGGCAACCCACTGGAGCAGGCTGAGAACGCTCTGCCCTGTGCTGACCAGCCCAGTTGCCACAGCATTCAGCAGCAGCTGCTGCAGGTTGGGTTGCGCGTTGCGGTCAGGTTCGGGCAGCAGGGATGCAGCAACCTGCTCCACACGCTGAGGGCCGCTGCCAGCAGTCTGGCCACCACTTCCGCTGGGCTGCCCCTTGCTGGCAGCAGGTTGAAGACTGGGTGGTAGCACCAGCTGGGAGGACAAAGCTGCAGCAACAGCAGAGAGTGACAAGTGCTTAGCTTATGATGATGCCTGGCTTTGAGCTGCCCCTGCAGGAGATGGTACAGACTGTGCAAGCGTATGCGACTGATACACAAGGGAGCAGACGGAAGCACACACACTGCATGGCATACAAGGGGGTTTGCTGCCGGCCCTCACCTGGCAGTGGCGCTGACATCAGCGCACACACTGCCGCCCACTGCCCGCTCGTGGCTGAGCCCGCCGGCCCCTGGCCCATCAAGAAGGACTCGCCAACAGGGGACTGGCCTGCAGGGACAAGCAGTGCGGTCACAGACCCAGCAGTGCAGTCCCCATGCACGTGTGAGGCTTGGTAGGTGCAGGGCACACATGCAGCACGTTGCTGGACCAGGGCATGCATGCTCAGCACAGCCGGCAGCAGGCCTGCCTGCGAGCATCGCTGCCAGGTAGCCAGACACGGACCTGGCTTATTTCAGCCACCACAGAGTTTGTTGGGACGGGGCCGAGCGCGGAGCTCACCAGGCCCACACCCCACGCACTCACCTGCACGCCCAGCGCGCCCCACCATCTGCAGGTACTGCGCTCGTCCGACGAAGCCCGCGCCCTGCCACAGGCTGCGCAGGATGACGCGCCGCGCGGGCAGGTTGACGCCTGCGGCCAGAGTGGAGGTGGCTGTGAGCACCAGCAGCGCCCCGCTGCGGTAGCCCTCCTCCAGGACTCCCCGCTCCTGGTGCGTGAGGCCGGCATGGTGGTAGGCCACACCAGCAGCTGCACAGGCAGCAGCAGCAGCAGCAGCAGCAGCAGCAGCAGCAGCAGCAGCAGCAGCAGCAGCAGGGGCAGCAGCAGCAGGGGAAGCAGGAGCAGCAGCAGCAGCAGCGGAAGCAGTTGACAGTGGCGACATGACCCTTACATACTGTAACAGAGCAACGCCCATGGCAAGTCAGGCAACACTAGTATTTGTGCACTGCGCAGCCACCACCCTGCTGAAAAGCCCACATGATCACTGCATTCATCATAAATTGTATTTTCTGCAAACTGAGGCGTTGGCCTGCCTGTGCACAACACAGGAGGCAGCAGGCAGATGCTGCCAGCGCTGCAGCCATGACAGATCCACACCTGAGGTGCAGGCATTGTCGACACCAGCCTGGTGCTGCACGAGCTTGCCTGAACCCCTGCCAGCCGCTCACCCATCATGCGCTCCAGGTCGGCGTTGACGGCGCCAGCCAGGGCTACCCGCAGCTCCTGCACCAGCTCCTGACGCGCAGCAGCCTGCGCAGCTGAGGGCTGCCCAACCAGGCGACCCAGCTCCGTGGCAAGCATGGATGCACAGCTCTGCGCTGCAGCCCTGCCAGCACAGAACACCAGCACGCTGTGGCGGTCGACCACCACCTCAGCCACCAGAGCCAGCAGCGCGTCCCTGTCGGAGTCGCTGCGCACACACAGCCTGCAGGGGTGCGGGGGCAGCAGGCGGCAGCAGAGGCGGAGACAGCAGAAACTGCAGTGTCGAGGCCATCAGAGGAAAAAGTACAGGCGCAAGGCGTGGTGTCATCATCATCATCATCATCATCATCATCATCATCATCATCATCATCATCATCAGCAGCAGCAGCAGCAGCAGCAGCAGCAGCAGAGCAGCAGCAGCAGCAGCAGCACACATACTCAGCAACTGGACTTGATGTGGAGCGAGTGATTGGTGTCACACTTCACAACTTTGCATTTGCTGTTGTGAGGCATCACAAGGTGTATGCTAGTCCTCTGTGGTGCACTGACCCCTGTGTGTTGCGCCTCACCTGCGCTGCTCCGTGAGCGGCCAGTCGCCTGTTCCTGCAGCTCCTCCTACAGGCAGCATTTGCAACGCACCACAACGACAGCCACCAACGCATGTTGATGTGGCAGTTGAGCCACTGCAAGTACCCCATGGCGCAAGTGCTGCACCACAAAGCACACCCCTTGCTGCCCGCCTTCCAAGCGCCCCAACACGCTCACAGTGCTGATGGCAAACCCAAAAAGCGTTGCTGCTGCTGCCATCGCTGTGGCTCCTGCTGCAGTCCTCACCATCGAGCTTGTCCCGCTTCCCGTACACCGCGCCGCCAAACACGGCATGCTCCGTCAGCGGCACAGGCCTGAAGTTGGTGAGGAAGAGGTGCGCGCCCAGCCAGGCGCTGAGGCTGTCCAGGCCTGTCATGGTGGCACTCATGGCCACAACCTGCACGTTGCAGCATGACTTGCAAGCCACCAGCTTGCTTAGCAGCATCTCCAGCGCGGCGCCCCTGCAGCAAACCAGACCAGCAGGCTGGCTGAAGTCATTGGCACCGCTGTGAGTGCTTCCTGCAGCGGACGACACGCGTGAGGCCTGGCTGCTGCTGCTGTTGACATGCAAGGGATCGACTGCCTGCTTGCAGGCACAGCACAACACAGCTTGTGCAGGCATGCCGCCTGTTGTTGGTGCAGTGGAGGCTGCCCAATGGTCTGCTGTTGGGCTGCTGCTGCCACCCGGCAGCTGCTGCACAGTCGCCCACACAACCCGCCGAGCCTGTGCTGCAGCCACCCCTGTTGGCTGCGGGCGTGCGCCGAGCGCACCTGTGCGGGTCTGCCAGCAGGTGCGCCTCATCCACCACCACGGCCGCCAACTCCTGCAGCCGCTGCTCCCGGATGAGGCGGTCAATGGCCACGTTGGCCTTCTCAATGCTGCAGATGGCGATGCGCTCAGACTGCAGCACGGCGGCAGCAGCGCGGCACAGACGTTGTGCGATGGAGTGGGGGACAAGCAACAATGGGCAGGGGCGTACTGGTGTGAGGCTGCATGCCTGGCCTGCGGGCCCCTGCAGGCTGACATGACAGCCAGCAGCTTGGAGCAAACCGGCATGGCAAGCCAGTGCTGCTGTGCCCAGCATGCGGCTACCTTGCGCATCCAGCAGGTGCCCCTGCTGCCATTAGCATAGTCTGAGCGCTGCTCTGCGCCAGTGGCGCCCTGTGTGCGCTGTTTTCTGGCTGCTGCCTGGCATGCACTCTCAGACAAAGACATCAAACCAAGGTTATGACTGTGCAAATGCGCTGTTCCCACTGGTGACGGTGTTGTTGCTGCCATTGCTGCGTGGCACGCGTGTGGCTGCTTGCGGCCGCTGCCTGCTGCTGCAGCCTGCCCTGGGCCGCACCTTGCTGGACAGTGGCTGGCCGTCCGCCTCCCCCTTGTAGCCTGTCACGCGCCACTTCATGTCTTCCAGCAGCATTGACAAGTGGGCAGTCTTCTCGTTGACGATGCTGAGGTAGGGCAGCACTAGCAAGCCACGCACAGGTGCTGCCTGCTGGTGCCTGCCCTGCTTGGCCTGCTGCAGGGCCTGCTGCATCTGGTGCATGCGCGCCAGCATCAGAACCTCGGCAACCAAGCTCTTGCCACCTGCAACAACAGCATGTGTGCACGTACGCGCTCAGGTGCCCTAACCTCATCTCAAGCCTGCAGAGCTTGCAGGAGGTGTTGACAGTCATATAAGCGAGCCTGCCTCACCTGAAGTGGGGGCACAATACACCAGATTGTTGCCTGCTGCGGCACACTCCAGTGCCGCTGCCTGCCATTCGTACAGCTGTGTCAAGCCCTTGTTTGCAAAGGCGGCAAGCACTGGCCTAGGCAAGCCCCAGTGTGACAACAGCAGCTCCTTGCGTTGCGGCTTACTGTCCTGCTCAGCCATTCCAGTCCAACAATGGCTTTGGCATAGAATTAGCTTATGCTTTTGCCTGTTAAATTAAGCATGCTTGTGTGCTTGCGGACTGCCTGGATTGCGACACTGCTGCTGCTGCTGCTGCTGCTGCTGCTGCTGCTGCGACTTTCAGGGCACTGCTGGCAAGGCTAGAGTTTTGATCCAACGATGACAACCGCACAAGTGACTAGACCCGTAGGAAGATTCTCAATTTTCCGGAGGGAGGTGGGATAGCTGGGCCGCAGGGTTCGCGTATCTAATTTCGGGGTTCATGAGAAGCTTTAGGCCGTCTTGCTGCCTACGCCCCATTAAAGGGCGCTAGATACTATGAAACTTTAAATGTGGATTTCGTGGGGTGGAGCAGGCCGTCAACGTGGCTCAGGCGGCATTAATTATTCCGGTGCTGCTTAGATTCTCACGCCTGCGAGGCTGAAGGCGCGAAAGCTACAATGACATCTTAAACAGCTGTTCTGAGCTACAGGGAGCAGCATGCATGCATGGGGCGTGGTGCACGCTGCCTCGCAGCTGACGTGCTGCGGGTCTGGGTTTCAGCACTGCGTCGCGTAGCAAGTATGCAACGTTGCAGACTTTTTGGACATTCGCTTTTTATTTACCTGTGCAGTGTGATGCCCAGTGACTCGCTCTGCAGTGGGTAAGCAGAAAGCAGCAGGTGGTCAAAGGTTGCCACGTGGCCACCTTCAGTAGAACAGCCCCCAAAGAGGCTTTGCTGCAGCTGCAGGGGCTCACTCTTGATTGCTGGTCAACAATGAGGTGTACACACATATGAGATGCAGTGCGGGCCCGCAGTTGCGGGCCCGAGTCTGAAGGTTTAAACAGCATGCCATATATGGTAGGTATATACCTGGCGCGCTGCCCCTATAGTAGCTACTAGGCTAGTGGCAGCCCCAGGTGGCTTCCTACGGGACTGGCCCGGCTCGGGCCACCTGCTATGATCAGTAACAGACATGACACGCTTGTATGGTTCACTGCTGCCTACTGCAATGGCGGTTTAGGCTTTCCACATCAACTTCAGCAGCAGCATCTACATCTACTCTGGCACGGTTGTTTGGTAGCTGCCACCACCACCTTAGCAGCTACTGACAACTCTGCTATTGTATACTGGCTGCCTTCAACACTCATCTATGCTTCGAAGGGAATTCCCTTCAGGTGCGTCGTGTCGGGACTTCTGGTGCTTCGGTGATCCTACTACTAGGCGTCCTTATCATCCGGTGGTGGCCTTGCATTGCACTTTTGCATGCTTTTGCGCATTGCTGCCTTCTATCACACTAGGTAACACGCACCTTATGACACGCTCGTTGCACTGCGTTCCAAAATCAGAGATGGGCGGTTCCAATTTCATTTTTGCATTTCATGCAATTTCACATGAATTTCATTACAATGTTCAAGCGCCACGGGCCCCACTGCGCACAATGCTAAAAAAGTAACTTAGACATGCAGCACGCGCAAATCTGAAATTCCCTTATCCTCGAGGTGCCTGTGCAAGTCATTGGTGCAATCAATACCACGTGCTGTTGCCACTGACGCAAAGTGCGGCCTAGGCCTCCTGAAACTCATAGTGTCAACAGTGAGGCGAAGCCGGCAGCAAGCACCGCCGGCCAGCCAGCCAAGTCCGGCAAGGGCTGCAGCCCCATGTGCTTGCCAGTGCCCGGCATGGCTGCGCCACCCCCTGTCGACGTGAAGCAGGTGTGGCAGCAGGACCAGGTGAAAGCGCATGACAAGCCGCTGGCCGAGCTCACCTGTGGCGAGCTGCTGAAACATGCGCTGCTGCCCGAGGGCCTGCGCCTCGACTTCAATGGCGTCAGTGGCCGCTTCTGCGTCGTGAGCAACCTGTCCCGCTTAGGGCAGCAGCTGCAGTGCACAGTGCCGGGCTGTGCGCAGCTGTGTGCCACCTGGCGGGCTGCTGAGCAGCATGCGCGGGCTGCTGAGCAGCATGTGCGGCCCGCTCGATACAGCAGGCGGCACAGCCCCGAGGAGATGTGGCTGACAGGCTCCAGTGTGAGCGTGAAGGAGCTGCTGCAGGGGGTGAAGGGCAACACGCCACCTCGGCAGCAGCCACAGCAGTAGCCAGGGGCGCACGCGCTGCCCTTGTCAGGCCCGTTTGTAAGAGCAGCTGTCGGGTAGTCGTCTTTGCAGGGGGCAGAGCGGCAGCAGCTGCCGGCACCTGCACAGCCTGCTGAAGTTGATGCTGCGTTTGCGCTGCAACTGCTGTCCTCTGCAGCAGCTCAGCATTAGTCGCCACAGCAGCAGTGTCCAGGGCCAGCAGCAGGTGATGAGCCAGGCAGGCTGCCATTGCCAGACCTGATGAATGGTGTGGTGAGGCCGCCGAGGGTCGGGCTGCGTGTGATGTGCGCTAATGAGCGCATCCAGCCACACCTGCAGCAGTCATTGTCAGCCGGGGCTTGAGCCTGCTGGAGCAGCAGCTGGACTTCTGGTCGCCAGAGACACAGCTGCCGGCTGGCGGTGCAGCCAGCGCAACAGTGGAGCCCACCGAGCATCTGTGGGAGTATGATGCTGTGGAGCACCGCGGCATCGGGCAGCTGGTGCAGGCAGTGTGCAGGCTGGGCAGTGAGACCAAGGGCCCGCAGCAGGCAGTGGTGGTGCAGCTGTGCCTGGACTCTGTTGGCGCCGCATTTTGCGTGCAGGACACACACAGCAGCAGGGCAGCAGCAGCAGCAGTTCCAGCGCGAGCTGCGCACCAATGTCAAGAGCTGGTGCAGGGTATGCTGCAGCTGGCGCAGGCAACGCTGGAGGGCAGCAGTGCCAGCCACCTCAGCCTCAGCACCGCCATGCTGGCCGCAGCTGGTGCAGCAGTTGTAGCAGCAGCAGGGCCCAGCGCAGTGCTGGGGCTGGAGCAGCTGCGCTCCATCTGTGAGCACATGCGCTACCTGGCAGGCAGCGTCGATGAGCAGCTGTGCGTGCCATGTTGGGGCTGGCCAGGGCCTGCGCAGGCGTGGAGGGTGCCAGCGGCAAGTGGGAGTGGCAGCCGGCAGGTCTTACTTCGCTGCAGCAGCTGCTGCTGCTGGTGCGTGCTGCGCCCGCTGGCTGGCAGGTAGTTGCCGTGCAGCAGTGCAACACCGCAGCATGCTGGCACCGGCAAGGCCACCACGCTGATGCATGTGCTGTTTGCAGCCCTGCACCGGTCCGTCAAGCTACGGCAGCCGCAGCAGCAACAGGGCCTGGCCCAGCCCAAGTAAAGGCGGGCAAGACTGAAGTGCAGGCTGCGCGTGAGCAGGCTGAGACTGTGCTGCTGCCTGCCTTTGAGGGTGCCCTGAATGCTGCTGCCTCTGCTTGGCTGGTCACCAGCAGCAGCAGCAGTGAGCCGCCTTGTGTGGTGCATGAGTTGCTGGTGCGCCAGGTGCTGAGGATGCAGCAGACGCTGCATGCTCTGCTGCTGCCTGACAGCCGGATGCACGGTGTGCTGTATTTTTTCAGCCGCAGCCTGGCAGAGTCGGTGGTGGACGGCGCCAGAAAGCACGCAGCAGCTGCAAGGGGGTGGTTTGCAACACCAGCGGGGCAGGCAGGTGATGCAGCACGGCAGCAGGTCCTGGGCTGCTCTGTCAGCCAGGGTGCAGGCGTGTGCAGGCTACAGTGTGAGGTGCACAAGGCTGCGTTTAACCGCCAGCTATTTGGTGAGCTGGTGGAGACTGCAGTGAGCTGCGTGCGCGGCCCTGACAGGCAGCATGACTCATAGCCGCGCCACGTGCCCCTGTGATGGCAGTGCCCGCGGGGGCGTGTGCAGGCCACAGCGGCTGTGGGGCCGCAGGGAGGAGGATGTGAGCTGCTGTGCATTGTTTGTGTTGGTGTTGGGGTCATATGGCAGTCTCTATGAAGGTTGTACAGACATGCGGGTATGATGTAAAACCAACTAACGAGCTTTTGAAGTACGGAGGCAACACAGTTGCACACATGCTGCTGCAGCACTGCAGCCTCATGTGGCAGCTTGAGCAGGTACATTAGGTGCCGGGGACAGTCGTCAGCATGCCTAAGAAGGGCGATCTGACAGACCCAGGCAACTACCGCGGCATCACCCTGCTCAGCGTGCTCTATAAGTTTTACACCAGCGTCCTCAATCAGCGCCTTATCAAGTTTGCAGAGGGCGAGCAGCAGGAGCAGCAGCAGCAAACACAAGCACAGCAGCAGCAGCAGCAGCAGCAGCAGCAGCAGCAGCAGTAGCAGCAAGGCCAGCATTCAGCACAACAGCAGCAGCAGCAGCAGCCATGCGCAACTGCTGCTACAGCAGCAGCGGCGCCGCTGCTGCACGAGAGTCAGAACGGATTCCGCCCCAAGCGCACTTGTGCTGACCATCAAAGCGTGCTCAGCGAGGTCCTTAATGGCAGGAAAGCTGAGGGAAAGGAGTCATATGTGTTGTTTGTTGACACCTTCAAGGCATTCCCTACGGTCTGGCTTGATGGCTTGTTCCAGAAGCTGTGGGATAAGGGTGTGCGTGGCAAGATGTTCCGTGTCTTGTACAACTTGTATCAGGGCGCGCAGCGTGTGGTGTCTCATGAGGGTTGCACCACGGATAGGTTCACCTGCGACCTTGGCCTGCATGAGGGTGATGTTATTTCGCCCACACTGTACCTGTTGTTTATCGACGACTCGCTGCGTGACGTGCATGCAAAGCACCCTGGCGTTACCCTCATGGGCCCTCGTGACGAACCTGCAGGTTGAGTTGTGGCAGCCATGCAGGCTGATGACTTTGTTGCTGTCTGCGGGTCTCTGTCTGAAGTTCAGGCTGTGGCTGCAACTGTTTACAATCACAGTTGCCAGTGGCGCTTCAAGCTCCACAGCTTGAAGTCTGCCGTCATGCATGTGCTGCCAGCAAGACAGACCAGCCAGCTGGTCGACTCCGGCATTGTTTGGAACAATGTCCCTGTGCCTGTTGTATCGGAGTACTGCTATCTTGGCCTGTGGTTCAACAATACCTGTACATGGACCACACATTTTGAGAAGATGCTGGCTAAGGTGCAACGTGTGAAGGGTGCGCTCATGCCAGTTTGGAAGAGCCGCAGCATCAGTGTGGAGGTTAAACGCATACTGTTGCTGACGTGTGTCCGTCCCATTGTTGAATATGGCAGTAAGGTTTGCTTTCCGTCCACAGCTAGGCAACTGCAGCTGATTGACAAAGTGCAGACAGACATCATCAATGCGCAATGCGCTGTGGCAAGGAGCGCCCATGCTCTTCAGCTCTCTTGGCAGAATGGGGTGTGAAACCGTTGCATATGTGGCTTCATCAGAGGGCTTTGGAGTACTACTACATGATTCAGCGTACGCAGGGCGTTCGGCTGCCAAATCAAGTGTTTACAGCTGAATGGAGGCGTCCTGGTGGTGCTGTGGCGGTGACACCGTGGCACAAGTATGTGCAGAGCCTGCTGTGCAAGTATCGTGTGAATGTTGTGACCGTGGAAGGCAGAGCCAGTGCGTGCAAGAGCCATGTCAACAAGCAGGTCTGGACACTACATGTTGAAAGGATTGCATGTGAAACGTTGGAACACTCCACTCTGAGTCGGTATGTGACTCATGTGCATCCCACTCATGTTGATGCTATGGGTTTCAGGAGGCCTAGGCCGTACTTGCGTTCAGTGGCAATTCCACGTGGTATTGAATTGCTTTTGCGTGTTCGTATGGGTTGTCTGTGTGTACATGAGCGCACTAGTCAGTTTGGCGGGCGCAGAGCTAACTCCACTTCAGGATGTCCTTGTTGTGGTGCAGAAGTTGAGTCTTTGTCACACTTCATGTTTGATTGCCCTGCTACTTCTGCTCAGAGGGATAGTATGTTTGCTGAGATCAGATCCCTGCCTGGTTGCGCTGATAAGTTGCGCAGCGTTTTGTCCATGGCTGATTCGTCAATCAAGGTGTTGCGTTTTGTATCTGATGATATTTGGGGCAGTTCTGGAAGATGTCTGATGGTGTCACCGTGTATTGCTGCTTTTCTTGTCAAGTCTTGGGATGTGCGCAATGCATGCAAACATTCTGGAGCAGTGCTCCCTCCTCTTTCCGCCCCGGTGGGGCGCGGGGCCGATGGCGCTGTTGCTATGGCTTGAATGGGTAAGTGGTGGACAAGGCACGTGTCACTGCTTGATGGCTCAACATGCGATGTTGTTCACTGTCGTTGTAGGAGTAGGCATCGCTAAGCACATGGCACAGTGCAGTGTACAAAGTACCATTGAAGCGAACTGCTGCTGCTGGTGTGTCGCTCTCAGGCTGTTCAAGGTTGCTTTCTCTGCAAGACGGTGTCAATGGCATGACTTCCATGATATGCTGCAGACGTATGATGTGTGTGCTTGTATGTAGGCTGCTAGCATGCCAAACTGTGCACAGTTGTGCTCAGGGTCGGTCAAAATCCGGCAGTAGGTGCAGCCTGCACAGCATGATGCTGCAAAACTCTCTGAGCGCCATGCAGAGGTTCTTGTCTTTTGCTATAGCATGCTTTCGCTGTCATTGCATCTGCTGCTGGATATAACTACATTGACACAACACCGTGGGGGTCACGACGTGTAATCACAATCCCGATGCTGCAGTACAGTAGCGGTGTATGCTGGTGACTACACACTGGTGACAGCATCTTCCTGGCGCACTTCACAGCACTGCCACCACTGGATTGCATCACAATCAGTTGCAACTTATCAGAGGATTGCTCCTACCTTGCTACCACATGTGAAGAAGCAGCAGCACTCTAAAGCAGCAGCAAAAGGCAAGCAAGCAGGAAGAGTCACCCTACCCCTGCATGCGAGGCTGCGCAAGTCAGCAAAACTGGCTCCACCCACTCTACTGCGCCACTGGTTGTACTGATGAACATGAAGCATGTTGAGGCCAATGGAGCCGCTTCTGGGGCGCCAGCCCTTCCACGTCCTGGAAGCAACATGTAGATAGTAATACCAGGACCGAACATCATTTTGTGCAAAGTAATCCAATGTTACACTTCGCCAACACAGCAACGCCAGTCCGAGTACGGCTGCTGGTTTTTATAACGCGAAGCAGAACCACCCGGCCTTCCTCATGCAAAGCTGTAGGCATCTGTAAGCAAAGCTGGCTCCCACCCACTGTACTGCGCCGCTGGTTGTACTGATGAACATGTGACAAGCATCCAAGTCCAGAGTAGTAAATTCGGGGGCAAAAACCCTTGTGTACACTTGCGCCAGCTGGCTTTGCACAAACGTTGTGCCCCCTAAGCACTTGCCTCACCCTTGTCAAGAAGAAGCAGCACTCTAACGCCTTGTGAACACTTGCGCCAGCTGTTCTAACGTTGTGCCTGCTAGACACTTGCGTCAGCTAGTCACATTGCGTGTCTGCTGCATTGCCGCCATAAGCAGGCCTATTGGCTGCCAATGGTCATCGGTGACCAGGCACCAAACCCTTGCCTTAAATGTGACAGCAGATGACGCAGGCCGAACCAAGACCGAGGGATCCCGAGCCCCAGCAGCCGTACCATTTCGAGACAAGCGTTTCGAGGCACAGAAGCGATCACCTGCTAGTAGACAGTGCCTATAGCTCCAACCTTAGCCAGCAGTAGCAAACCAGCTGGTTCGGGAGGTCCAAGCGGACGACTGGACGCGCAACGACCTGAAACGTCGTCTATCAACAATAATGCTAGGGTGCAACTGTTTTGGGCAGGTACGTTTAATTGAACACGCTGCTCTCCGCAAGCTGCTGTCTCACGCGGTGGTACCAACTGTTCAGTCTCTAGCTTTGTGCTCTGCAAGACATCACCAGACGCTGTGATCCTTCACCAGGTCCACGTGAAGCATGAGGAGGATGTGCCTACAGTAGGGCTAATGGACAGCAGCAGCATGGCTCACACACCACACCCAACTCTGAGCAAGGCTGTCTTGTCAAGCAAAATGGCCGACTCCAGCAGCAACGCCACAGACATCACGGTGCGGACCTTCACCGATAGCTCTGGTGGTGCAATACTCCTTGGTGGGGTTGACGAGCATCAGGAGGAGGAGCAGCAGCTAGCCAGGCCTGGCAGCAGCGTCTTGCAGGACAGTGCCAGCAGCTGCGAAGAATGGTACGACTGCGCTGAGGATTGGCAGGAAGATGCAGCAAGAACAGCAGAAACTGCCAGCGACAAGACGCAGCAGCAGGCTGCACAGGATCATTTTGCTGGGCTGCCTGCTGAGTTGGCACGCATCCTCAGGCGCTACACAGAGGTACGGCATGCCGCTGACCTGGCACATCTGTGCGCTGGCAGCTCCAGCCCCCTGCAGCATGGACACACTCTGCCGCCTCTGCATGGCTGCAAGCGAGCGGCTTGATGAGCAACTTTGCTGATTGTTATCTCCATGTAAGCACCGTAGTAGAACTCGCATCAAGCAAGGGGCATGTTCCAGTCCAAGTCGGGCTCGACGCGCGGCCAGCACCATGCCTGCTGTGTGGTTTGACGTGCTCCGTATGCCTGTCCTGCAGGGCCGCAGCCTGGGCTGCAAGCCCACGGTGGCGCTGATGCAGTACATGGAGAACAATGACACCACCCTGGCACAACTACAGCAGCAGCTGGGGCCGGTGCTTGCAGCAGAGCAGCAGCGCCATGCAGACGCCATCGACCTGCCAGTGCCTACCCCCACCATGGATCCTCAGGCACGTACAGTAGCGCTCACGAGCGCAGCCTCTCAGGGCAAGCAGGCAGGCGCTTCTGCAAGCAGCAGCAGCAGCAGTCAAACGCAGCATGGTCGTCCCAGCTTGTCCCGCCTGCTTGGCAATGTGAAGCTGTGCCATGAGACGCTTGCTGGCATGTGCCGTACCGAGGGCTTCAAGCAGGTGGCCTGGGGCCAATTAGAGCTGTGGTACTGCCACGATACGACACACCACAGGCAGGTCATCCGTGCCCGGGTCGTGCTGGATGAGCCGGTGGAGGTGAGGCGGGCCCAGGGGCAGCCAGGGAGCCCTGCAAGGGGCGGTGTGTGGGCGGCACTAGTGGCACTGCATCTAGTGGCAGCAAGCAGTGTGATGGTGCTGGGGGTGCAGGAGTGCTGGGGGTGCAGGAGTGCCGGTTGCTCCTTGTTCTGTGCTGGCGTGGTTGCCGTTGTGCTGCACATGTGTGGAGATGGCAGCTCGTGTCCAGCACAGCAAGGTCAATGATGCATCAAGGCAGAGAACGCAACTGGGTGCTGCAGCTGGATGTGATGCCACCTTCTGTCTCTCTGCCAGCCTCTCTAGGTGTATGAGCTTGACAAACAAGCATCTGCTGTTGCTGCTGCAGCATGTGGTGTGCCTTGCGCGTGAGCTGGACCTGGCCACCTCCTGGAACCCTGCCATCACTGAGATGATGGAGCTGGCAGCATACAGCCCCTCGGAGCTGCTGGTGAGCCAGGGACCCGCCCCACACGGCGAGCATTGCACGGTTGTGTGTTGGGGGGCATGGTGGCCAGGTTTTTTCTGTGGCGCAGGCAGCAGCAGAACGCTTGGCCAACATGATCCACTCCACCAAGCGCGCCGTCGTCAACACAGTGCACGTCGGCTGATCTGCTGCCCGCCTGCCACTGCTGCTGTCACTGCCATCCAGCTGTACCTGTTGCTGTGGACGCCGTGGCCACTACCACAGCCTGAGGTGGTCAACTATGCTGTGGGGCTGGACCTGCTGGACAGCAGGGAGCAGGCCGTGCTCATCGCAACACACGGCTGCACCGGGGAGCTGCCGGTGAGGTGTCTGGCAGATCGCAGCAAAAGCAGCGCCGGTTGTAGCACCCGGCGCGTTGTTGGCACCAAGCAGCAGGGATGCAGGTGGCAGTAGCATGGTGATATCTGAGATGCAGGGGGTGCCCATAGAGGGGTTTGCATGGCGTGCAGCGATGCGTCTACCGGGGGAGTCGTGGGGCGTGCAGTGGCCCAGACCTGTGGTAATCGACACACAGGCTGCAGGCGTCCCAACTGTGACGGCTGCCAACGTGTGTATGCGCATGTGTGTTTGTGCCCAGCAGCATCTCGCTGCAGCTCACGGCCCTCAGTAAAGTTATGTTGGTCAACCGCGTCAGACTGCCATGGTCATGTCCTGCTGCTGCTGCTGCTGCTGCTGCTGCTGCTGCTGCAGCCTGGCGTGACGCTGCCACAGCACGTGCGTGCGCAGCGGCTGACCATGGATGGCGGCGGCTTCAAGTTCAGGCCGCTGCAGCCACACCCAGACAGGCCAGGTGTCCAGCGCATGGAGGCGACAGTGCTGGCCTCCATTGATGCAAGCAGGTGCGGCGCGGTGCTGGCCCGACTCTGCGTTTGAGACGCTGGCGCTCGCCAGCAGGCTTGCTGCCTGCTGTACACCCTGAAAGCTTCAGCGGGCCTGCGTCATGCTGGAAATGCCCCACTCAGCCCCAGTCGGCATCATTGGCCAATCCACAATCATTGCGCATCGCCCTATCCTGCCAGCTAGTGATTGAGCAAGGGCTGGAGCAGATGCATCCTCCCCTACCTGCGGCTGCTGCGTGTTGCTGTGTGCTGCGACTCCTCTGCGCAGGTGGGCGGTGCCTGACGCGCTCATCAGCTTTGTGCTCAAGGTGTTTGCACCGCTGGTGCTCAAGTCAGTGCTCAAGGTGCTGCAGCGCATGTTCCACAGCAGCAGCAATGGCAAGACCAGCGGTGGCTCTGCATGCAGCGGCAGCACCTTGATGCAGCGGCTTGCGGTGAGGCCCGAGTACGCTGCCATCGGCGCACATGCACAGCGCTGCCTGGCTGCAGAGGCGGCAGGGCATGCTCGGGGCGGGTGCGGGGCACAGAAATAGGCCGGCGCGGTGTCACTGAGGAGGAAGAGGCGGTGGTCATGTATGCCGGCTCATGTACGCTGACGCGCACCACCTTTGTAAGCCTTGCAACCCAGCATGGCTTTGATGTTGGCTCCATGTTTTATTGGGGTTGACGTCGGCATCACAGCTTGCAAGTTTGTGTTCCGCGCAGCAGGCAGGTGTTTGTGCCCTGTTATAGTGATGGTATAGTCTGTTTCTGATTGGCTGTTGCCTTCCCTTTGCACAAACAGCTGTGTCCCGGCCCCATGCTGGCGGCAGCAGCAATCACGTGATCCGCTTGCAACAACAATGCACAGGCCTGCCGTGTTCATCGCAGCTATGGTCCAGAGCAGCACCATGCAGTCTTGGTGCACAGTCGCTGTGGCGCCCCCGCAGCGACGGCTTAAGACGCAGTGTTTCTTGAAAGATTCATTTCTATCACATATCTTTTGCACTCATTCATGTACCACATTGTGTGGTCGGTGTATCTGTGCTTGTCTGCCCGCAGTGCTCCTGGGTGTCAGCTGCCCCCAACTAGGTTATACTCCATCAATGATTCGCAGCTCAGCAGGCTGATAGTGCAGGGTGTGTCAATGTATGTGCTTGCCAGGCAATAACCTCTGGAAAGGGGGTGCACTGCGTGGCTCCTTGTCATCTGCCCAGGGCACTGGTTCCAGCATGTTGTGCTCCTGCTTGGACTGTCACCAGTTAAGTCTAGAGAGTTTGCTTGGCCTCAGGGCATCACTCCCTCAAGGGGCAGGAGCAGCACGCTGTGTCGTGCAGCAGCTGTAGTTCGCTGCATGCGCATCATGTCGACTTGGAGTTGTATATAGGTGGCAGAGCACAGTATCCGAGCACAGCGGGTGAGCCGATTTGGCAGTTGGTCAGCTGACGAAGAAGCGACCAAGCACTGCTGCGATGCTGCAGCGGTGCAACATGACAAGACAGCAGTGGTTACAGGGCAGGGCAGCAATGCCAAGAGTAGGGCATTTCGGTGGTGGACGGGGTCCATGGGTAGGGGTGCTGGGGTGGGGTGCATAGGGCAGGGGTGAGCCCCACCTTTGGGGGTGCTCCTGCTGGTGCTGCTGCTGTACAGAAAGTGCGCGGCTGGAGTGCCATACGCAGCATTTCATACCATGGGATGTTTCATGTCAACAGAGTCTAGTAGCAGAAGTTGACTGCAGTTGAGTGCGAGGGGTACGGACGGTGCACAGTATGGCACTCTTTTGCATGCATGCAGTGTGCGCGCCCACAATGCATTGCACACCCAGTCATGTCTGCTCTGACCCTGCAGGTCCACATGCCAGGCCTGTGCGTTTGCTGCCATTCTGCAGTGTCATATGGCTGATACTGTCTTCATTTGCGTGGCATATGCCACAGGGTTGCAGCATGAACGGCCGACTGTGCAGCTCCATCAATCGAAGGTGTACGCAGGTGCTTCCCACGTTCCGGTGGAAGCAACATTGAACATGTGCCACTTGTTCATTCATTTTATGTGTCTTCGTGTGATATTCCATGCTTGAATTGTGATGAATTGGTCAGGGCTGGTAATCCCGAAAATTATGCCATAAGCGGGCGCCATGTGGTGACCGATGCTTCCAGCTTCGCCCCACCTTCTTCATGTCTTGTCATACCCCGCACCACCCAATTACGTATCAGGATAAGCCTTGTTTATAGCCTTCATACTATCGAGGGCACCTTAGATTTCGCGGACGGTTTCTGTCTCTTTTGACGTCAACAAACTCGAACGATTCACTGTGTCTGGGTGCACTGGTAGCAAAAAGGAAACATTGATGATGGTCCGCAAAAGCAGGGCCAATGGCCCTGTTGTTGTGCTTCTGCTCCTGCTGGCTGTTTTCGTTGCTGCTCAGGCACTTCCTAGGCGAGCGCTGAGGAGTAAGTGACTGCTTGCGAGTGGTGATCATGCACCATCCCGCATTCGTGAGTAGTTCTAACCAAATATTATCTTCCGTGCCGCAGCAGGCCGTGCACTCTACCAAGGTAATCGTCGTATTTCAAGCACAGCAGTACACCTCTTATGTGCTGCATCTTATGTGGTGCATCTTGCAGCTTCACCAGTGCTATGGGTTTTGCTTACAGTCATGCAGCTGCAGCACAGACATGTTTTCTGCTTGGCAACGTGGTGCAGCGATTGGCCAAAACGGTGACACCATGGCCCCATGCAGCTGCTTTCACACTGCAACTTCTGTTACCATGCTGCAGACCCTATGGATGGTGTCCCAGCTGCTGACCCTGTACCCAGTTACAGCGCCCAAGCTGCTGAACCTGTCGCCAGTTACAGCGCCCAAGCTGCTGAACCTGTACCCAGTTACAGCGCCCAAGCTGCTGACCCTGTACCCAGTTACAGCGCCCAAGCTGCTGAACCTGTCGCCAGTTACAGTGCCCAAGTTCTTGAACCTGTCGCCAGTTACAGCGCCTCAGATGCTGAACCTGTCGCCAGTTACAGCGCCCAAGCTGCTGAACCAGTGCCAAGCTATAGTACACCAGCAGTTGATTCGACACCCAGCTACACCACTCCTATGGCAGATGTGCAGGCCGCTGTTGATGAACAGCCAGCAGCGGCCGTCACGCCTGAGGACGACACTTACGGCAGCATCCTTACATCAGACTTGTCAGGCAACAGTGACTCGGCAAATCCTGCAGCAGAAGCACCAGTTGCTGAGGACGCCAGCACAGGTGCGCTCAGTTGTAGGAAGGAATTAGTAGCACTGCCATGGGTTGACAACAGAGGTGCTTGTACATCTACTGCTGTTTCTGTGCTTCACGTGATAACTATTAATGTGCACACCTTACAGAGCACAATGCAGCTTAAGGCGGCACTCGCGTGCTGTCTTGGGGCCCCTGCCACCATGCTTCACTTGGTAACAATTGGTATACGATCACTGCTTGCATGCAGGTCTGGCAAGTGACTTGGCACAACCAGCTGTTGCACCAGCAGCTGCACCAGCTTTCTTCAATTATGACAGTAGTAATGGTGCTGGCAGCAGTCAGCCGATCACCCAGCAGGACGTAGCAGGTGGTGCAGGGCAGTCCCAGCAGCCAGCGGTCTCCTTGGGCGGTGACGTGACCGCGGGCGGTGACGAACCCACGGGCGGTGACGAACCCACGGGCGGTGACGTGACCGCGGGGAGTGACATGACCACGGGCGGTGAAGTGACCGCAGATGATGACGTGACCGCAGGTGATGACGTGACCTCGGGCGGTGAAGTGACCACGGGCGCCAGTGACAGCAATACCTTGCCTGCAAATGGTGATAACGAGCCGGCAAATGTTGAGCAGCCAGTCAGTAGTGATGGGCAGTCTGCAGCTGCTGGTACTGAACCAGCCAGTGGCGATCAGGCCACAAGCAGCAGCGACAGTGATAGGCAAGCAGACAGCAATGTTGGCCAGCTCGCATCCGCCGCTGCTGAGCCAGGTGGCAGTGACGACCAGGCTACGGGCAGCAGCAGCGACACAGGTGCTGCCTCCCTGCCAGCTGATGCTGCCGGCAACCCTGCCGCTCCCGATGGCACTGGTGCAACGGATGCAGCGTCTGCCGCAGCACCTGCTGGTGATGACAGCAGGTCATCAGACCCAGGTGCGTGCCAAGGTGCAGCTGCGTGGTTGCACTGTCAGCAGGCCATGACCACATGCAACCGCCTGGACTGCTTGGTGGCCAGAGTGACCGTATGCATGCTGCATGCTGCGTGGTTGCAGCGCACATCAGATTGAAGGTGGTGCATGGCTGGCACCACCACCTACTGTGCTAAATGTTTGCCTGCACCTTGTGCCTGCAGTGCTTGCTGATGAAGCGCCCATTGATGCTCTTGAGCCCAACCAGGAGGCTTTAACGGCCCTCACGTCTTCAGACACCTCAGCAGCAGCTGACGCCATCCTGCAGGCATCGGGCATTGGTGGCGACTCGGCGTCAGCTGCCGGCGCGTCCTTGGCCCAAGCAGTGCAGGCCGGCGATACGCAGGCAGTGGCAGATGCTACTGCTGCTGCAGCTGCAAGGGACCCGACCGCCACGGCCAGTGTGCTGGCAGCAGCACAGGCACAGGCTGTTGCTCGCGGTGCAATAGATGGGTTTGCACGCTCCACTGCACAAGCATTCCGGGCGGCCGCCAACCAGGGCACCACGCAGCAGCTGTCAGAGGCATATGCAGAGGTAGGGCTCAGCTGAATTGCGCAGCTGACGTTGGTGCTGTTGCTGTTTGTGCAAGTTTTTTGTGCAAGCATGAAATTTGCGGTGGTCAGAAGCTGTGAGTTGCCTGCTGGCATGTTGGTGTGTACCCCCAGATGGTGTTGATGTTGACATCCTCGCACGCGTGGATTGCACCTGACCATGCAGGCAACCGCCCAGTCAGTTGCACGCAACCCGCTGGCCATCAGTGAGGTGTTGGCCGAGTCCTTGGTGGCAGCTGCGGATGAGGGGGTGTCTGAAGTGTTCTCGGATGCTATTGCGCAGACCTTCCGCAGAGCGGAAGGTGCAGGCTTGCAGCAGGCTGGTGCACTGGCGTCAGCGTTTGGTGTTGCATCTTCACGAGCTGCCTCGCGTAATTTTGCTGCTGCAGCAACAGCTCTGGCAGCGCTGGCTGCACGTGCAGCTGGTTTCGGTCTGATAGACAATTTTGCAGCTTCACAGGCTCGTGCGTTTGCTGCCAGCAGGCAGTCCAACAGCGTTGACAGCTATGCCAGGGCTGTGGCCTCCGCATTGCAGCAGGGTGGTGGCAATGCACGGCAGGTGTACTCAAATGCCATGGCTCAGGCAGTGGCAGCAGGTGGTGATGAGGCAGCAGGTCTGGCTGTTGCCACTGCGGTGGTGTTCTGTGAGGGCGGCGAATCTGCTGAGGCTTTCTCTGAGGCACTGAACCAGGCAATCCAGCAGGACCCATACACAGGTGCGTTGCACAGCTGGCGCAACAGGGAGGTGGTGAGGTGCATGCAGATGCGGGGAGGAGCTTGTGGCGCGGATTCGCTGGCATGCTACTTCTCTGATGAACACGTTGCTGTCATGAGCGGTGAGGCAGAGCATGGTGTGGTCTGTACAGCGCTGTGTCGCAAGAGCAACTATGTGATAGACCTTATGCTGATGCTGCGCTGTTGTGTGACCGTAGGCTGCTTCGTCGTCAGTGAGGCGAAGGCGTATGCATATGCACGATGTGGTCCTACAGGCGCATTTGCTACATCTAGCAGTGCTACCTCTGAGGTGAGCTAGAGCTGACTGCTATGCTTCTGAATTGACAGCCAAGCATTGTACAGCACGAGTTGGGTGGGAGTTTCAGTGCTAATAGAGGCATGTAGGAATCAGCTAGAATGAAGAAAGAATGAGGAGTGGGCTGTGCAATGCAGTGGTGTTGGCAAGACAAGGGATTTCTGCAGCAGCTGCTGCTGCTCCTACTGTTGCTGAGTGGAGGGTGTGCTGTACCGTGACTTTGCAGAGGATTCTTGGCTACTGCCAGCTGCCGCTGACAACGGCAGCCGGCCCCAACATTCCCAGCTACTATTACAACCGCAGGCCTAGCAGCTGGCTGAACAATGGATGGTGGTCCAACCCCTTTTCATGGTGGCCCGAGGGGGGCAGCCAGGTGGGGCGGAAGTAGACGGCTGCAGGCGCTGCGGTGGTGAGCAGGGGCTGGTGAGCAAGAGATAATTGCTGAAGGTGGTGGTGGCAAGAAATGTGCTTCTGGCTGGCTTATTAAGGTAATGGGAAGTGAGTGGCATGTTTTGCTTTTATTCTGCTCAAACTGTTTTTAATCACCTTGCTGCCGCTTGCATGCCAGTTCACTGAACAAGTGTGCTGGGCATCCATCAATTTCTATGTTGAGCAGCCCTGAAAAAGGGGTTGCTAGCTAGCGTCTCACTACAAAAGGTAGCCTTGTCTTTGTCAGCTTAGGAAGGAAGGGTATGTGCAATCCCTTTGTCGAGGATTGCCTAGCGTGATGGCTTGTAAGCATGTGACGAGGGTAATAGATAGTATACTGCACTGTGGCAGGTGGAGTTATAAGTTAGATGAAGTGGAATTGGGTAAATGTCAGTGATCAGGCTCAATGATGGATCATGGCAAGGTTGGAAACAGATGTCTGCCATGATTCAATGACTATGAGACTAATTCTGATACATTGAAGACAACTGTCATGCACGGGTGTGCTTGGTTGAATGAGTAATATGATGATGATGATGCAATGGTCTGCTTGGTTTTCAGTACAACATAATAACGTATTACTACTCTGAACCTGCCTCACGCACTAACCCAGCAAACGGTCGTGAGGATCTGTTATTTTGTCTTAAATTCAAACCCAGTTTCTTCTTCATTGTTGGGCAATATCACCTGCGCAAAATTGTCTATCCCAGTTCCTTTCCAAACCCAGCCATGGGCAGTTCACCCGGAACCATGGGACTTCCAGCCAAAAGCAGGCGGTTGTAACACATATATACATGGCATATACATGGCATGTACAGTTGTACACAAGTACTTAGTGCCGTGTCCTCTCACAAGTACTGAGATGGGGAGCATGATAGTTTTGCACCAATGGAAACACATAGGCCTAACATAAGAATTCGCCATCATGTATGATCATACTTCCCAGCAGCCAAAACTGGCTGGTTGTAACAGCTGCAGTCATGTACACTGTTGCGCAGGTGATGGTGGATATCACAACACTTTGCTTGCCTTTTGCTGCTGCGTTAGAGTGGTTCTTCTTCTTCTTTTTCGAATATTCACATCGCGCCAATGGAGATTCACACCCGTTACATGAAATACTGTACTTAAGCAGACGGTGCACACTAATGCACAGTGACAAAAATAATCCAACCATGTAACATACTGGTTTGCTTACATGCGCAGCCTCGCATGCAGGGGTAGGGTGACACTTGCTTGCCTTTTGCTGTTACGTTGGAGTGCTTCTTCTTCTTCACATACTGGCCACACGTTAGCATGCAATAAATGGAACATGTGAGCAGGGGCATCAGACTGAACGACAGAGAATTGTTGATGATGGAGCAGCTACTGACACTGCAGATTTTCAATGTTAGGGGTTCTGTTGAAATGGATGCTAGATTGGTTCACCCACAGTGTGGGCTGAGGATTATCCTGGCACCTTCTTCCACTACTCTCTCATCTAGCCACCTGCCCTCCTATCATCATCATCATCATCATCATCAATCATCATCAATCATCATCATCATCATCATCATCATCATCATCATCATCATCATCATATCATCATCATCATCATCATCATCATCATCATCATCATCATCATCATCATCATCATCATCATCATCATCATCATCATCATCATCATCATCATCATCATCATCATATTACCCATTCAAGCCATAGCATCAGCGCCATCGGCCCCGCGCCCCACCGGGGCGGAAAGAGGAGGGAGCACTGCTCCAGAATGTTTGCATGCATTGCGCACATCCCAAGACTTGACAAGAAAAGCAGCAATACACGGTGACACCATCAGACATCTTCCAGAACTGCCCCAAATGTCGAGATGCAATTGAGTTGTGTTATGTGTACAGGTGTATGTATGCCGCAGTGTGCCGCATGCATGCATGCCGCATTGTGCCTTGTTCATCATATGCTATGTGAGCTCAATCAGCCAACACTCCATGACATATGCTTGGTACAAATTACGTTATAGCATGTTGATGATCTGCACGAACACAGCAGCAACGCCTGTCACCCAACTGCTCCCCATGTCATGGAAGAAAAACCCTGCTGCTGTCCAGTAACAGACATTCTGAGAAGGTGCACGCACGCCGGATGTGATATGCAGTTCACTGTTGACTGCTGCACTGGGATTGTTCACACGGGCATACCTGGCCTTCAACCATCGTGATCGCCCGCTGCAGTGGCACCTGGCCTGGCAGAGGCCAATGAACGTGACCTTACACCAGCTCATAATGTAAACATTAGATCACTTAAACGTGTATGGTTCTTCAAGAGCTGAACGATACCCTGTCAAGAGCGGTTGCTGTCACTACCCAGGTGCTGCTTGGAGTTGCCCCGTTGAGGCTGCCAACAGGGACCTGCCGGACCCTGCGCAGACTGACATGGGTGAAGCTTCGTCTGGGAAAGCTTTTGATGCGCTGGCATGGTTCATGAACGTCTCCACATCCGTGTTGATAGTGTTTGTCAACAAGCTGCTGATGGATGCCAAGCACGGCTATGCTTTCACTTTTGGTAAGTCTGTGGCACAGCAACAGCTGTAGCAATCATCATGGACGGTTGCCTGACGTCTTTGAATCCCCTGTGCAGCCACTACGCTGTGTGCTTTTCATTTTCTGTCGGCAGCAGCATGTGTAAAGCTTTCCACAGCTGCTGGGCTGGACACAGAGCGCTTCACCATTGCCCTGGCGACGGTGAGCGCAAGTTTGCACAACAGCAGTATTTGCGGCGTACAAAATGGCTTCACAGTATGCAGGCGTGTCTTGATATGTTGCAGGCATGGTTGGCCGTGGCGCGCGCACTCTGCTGGCTCTTTGATTCTCTCATGCTGACTGCACTGAACCAGTGCTGATGTCAAGCTCCCGCTGTCTTGCTTGCAGTGGTTCTATACTTTGCAGTTGTTGCTGATGTCAGCATAGCCAGCTTGAATCTCTCCCTGCTGGTGAATTCTGTTGGGTTTATCAGGTGAGTGCATGCCGCCTCCACAGCAAACACAAGGCGTGGACAG
>JACERP010000707.1:0-41581 GCA_014080715.1 Scenedesmus sp. NREL 46B-D3 | reverse complement strand
GTTGGGCCCCAGCCTGTGGCGCTGCGTGTCAGCGTAGCTGAAGATGCGCGTCTGCAGCAGCTTGTCGTCACTGTACGTGATGCCTGCAAGCAGCAGCACACACGAGCAAACACAGCGCGGCATGTGATACGTCAAGGCTGGCAAAACATTCAGCACAGGCACGCACCCAGGACATGCAACACCTGCAGCCCACACATGGTGAAGAAGCTCTACAGTGCTCGGCGCCAATCATGCCCCGCACACTGGAAGCTCCTGCGACAACCAACCACACTCCTATACACACTGCTGTGCAGCTCCCAACCGCACCGGCAGCACTGCGCATGTCGAGCTGCAGTCGCATGCCATGCGCTGCTCCAAACAGCATCAGCAACACCCCTTACCCTGCAGCTCACATCAAACTGCTTGCTGTGCCAACCACCCTGCTGCAGCACGCAGCACACTCTTCTAAGTGCGCCAGCAGCGCCCCTTGCGGTGCGCCCAGCCCACCTGGCACCACCAGCGCTGGGCAGAAGGCCAGCTGCTCGTTCTCGTTGAAGAAGTTGTCGGGGTTGCGGTTGAGCACCATGCGCCCCACCGGCTGCAGCGGAAACACGTCCTCCGGCCAGGTCTTGGTCACGTCCAGGGGGTCAAAGTCAAACCTGCGGGTGGCACGCGGTGCAGCGGCAGGGTGCGTGATTAGGCACAAGCAGTCAGGACACTATGGGAACGGCAGCACCGTGCTGTGGCGGTGCGTAGCGGAGCTGGCAATCGTGTCGCTGCAGACCCAGGCGCCCAGCGAACTCAAGGTGGACCTGACATGCATTACAGCACTGTTGCTGTGGCGACGTCTAATGCACATCAGACAGTGGGCGAAACGCAGGCCCAGCAGGCAGTGCAGCAGGCAGATGCCTATGGCACGACAAGGGTGACAAGAGTGACAATGCAGATGACGAAAGTAACACAGCATACTTGTCCTGGTCGGCTGGGTCCATGGTCTGGATGAACAGGCGCCACTCGGGGTAGTCTCCTGCCGCGATGGCGTCGTACAGGTCCTGCGTGGCGTGGCTGTGGTTGGTGCCGGCCCACTGTCACGGCCTCCTCCTCCAGCAGGCACTTCACACCTGCACACGTGGACGTCGACAGATGCAGCACAAGCACAGTTGGCGCCAAGTGCTTCAAGCCGTCCACATATCTGAGCACGCAGGGTGCGGGGAAGCACCGCGGGACTGCGTGGCCGTGAGCAGCAGCAGTCAGCCGATGCTGGGGCGCTGCGCAGCAGTGGGCAGCGGGCGCGCCGCGGATCAGCTGTGACGCAGCATGCGGCAATGCCTGCTCAGGAACGCTGTTTTTCGGCAGACAGCGTGTCGGCAGGATGCGGCCCTGCCCCTCACCGCAGCTGGGCTTCCAGTGGAACTTCACCAGCGTCTCCTTGCCGGCCTTGTTGAGCAGCATGAAGGTGTGCACGCCAAAGCCCTCCATGTGGCGGTAGTTGAGCGGCACGCCAATGTCGTCCAGCAGGAAGGAGAACTGCAGCCACAGCATGCAGCAGCGACAAGGGGCAGCAGCGGCAGAGGCGGCGGGAAGCATGTGAGTGAAAACGAGTCAAAGTGTGGCAGAAGGAAGGCCCAGCCCCTACATCACCCAGCAGGAGGGAGTGCTGCAGCCACAGCGCAACACAAGCAACGCAACTAATCAGCAAGTGTAAGGTGTACGACACCAGCCTGCGTCTAGCAGGAAACAAGCAGCCACACCGGCACCTGCATGATTAGCTTAACAACAGCACGCCTGGAGACAGCCGTGCAGTGCATAGCTCGCAAGGTGGAGCGCTGCAGGCTTGCAGCGGCCTGCGGCGCAAACTGGCGGCACACCATCTGGAGCCGGCACGCAGCGCGCGCGCACCATGTGCAGTGCCTCTGGTGGTGGCTGAAGAAGTCGGCGATGCGCCAGCCCTCCTGGATGTGGTTCTTGGGGTTGGGCTTCAGGCAGTGCACCATGTCGGGAAACTTCATGCCATCACGGATGAAGAACACCTGCAGGCAGGAGCAGGAAGTTCACAGGACGAGGTCGTCAATCGGGTGACATTCAACATGCAGCAGGCAACAACGCACCAGAACAAGGCACATGGCATGCATTGCAGCTGCAAGACGGGCTGTTCGGCACCATGTACAGCAGCACGTCGCCCAATCCAGCAGCAGGCCTCAAGCGCAGCGCAACCTGTGCACGCATGAATCAATCACCCCCCCCCCCCGAGCCGCACTCACTGGCATGTTGTTGCCGACCATGTCAAAGTTGCCCTCGCGCGTGTAGAACTTGACAGCAAAGCCGCGCGGGTCGCGCAGCGTCTCGGGAGAGCCGCGCTCATGGATCACTGCGCGGTCGACACACCACACAGCCACAAGACACATCTTCTCACCAGCAAGGCGACCAATAATGCAACAAAGGATGCATGTGACCGCTGCACGACACGCACACGCAATGCAGGGCTGGAGATCGGCTCGTGCACCCGAGTAGAAAACCTGCGCTGGACGACACTGCCTAGGGCACGCACTGCCCCAGCCATGCAGCACGCCGCAGATGACGAGAGGGCAGGTTCAACCAGGGAGGGGCAGGGCCCACCTGGACACACCGACATGAAGCCGCGCCTACGCTGACAAAACTCCCTGCCAGCAGCAACGCACAGGGCAGCACAGCCATCTGCCGGCCCTCACCCGCACGGCTGCTGTGCCGCCCCATCACATGCCGCCCCATCACATGCCACTGCTGCTGCCAGCCATGCCACTGCTGCTGCCAGCCATGCGTACGCGTCGCCATGCCGATTGCTCTCGCGCGCGCACCTGTGGAGAAGCGCACGATGACTGGCGTCTGCACTCCTGGTGCGCGCAGGAAGTCGGCGCAGGTCAGGTGGCTCACGTCATGCGTCACCTGTCGGGGCCGGGGGGTGTGACAGCCAGGCGGTGGGGGCGCAGCAGCAGAACGTCATCTCCGCAAAGGAGACGGGGAGCAGCAGCTGGACCAGTGCAGGCGCAGCAGCAGCAGCAGCGCACCATCAACTGCCAGCCCCCTGCCCTGTTGGAGCTTGCGGAAGTCAACAGTAGCCCATGCGCAGCCTATCCCATGTGCAGTTCCCTGGGTATGTCACCAATCAGGCAGACATGCCATCACCTTCCATGCAAGGCAGCACCAAACCTCATCATACTCGCCTCGGCGTCCTGCCAAAGCAAACCGCAGCACCCACACGCGCACACCATGCACAACGCGCCTCTGCGAAATTTCCCACGCCACATCATTGGACTCACAAGCACACCAGCGGACGGCATGCACACCTGCAACATGCCCGACCACTAGAACGCTGCAGTCGGCCACACCACCGTAACGCGCAGCCCGCGGCCAGCCCACCTCGAAGAAGCCCTTTGCTGCCGCGCCGCGTGCGTGCACCACCCGCTCGGGGATGCGCTCCCTGTCAAAGTTGGCCAGCTTCTCCACCAGGTGGTAGTCCTCCAGCAGGATGGGGCCACGGGAGCCCACCGTCAGGCTGCTGTTGTTGTTCCAAACAGGTGCGCCGCTGTTGGTGGTCCAGTAGGGCGCGTCATGGTTGGACGAGGGGCGGTGCTGCAGGACACGACGCGGGCGAGCATGGCAGACGGCAGGGTGTGAGCGAAGTGTGCACGCATGTGCTGATGTAAGGGTGCAAGTCTGGCTGTTGAAAGAGGGATGGAGAAGCAGCCAATGGGAGAGGTGTGGAACCGGAAGGCTTGCAGGAAAGACGGCAAGCTGCGGCAGTGTGTGCATGGTTGCATGCTGCTTGCATGTCAGCGGAGCACAGCACTGGGAGCCAGGGTTGGAGTTGACGACTGCCTGCTGATGACAGAGCACGACTGTCGGAGGGGGGGCTAGCAGCTGCAGCCACAACGAAAATGTCATGCCATGTGGTGTAGCTGGTGTGCAGCACTGCCAGCATCAGTCAAAACTGCACTAGGTGAGGCTGCGGGTGAGCGACTGCTTGCAAATGCAGCACACACCATGCGTGCGTTTTTTGCGGCTGAGCTAGCTGCTGCCCGTGGAGGTAAGAGAACAAGGTGCTACTGCTGGTCTGTTGGCCTTGTCAGCATTAGTACTAGTTGCAGCCATGCAACCGCTGCGCTGCTGCGATCTCGCGTGACAGTCTAAAAATGTACCCTTAGTTTCATTCTTGAGCCATGCACTGCGAAACTGCCCTGCCAAAACAATCAGCCACTCCGCCAGCTGAGCACGTCCTGTACAGCGCATGGGCTGCACGCATATCACAACCGTTCCTGGCAACTAGCTTCATAAACTTGCAGAATTCGCATACCTTCATGGGGTCCATGCTGTCGAACTTCTGCAGCAGAGAGCTCCGGACTGCTGCACTGGCTCCTGATCGGTCTTTGTTTGGCTTGACTGTATGTCCGACACTGTTCTGAACTAACTATTGCGTGTGGAAGTAGCTGAGGCGGCATTGATACTGCACAGACACAGTAGACACGGCCAGGTCAGCAAACCCACTCTGTTGTACCCTTGACACACAACGGGTGGTCGTCAGCACCAGCTGCAGCCTCAAAAAAGATTAGTAAGAAAAACAAATAATCTGATAGGCTTCAAAAGTCCTTCCTATGCTTTAAGTGGTTTAGTGACCGGAGCACCGGAGCCCACCACCACAAGTGCACTTGCCGCCCGCTGCCTCATTGGTCGTCCTGCTTAGTTGAGGAGTGAGCGTGTCTGACCATTTGAAAGTTCGTTACGAGTCAAGTCGGCAAGACCCTTCCTTGCACAGCCGCTCCACGAACACGCGCAGCAGCAATCATGAACACCTGTCTGGTGAGCTGCGCATTTGGACAATACCTCGAGGATTGCATTTTGTTTGTATATGGCTGCATGCACGAGCAACACGGCTGATGGGCACCTGCTGGCATGCTGCTGCTGCTGCTGGTCCTGCTGCTGTCTCCCTGTGTTCGCAGGCACAACGGGCGTTCAGCTCTCGCAGCAGTGCCTTTGTGGCATCCCCAGTGGCACCAGTGCGCCGTGTGGTGCTTGCAGCGGTGAGCAATTGCAGTAGCCTGGCTTGGTTGGCTGGGCCAGTGGCAGCTGCACAGCAGACCACGTAGCACTCTATTGCAGCAGTACGGACATGCATCAGCAGAGTGTGTTTGCTGTTGATTGTGCAATTGTTATTGCAGCTGTTTGAACGTGAGTTTGAAAGAGTGTTACGAGTTGGTGTCCACTAGCTTGTAGCTATAGTGTTGTAGCTTGATGCTACCAGTAGTCTTATGGCACGAAGCAGCAGGACAAGCAGCAGTGGAAGCAGTAGTAGGAGCGGCAAACAGCTGCAGCAGCAGCAGCAGCAGCGCAGACACTGCCAGCTATGCCTCTCAACTTCTCCTTGCGCCAACGCACAGTGGTGTATAGCAGCAGGGTTTGGCAGGCTGCACCAGGCGCGCACACCACAGCAGCATGTGGCTCCGCATGCTGCAAGCACAGCGGGCCAGCAATGGCACCATCAGTGTGAACAGAGAGATTGACCTTCTGCTAGCAGCAGGACAGGCACAGTTGTGCAAGCAGCAGTCGTGAGCAGCAGGGGCAGCAGCAGGAGCAGCAGCATTACGTGCAAGCAGGAGCATCAGCTGCGGGGGAAGTTGTGCTGATTGCCGCCCAGTTGATCGCAAAACATATTTGACACTAAGCTAACCGCAGTTCCAATACGCAGCCGCAGGACCAGCAGGTCAAGACCATACTTGCCTATGTTGTCGCTACTTGGGGGCTGCCATTAAACATGATGCTGCTGCCGCTGCTGCTGCTTGCTGCTGCTGCTGCCGCAGCCTGCTGTGAGGGTGTCAGCAGTGGAGGTGGAGGCCAAGCTCAAGACACGCAAGGTGGGCACCAGCGCACGGCAGCACGCAATGGCGATCAGCATGCATGCTGTTGCATAGATCTGTGAGCTGTGGCAGCAGCTCTCCCAGGGTACAGCAGCGTACATGAACGAGCGGGTGACCTGCATGCCTTCACGGGAGCATATATGGTACAGATGCATGGGGTTGGGAGGTTGAGTGCAGGGCAGGCAGCAGCAGCAGCAGCAGCAGCAGCAGTAGTTTTACGTACTGCTGCAGCGTTGTTGCCAGGAGGATGTGCCTGCGAGCTGGGCAGCACTTGGAAGCTGCAGCACATGCAAGCATACTGCAGCACAGCACCAATGCCCGATGTGCTGCTGCTGAGGGCAGCAGAGGGAGGCAGCGCTTGCGGGCATGCTGGAAGCAGCAGGCATCAAGAGCTGTCTGCAGGACGCATGCAAGCAGCAGCAGCCACAGCCGAGTGCAGCGTTGCGGTCAGTGCAGCTGTGTGGTGTGTGTATGGACGAGTGGGCTAGTCGAGCGTGCAGCACTGTGTCATGCAACCTCACAGTGCACAGCAGGGCGGGGAAGGGGTGGCACAGTGCTGTTCGTTGCGTCCCACAGTTTAATCGCGACACCTGCCTCATCAACCTTTCAACACCTGCAGCACGAGTCTGCTACCTTGGATGTTTGCGTTGCTACCATCTGGAGACCAACAGGTCATGCACTGCTGTGCACTCTGCTGGGGCCCCCTGCAGCTTGGAAGCTGTTGGCTGCTGTCCGTTGCTGCACTGTGAAAAGGCAGCCAGAAGCTTCTCCCGGGTGCGATGCCCGCCTGCTCACAACCTCTGCGCCTGTCTCCACAGCCGCTGCTCCGTTGTGTGTCGCGCCCTGCTGCCGCTGCTGCAGGCTGCCGCCAAGCGCATCCGCGTGACCGGCTCAGGCAAGCTGGTGGCGCGCCACAGCGGCAAGCAGCACATGAATGAGAAGCAGACCCGCGCACAGAAGCGCGAGCTGTCAAAGAGCTTTGTGCTGGAGGGCGCAGACATGTACCGTGCCAGCCGCTGCCTGCCATATGCCAACCTGTAACCTGCCAGCTTCCCCACCGTGAACAGCGCTAGTGGAAAGGTGGCGGGTTTGGGGTTGTGTAGCAGCTGGCGATGCGTGTGCTGGCCAGCTTTTTGTATGCAGCAAGGGTCCGTGCATGTCAGGGAGAGGGGAGTGGTGTGACAGGATGGGCTTGGATTGTAGTGAAGTTATTTCTGGTGTGGGTGGAAGGAGCTGGGATGGTGTTGTGTGCAGTGGTTGCAAGGCGTCCTTCGTTGCAGCGGTTTCACGTGACTTCTTTGGTAACTGCACAGCTGCGCACCAACAGGGGTCTTCAGGAACCTCCCACAGCGGCTCGAGCCCAGTCTGTTCTGGTGGTGCTGTCGTAGTCCTGCAAGCCAGGCTGAGGCCGAGGCTTACTCCGTGTGCCGCTCGGGCAAAACATGCACTTATTGCATCGTCCATTGTAATGTGTGCTTCTCTGCATCACCTCACAGGCGGTGCCTGGCTGGGAGCAGGTATGTTTGTGAGCACAGCAGGCTATGTTCAAGCAGTGTCACGTCGTGTTACTGATGCATCAGGCTGAACCAGCCTCGCCAAGGCCCAGTGGGTCTTTGAAGCCTTCCACGCTGAATGGGCACCAGTGCAGTACTGCAGCTTGCGAGCTGCGTAGCGCTAACGGTGCACGTGCACCGTTGTGTACACAGAGGTTCAAGGCTCGCGACCTCATCGGAGCGTCGAATTTGGGACGCGAGAGCTCCAGTACTAGAAAACGGACTTTGAATGGATGTGGTTTTCTGAACAGCCGGCCGCTAAACAGGGGTTGTTCCAACCAGAATTCCCGCCACAGTTTGCATGCCTCGCTGCCTGTGACAAAACTCTCACATTACACCTGCCGCCCCAGAACAGGCCGACTGAGGATCACCAGGTCAAAATTGACGAGGGTGCGTTGGTTGGTTGCATAGGATGTTCAGCATTGCCAACTGGAGGTTGCGAGCCCTGCAGACTGTGCTGTTCTCTGCTGAGCAAAACAAGCAGCCCCTGCCGGGATGTGCAGGACATGTGCTTTGTGCGCCCCACGAAGCATGCCAAAGATCGTGGCAAGGCCCCGCCGCATGCCATGAGAAAGGCAGTAACCGCACAGGAGCGCACTGTAAATTGAAACTGCATTGCAGCGGCTGCCAGCGACAGGCAATAACCGCACATGAGCGCACTGTAAATTGAAACTGCATCACATCTGACTGCAACTGCATATGTTGCACAGTCACATGCGCATGCTTCACACCCGCCAGCACACCGCTTTAACAGTATGCAGCAGTATCATAAGTCTGCATCAGGTATGCTTGGCATCAAGTCATCCAATTAAATCGGATATTATGCCAGACCTGCCTGAAGTGTAGCGTCAAACCAGTTACATTGGCTGACGGAGACAGTTCCGGGCGTCACCTGGAGCTGGTTTTCCACCAAACTGCTCAACACCAACCACGAGCATTGTTAATCAGCCTCCACCACTTGTCAGACATACTGTTGTCTGTTCACATCCGCACTCCTGCACAGTATTTGTGCCGACCTCATAGCAACTGCCAGCTGTAAAATCACAATTCTGAGCTGCACTCAATCACGCACATCAGTCGTATCACGCGACCCATATACAACATGTTCTCAGCCACAATAGCATTACATGTGGCCTCTACATGCTGCCAGGCAGTACATTGTACCATTACTAGGCAGTGCGCTGTGCTGCATTTGCTGTATTGTGCTGTGTAACACATGTTTTCTCGCAAACCTTTCCTATGTACTGCACTGTCTCCCCAAGATGCCGGGATGGCCCGAGTCATCTCTGCAGGTAACCACATCAACTGCGAAGCCAAGACATAAACAAGCCTGTTTTGCACAGCATCCAGACCACACACAAACCAGTGCATCCTGGTATTCACAAAGCATTGTATTATGCATTTTTCTCCATTTCTGCATGCGTTAAAACCTTATTCATTCTGGGGTGGCTCACACCATCTGAGATAGTGTCTGAAACCACACGTGACCTGTTCTCATTCGATTCGCCAAGCCTGTCGCCTTGGCACGCGCAGACGGCTCATCAGATTGTGAAATGAAAAACCAGGCAACGGTCGCCGACAACAAGGACTCTACACCCCCGCCCCCACACAACCAGACGCACAGCGCCCGGCAGGGTGGTGGTGAGCCCCCAGGCCCCTCAGGCAGGCAGCGCCGCAAATGGCGTGCCACGGCTCAGGGCACAGCTGATGCTGATGTGGCAGCAGCCCACCCCAGCACTCACCAAGGCCCGACACAAAACGAAGCACATCAGAGGGTGCACAGCAGTGTCAAGCAAATGGACCACATATATCACCAGGCCCGCAGCGTATTGCATTGGTAGCAGTGCTGCTGATGGTTGTGCCGGACTTGCAGCAAGCACCGGCCAACATTTTGCATAGGGCCTCAACAGCCGTCATCGTGGCTGCCACAAAAACACGTGTTGTAACCGGCAGCAGGCATTTATTAATGAAGATAGCAACATGACAATTTGAATGTGATGTAGCGCTTGGAACACAAGCAGCGGTGTTGCTGCAGCACACTACACAGACTTGCAAAAGGCAGCATTGGCAGCAGCGCACGGGCCAGCTTGTCCTTGGACTTTAGGTCAACTGTAAATCAACAAGAAGGTGTCTGCACTGGCCATGCAGACAAAGCATAAACATTCATGTGCAAAAACACAAGCATTGACAAGACAGAGTTGTTGCCTGGTCATGATACAGGCATCACTGGACATGTGCGGCGTAATCCAAACTGGAACTATGCACACATGTGGACGAGGCTGGCAACCTGAGCAGCGCGCCTGCTGCCTTGCACGATATAAGCCAAAAACAGGCATCGACACGCAGGAGACAGTGACAGTGACAAGGCTGCGCAGGCAGCAATGTAGCCTGATATGGTGTGGCATTCGGCCACTGAAGCAGCATTATGGAGGATGAAAATCTACAGGCAGCCCGTCAGAAAAGCTCTGCCGCAAAGAGTCATGAGCAGCCACTGAATTGATGCAATCCGCCCACACCGTGGAGGCAGCTATGCAAACAATGCCAGCCCTTCAGCCAGAAACTCATGCATACAAGCTCTAGTCCCACATGCTGCTATGCGCCAAGCAACAGCAAACAAGCGCGATTCTGTCGCTTGGCAGGTGCCCTGTAGGCTAGCAGTAGCAGTAGTATCACGGTTCCACTGGTGCACATGCAGAGCAAAACCAGCAGCTGTGTTGGCCTAATGCAACCCTGCACATGACATATACATAAATCAGGTGCCCATTGACAGCAAGCAGAGGCCGGCACTGCAGCCCCACCTCGTCTCAGCCCCACTCAGCCTCTGCATCGCAGCACAATGCATGCAGAATGAATTTGCTTGATGTAGCCCAATTCTGTGCCGCTTCTAAAGCTGGTGCACAGCGCTTCCCTCCAGGAAGCCCAAGTGCCTACGGACTCTGGATGTACGGTTCTATGCTGTGCGTGCCCTGCACCCCGTGCACAAATGCGTCCCGCTGCTCCCCGCTTCCAAACATGTACAACGCATACCCGCCCCAGCCACCCCCACAGTACTTCTTGGCTAGCTCGCCATGCTCTGGCAGCTCATCCATCCCTTCCTGCAGCTGCATGCGGTAGCTGACAGCGACAGCTGCTGCCAGTGCTTGCAGGCTCTCCTGCCCAGGCAGCACTGCCTGCCGTGCCAAGCTGCCGGCTTGCTCTATGAGGTTGTAGTCTCGCTGCAGGTCCGTCTTCTCGTATGTCACGTGGGGCTTGCCGGTCCACAGCAGTGCCATCTTGCAGAGCAGGAAGCTGCCTGACACTTTGAAGTCCAGCAGAGGGGAAGCACCGCTGTGCCACACACACAGCCCTGTCTCCTTGATGACCTGCACGGCAGCAGGGTTGCAGGTTGACGCTGCTGAACCACGCCCTGCACGTACGCCCTGCGCAACAGCGCCACTCATTGGAGGCCTGCAAACGAAATCACCGCCCGCTGTGGCCGCCACACGGCGACTGCATATGCTGCTGCAAGCGCCATCCCACGCGCATGCTGCGCTATGCTGTAGCTGCTCTCCTGGATGTGTTGTGGCGTCATCATCATCATCATCATCATCATATTATTATTATTATTATCCATTCAAGCCATAGCACCAACGACATCGGCCCCGCACCCCACCGGGACAGAAAGAGGAGGAAGCACTGCTCCAGAATGTTTGCAAGTATTGCGCAAGCCTTGAAATGAAAGTCAGCAATAACGGTGGCACCAACATTTTGCAGAACTGCCCCAATCATCAGACACACAACGCAACACCTTGGTTGATAATCAGACATTGACAAAATGCTGCGCAACCAATGTGTGTTTTTTCCTGTTCAAATTGTGTCATAACACGACGACTCACCGCAGGGTCCTGCCAGCCCACGCCCAGATCCAGCTCCGACTGCACTGGGTTGCGCCCATGCAGCAGCGCATGCGCAGCAGAGCCGCCCAGGCCGCCTCCAATCTCAAACGGCCAGTCTGCAGGGACACCAGCGGAGTCACTGCGCAGTTCACAATGACAGCGCCCTGGCGTGCATGCTTGGGCACATCCAGCCAACCTGGGGGGGGGGGGTGGCGGGGCAGCAGCGGCAGCAGCAGCAGCGGCAGGCGCATCAGCATCTTGGGAAGTGAGAGCTGCAGCTCAGGGGCAACCACTATGCAGGACGCTCGGCGTTCCAAATGTGCAGACCACAACTGTGCAGACCACAGAGCAGTGAATTAAGTGTGCCGCCTTAGTGCCCAGGCTTGGGTCAGCAAGCTAGCCGGGCAGCAACTTGGTCAGCATTCTTACAGGTGCAGCAAGCTTTCTTGGGTGCAGCATCGAAAGAACTTGCAGTTGGTGCAACATGAAGGCTCGGCATTTGCACTGGCGTGAGGCTAGCCTGCAACATACCTTTGTCAAGGCTTCATGCATGTGATGCCAGGCTCATGCCGCAGCCTGCCATCATTCTGAGAGTAGTAGCTTCCCTTGCACCAACTGCTTATGCAGCCCCATCCACAGGGTGATGGGCCCGCACTCACCTCCGCCAAAATCCACACGCAGGGGGCAGCAGCTGGGCGCGCGTATGTTGGCCAGGATCTGCGTGGTGCTAATGGGTTGGTAGTCTAGGTCCTTGGGCAAGATGACGTACTGCGCACCAACCTGAAATGAACTCCATGCAGCAGCAGCAGCAGCAGCAACAGGTGCGTGTGTCGCTGGTGGTGGCACAGTGACAGCAAGAAACCTTCCACAGCACGCATCAGGTGGAAAGGGTAAAATGACTGTTCGGGCATGGCCGCACCAGCTGCAATGGCAAAGGTCCATCGGCCCAGCCCATTATCCAAGCACACAGGTCCGGCTAGCCCAGCCTCACGCGCTGTTAAATCCCCCATTGGCAACAGCCAGCACGCCACAGCACGCCTCAACGTGGACCCAACAGGCCCCTACAAGGACAGCAAGCATGTCACTGCTCTGCATGGGGTCGCCTGCTCTCCCAGCTAGCCAGCCCCCTCGTGTGCAGGTCATCTCTGGACAACCTGCATATACCCACCCTCACCATCATTTGTTACCACCAGTGAAAAACCAGCACCAGCAAGCACAAGACAAGATGCACTGCAGCCACCCTACCACCAAACGCGCGCCAAGAATCTGCTACGCCCGGGGTCGCCGACTGAGTGCCAGCTGCGCACCTGCGCACACAGATCGCGCTTGGCCTGGCCGTACTTGTCGTCTTCTGTCACCACTAGCAGCTGCGGGCGGATGCGCAAGAAGTGCTCCTCAAAGTCCAGCCCTGCAGCAGCGCGGTATCTGTGCGCAAGGTCAATGGTTGAAGCAAGGAGGGCTTGCATGACTGAGCAGCTGGGGTGTGTGCGGGGCAGCTCTACCAATGGACCCCTGCAGAGGATATGAAGCATGACATACGTGTGGCATACGGCTGACTGGCAGTTAAAGGGTTTGCAGAGCACAAGAGGGAAGTCTGTGTGCATGGAAGTGGCCCTTGAAATCCCGGTCCAACCGCCCGTGGCTGGGCAAAAAAAGCAACTGGAATCGACGAACTTGTGCGGGTGGTTTCGATCGCCCAAACAATGAAGAAGAAACTGGGTACAATTACAGGAAACCCTCATGAGCGGAACGACGGCTCGCTGGGCTAGTGCCTGAGGCAAGTTCAGTCCTGTACTACTGTATTGTATTGTAATAGGACGAGTTTTTAAACGGCTCCTGGGCTCCTGGGGTATTGTATTGTATTGTATTGAATCCAGTCCTGCACGAATGCGGATTTTGTGCACGGCTGGCTGGCAGCTGAAGGGCTGCAGGATTATAACACCCTGGTGCAGCATGCGAAAGTGTCTGTATGCTTATGCTTCATTTGTGCTCTTAAATACCCAGCCCTGCAGGAGTGTTTATGGTGTGCGCAAACACAGCTGGTTGGCAACTGAAGGGTTGCAGCATCCAGGGATGTCTGTTTGCGCACAGACATCTCCATTTGATTTGAGCCGTGCAGGACTGGCACTAATGGACGTACAGTGCGCAGCAGTTGGAAGTGTTGCAGGACCAAGGAGGCAGGGGTGTCGAAGTGTGTGCAAGAATTGCTCTTATACATCAAGCTGTCAACAGCAGTGTGGTGACAACAGGATCTTGTCAGCGGTGCCACCAACTGATGTGGCAACATTTCTGTGTGTGACGCAGAAGTGCAATCAAAAGGTTGGGCGCATACAGCACCCCCCGTCCGCAGCGCATGCTGTGACATCAGGCACACTTGCAACATGTGCACCACACATGCCACAGAGCAGCATGCACCGGCAGTATCTGGGTAAACGTTAAATGCTGAACTTGTGCTTGATTAACACCACTGTCACAGCTGTTCTGACGACCCACGTGCAAGGTTCTGCATGCTAGTTAGCACAAGGTACTGCGACAGCTCCACAACCAAAGAGGGCTTAGTACAACGTTGATCCACCGCCACCTAAGACCCTTGAGGTTTTGGGGGGAAGAGGTGGGGGCCGTGCTTGTCGGGTGCCGCCGCCCTGGCCCGCGCCGCCACTCAACCCCCAGGCCACGCCGGTGCCGGTCCCCGTGCCATACAACGCCGTTGTGTGCCTAACAAAGCAAGCAACCACATGGGTGACACCAGGGAGATGGGTTCAGCCACTACAGCTGCTGTGCTGCTGGTGGCAAATGGACAAAGCTGCTGCAGCTGTGTTGGTAACATCGGGTCTCCACCAGGAAGGCTGCACAGCCACCCCCACCACTTCAACGACATGCAGGTGCACCTGGAACAAAAAGTGAATCACTGTCAAGGCTTGTGATCACAATGATCACATCATGCACACCCGCGGACCACACAACGTCACCTTGCCTGCTCAGCACTGTTCAACCGCAGCAGTGCTGCTGGTGTTGCGCCGGACTGGCAGCAAGCACAGCACAGCACTGTGTGCACGGCCATCAGCACACCGTGGCTGGCATAGAAGCACAAGTGTTGCAATTCACGGCATGAAACTGTGCATGCTGCTGGCAGCTTGATGAAATGCGCTGTTGTGCTCGGGGCACAGGCAGCGGCGTTACTGGCTCCTGCTACATGGCCCTGCTCACGGCAGCAGCACATGTGCCGAGTATTCTAAATGACTGTACAACCCAGACAACCGGTTGAAGGTGTCTGCACGTGCAAGATTTAATGTAGATAGCGGCATATGTTGCACCTTGATACTGCAAACGACACTGAGCGTGACATGTTATGCATTTTCTCAAGCTCGGCACTGTGCACCCACATGAATAAGGCTGGCTGCCTGACAGCTGCGCCCGCCGCCATGATGACAAAAGCCAGAAAAGACATCATCACACTAGAAACTGCTGCCCAGGCAGCAGCAGAGCCTGGCCCCACACAGCATCTGATATTTTTGCAACGCAGCAATTTTGCGTAGGCTATGTGATGAGCAGACAGCCCATCATACTAGAAAAACACGCAACGCAGCCACTGATCTGACGGATCCACCCACCTTCCACTGCACAAGGCAGACACCAATAAGGCAGTCAGCCGCTGATTGCCACATGTGTATGCTCAGGTATCACCCACACTGTATGTGTACCAGAATCAACCTAACGATCTGTCGACAGATACCGCGTCAGGTGGTGGCTGCGTCTCAACATGTGCTACAGGCAGGCGCCCTCTAGCCTAGCAACCGTGGCATATGCTGTTGTAAGGGTGGCCACCTGTTGAAGCTAGGGTGCCACTGCTACACAGATGACACAATTGTGACAGCGATGTAGACCCTACGCAACCCTGCAACCATCAATCACCTCAGCTACATGCCCACTGAAACCAACTAAAGGCCGGCACAGCAGCGCCACCTCGCCCCACTCAGCAGCACAGCTGACATGTTGTCTGCTGGGTTGTTTGGCTTGATGTAACCTACACATCTGCAGTTGACAACAACGCTGTGACACTAACTGGCTCATTTGGTGGATGCCGCCGATTGCATTTGCTGCAGCAACTCTGCCTGCTGAGTCAACCCTAAACAAATGTGCCTTTAAAGGGTGGGCCCATGCAGCTCACCACCACCACCCCTCCCCCTCCCACAGCACACGCAGCGTGACAAGCTGAGGCACACTGCACAAGCTGAGGCTCTGTGCTCTGTGCCTGGCCCAAGCACTGCACAAACTGAGGCACACTGCGCACCACACCCGCCGCAGCGCGGCAATGCACCCGGCACACCTGGCTCCACAACCCCACACACCCTCTGCCAATGTTGTGACTGGATGCTCAACATGTGTTCTGGCAAAAGTAACAACAGCGCCAAGCCTATTCAAGGGTTCAAAAACCTGCCAACAGCCCTTGCATGCTGGCCAGCACACAAACTGATCGCCCTGCAGTAGCACCATCAGGACACTCAACCAGCAAGAAGCAGCAGCTGACAGTAGCCAGGCTGCCGTCTCTTGAAATAGATGACCCTTTTATGTTGATTTGAGCTTGATCGAGCATGCAGTCAGCATCCCAGGAGCAAAGCATCCCCATTACAATGAGCTGCAGAGCAGCTGAACACAGTATGAGCTCACAACCTGTGATACTGCAGCGCCAGCCAGGGCAGTCACCCATCCTTTCCTCAGTTCACAACCGATACCACCAACACCGTCACCTGCTTTCAAACTACCGAGACCATGATCACCACGCCCACGCCTGAACCAGGAAGCACCTCATCATTGGACGCATTATTGTAGATATGTATGCTGCTGGCTCAAAGGCCCTGGTGCAATACACTAATCTGCAAATCATGGGCATGTAGCTGCCCTGCTTGAACACACCCTACAACAGCAAACAGACTCTATGTCTGCTGTGCTCGACACACAGCAGCATTAACACCTGTGGTGCATCTTCGGCACCAGTGCCGTGCACAGCTGGGCTGGTGCACAGCTAAGGACCCCCAAAACCCCAACCCCAGTACCGTCCAGACAAGCTCTAGCCAACCAGTCAAGCAGTCAGCAGCGCTTCTTGCTTCAGCCGGCAGACCCAGCACGATCACACACACACACACAGCCCGTACAAGACCATTGCAAAACCATGCTTTGAGATGCTGGCGGTCAGCTGAAGTGCGGCCTCGTTCAAACTGCACAGCTGTTGATGCTGCAGAGCTACAACAAGCTGGGACCACGGCGAGGTCTGCGGCGTGCGCAGCGCAGGAACTGGCCAGGATCACTTGATTGCTGCTGCCCGGCAGCAGCACCGTTGTCATCTTGTTGCCTCAATCTCACCAATTGCTACCGGCGCCGCGCAGCATGAGACTGCTGCCTCACCAATCCCCCGCTGGCTGGGTCACGCTTGCGCCGCGCCGTCAGCGTCGCCCTGCACCAGCCGGCGGCACAGCCGCAGCACGCGCGCGCCCGCTGGGCCGCCATGCGCCTCCGCCTGCTGCAGCCCAGCCAGCCAGGCAGCCAGCACGCCAGCTGGCAGGCTGCCTGCAGAGCAGCCCTCGGACGCGGCACCGCCGCCCGCCGCAGCGATGATCTGGCGCAGGCTGTTGAGCGCAGCGACGACCCCTTCCACAAGAGCCAGCGTGGCAGAGCGGTCGGCAAGGACATCGGCGCCATAGCTGCTGCTGGCGCCGTGCGCATCGCCTATCTGGTCGGCCAGCACCATCATCAGCTGGCACAGCAGCTGCACCACCGGCCTGCTGCCCTGCTGCTGGCCACTGCTGGCTGCTGCTGCTGCTGCCTCCTGCTGCCGCACTTGGGACATCCAGGCTGTGACATCAGCGAATGCACAGCTGCCGCCAGCGCCCGACATCAGGCGGGCACTCAGCTGCAGCAGGTGGTACACAGCCGCCCTGGTGAACTCCAATGCACCCGTGGTGCTGCTCACACCAGCAACGCTGGGCTGCATCATGACCGCCAAGCTGCAGCTGCCGCTGCGGCTGCAGCCAGCAACAGCAGCTGGTGCTGCTGCTGCTGCTGCAAATGCGGGCTCCACAGTGGCTGCAGCAAACTGGGTGGTGTTGCCATACAGTGGCTGCTGCTGCTGCTGCTGCTGCTGCACAGTGTCATTCAGCACTGGCGCAGGCTGCTGCTGCAGCAGCATGTCATAACGATCATCGCCCATCAGGGGCAGCATTGGCAGTGGCTGCTGCTGCTGCCAGGGCGGGCTGTTGCAGGTGCCGGTCGCGCCTGGAGGCCATGTGCTGGCCGGCAAGTCGTAGCCGCTGACAGCTGGCGCCATGTACATGCCAGCACTGCTCAAGTTGTGGACGGTGCCGCTGTGGCTGCTATGGCTCCTCTCCAAAGGTAGCTGAAATGCAGGCGCACTGTATTGTGCTGCTGCTGCACTAGCACCAGCACCACTTACTGCGAGCAGTTGCTCAGCCTGCATTGAGGCAGGCATTAACAGCGGGGTAGACGCTGTAAACATGCTGGCCATACCAGCCGACATGTTTGCTGCGGCTGCTGCAGCATCCATGTTTGCAGCAGCAGCAGCGCTGCAGCCAGCCGCCGTGAAGGGAGCAGCGGCAGCGGCATGGGTTGCGCCGCTGCGGCTGCTGGACGTGCGGGGCACTGCTGGTGCCGCGGCAGCTGCTGGCTGGGTGTGGGGCGCTCCTACGGCCTGCGTGTAGGCCTGCAGCAGAATGTCGCCTGCTGCCTCTTGCGCCGTGCTGTACCGACCAAGCTCCGGGTGCTGCTGCAGCTGGTCATGTCCTGCAGGGATTTGGCCAATCAGCTGCATGAAGCTGCTGCCATCCGGCATGAGTGCGTCGCACTCCTCGTCGCTGCTGCTGATCAGTGCTGCAATGTCTGTCAGGTCACTATCATCACTGTCCAGCGCATCTAGCTGCTGGTTGATCACAATGGCATGCTGCTGCTGATGCTGGTGATGCTGTTGTGGTCGCTGCCGGGCTCCCATCTTCCGCACAAAGGCGGCCACCTTTGAGAGTGCTGCTGGGTCTTGCAACACGGCAACGTTGGCTTCGTAGTTGGTCCTCGGGGTCAACCGCAGCTGGCGGACGGCTGCGTCATATGCAAGCCGCGCGGTGATGACATCCGTGAACCTGCAGCAACAACAGGGGCGGAGGCGGCGGCAGCAGGAGCAGCAGCCGTGTCAATCCCTGTGCAGAGCATGGTGGGTTGTTCTAGGCTGTCGTCAACAAGGAAGACTCTCACACCTAGCTATCACCTTCAGCGAAACTCTGGTGACAAGAACACCATGCACTTCAAGCGCCTGCAAGAAGGTGCAAATTAGTTTGGCTTGCGATGAGCTGAGTCACGTGTGACACAGGAAAGGTGTGCAAGGTGGGACACACGCCAGGAGTACACCGGCCTCAACCTTTGACTATTTCGCAATTCGTTCAATGACACCGTGCACTGCAGTGGTATAGCGCGTCAACACAGTGCACTGCTACGCAGCCTTGAATGGAGGGCAACACCTGCAAAAGTTAAACAGAGTGAAACAAATAGATCAGCCTGTGCTGCTGCGACGGCGACCCTCGAGGAAGGGAACCACCCACTGAGTGTACAGTGTAGCCTCAAGCGTGCAGTACAGGATCCACGCGTCTCCGCAGCTCATTGCCGTCGTGAGTCGCAACTCAGAAACAAAACCCGTAGCATGGCGGGCACAGGAGGAAGCTGAGCGGCGACTGTGCTCCGCATGATCCACACCAAGCACAGGGATCAACACCAACCAAGGTCCTACTCTGGAGTGACAGAACTGCCGCAGCACAAGCACCCGGTGAATCTGCTGTCATGATGCTCCATAAATAGAAGCTTGTCATCCCAGTGAAGCTGCAGCAGAGCGTCACACCAACCTGGAATCTACAGCGTACAACGTGCGGTTGAGGCCCAAGCAAAGCCACATGGTATCTAGATGGAATAACGGTTCGGAAATCCTGGGATGAGTAGCAACAGACATGCGAGCAGCTGAGAGCTGCCCTTCAAAGTCACGCGAGATCTCACCTGCCCAGATAGCAACCCTTGCCGTGCATGCACACACGCACTTTGTAGTATATGCCTTCACGGCGGCAGTCTTGGCTGACTCCGATGCCCCAATTGGCTGGCTCCATCTGGGCTCCCCCGCAAGCTGAAGGCCTGCTGCTCCAGAATCCCTGCCGATCAAAACATACGTGTGAGGTTGCATGGATGGTGTTTCCGGCTGCGACTGCCATGGCACAAGAAGCGCTGCCACGGTGTATCCTCGTACCTGGCTGGCACCCTATTCAGTGATTGGCCTACGATAACAGTGTGGTCTGATTTCCTCAACTTGTCGTACGATAATGAACGGTGGAAAAGCGAAGTCACGCCAATGAGGGTCGAGTCACTGTTGGTCTGAACCTTTGTGGTTCATTGCCGGAAGGCCATCTCGTTTGCCCTGGGTTCCTTTCACACATTGGAAACTGTAAGAAAAACGGTACATCAATCGTTGGTTAATGCTCGCGGAGCGGGCAGGAAGGTGCATATGGACCCACGTGAGGATGTGCAGCCTCAGTCAGCACCGGCGCTCTGTTTTTGCCTACACATGGGCAGTTCCGGTTTTCAGCTTGTTAACGGCAACAATTTTGCTCACGATATCACTGTTTTCGCTACCCCACACGGTTCGCGCTCTCCCACGGCAGCTTGCTGGTGCACTGCTCTGCCCTGTCTTGTAGGATTTGTTTCTGCTACAATTGCATGCGCGGTGATGTGAACAATTACTGCATGAGGGGTCCAGGACCTGTGTCCATGCTTCTCCCTGCTTTGTTCACCTGCTAGTAATAGCACATGATGCCTCATGCACTGCAACAAATACAGAATCCTACAACCGCACTACAACAACAGCCTTGTTGTAGCCTTCATCATCACCATATTACCCATTCAAGCCATAGCATCAGCGCCATCGGCCCCGCGCCCCACCGGGGCGGAAAGAGGAGGGAGCACTGCTCCAGAATGTTTGCATGCATTGCGCACATCCCAAGACTTGACAAGAAAAGCAGCAATACACGGTGACACCATCAGACATCTTCCAGAGCTGCCCCAAATATCATCAGATACAAAACGCAACACCTTGATTGACGAATCAGCCATGGACAAAACGCTGCGCAACTTTTCAGCGCAACCAGGCAGGGATCTGATCTCAGCAAACATATCATCCCTCTGAGCAGAAGTAGCAGGGCAATCAAACATGAAGTGTGACAAAGACTCGACTTCTGCACCACAACAAGGACATCCTGAAGTGGAGTTAGCTCTGCGACCGCCAAACTGACTAGTACGCTCATGTACACACAGACAACCCATACGAACACGCAACAGCAATTCAATACCACGTGGAATTGCCACTGAACGCAAGTACGGCCTAGGCCTCCTGAAACCCATAGCATCAACATGAGAGGGATGCACATGAGCCACATACCGACTCAGAGTGGAGTGTTCCAACGTTTCACATGCAATCCTTTCAGCATGTAGTGTCTTGACCTGCTTGTTGACATGGCTCTTGCACGCACTGGCTCTGCCTCCCGCGGTCACAACATTCACACCATACTTGCACAGCAGGCTCTGCACATACTTGTGCCACGGTGTCACCGCCACAGCACCACTAGGACGCCTCCACTCAGCTGTAAACACTTGATTTGGCAGCCGAACGCCCTGCATACGCTGAATCCTGTAGTAGTACTCCAAAGCCCTCTGATGAAGCCACATATGCAACGGTTTCACACCCCATTCTGCCAAGAGAGCTGAAGAGCATGGGCGCTCCTTGCCACAGCGCATTGCGCATTTGATGATGTCTGTCTGCACTTTGTCAATCAGCTGCAGTTGCCTAGCTGTGGACGGAAACCAAACCTCACTGCCATATTCGACAATGGGACGGACACACGTCAGCAACAGTATGCGTTTAACCTCCACACTGATGCTGCGGCTCTTCCAAATTGGCATGAGCGCACCCTTCCAAATTGGCATGAGCGCACCCTTGTTGTAGCCTTGTTGTAGCCTTGTTGTAGCCCTGCTGTAGCCTTGTTGTAGCCCTGTTGTAGCCCTGTTGTGCAACAGGTTGTAGACGTGTTGTACCCTGTGTGTTGTAGGAGGTTGTAGTAAAGTGGGAATTGTAGTGCGGTTGTAACTACACAGTTGTAGTGTAGTTGTAGTGTGGTTGTAGTTGTCAATCACCAGCTACAAAAATGGTTGTAGTTGTGAGGTTGTAGACAGGTTGTAGCCTGTGTGTTGTAGCAGGTTGTAGTAAAGTGGGAATTGTAGTTGTGTTGTAACAACCCAGTTGTAGTGTAGTTGTAGTCAAGTACCAGCTACAAAAATGGTTGTAGTTATGAGTGCTGTGCCTTGTATTAGCCCATACATGCTGCCATAACCTTGCACAGTCTGTCAGCAACAACAACAAGTGCATACAATTACAATGCTGCAGGACTGCAGCACACCATAATGAGCCGCTGCCAAACCAAGATGTCTCAGCCGTGCGTGCAGTTAAGAAAGGCGTCTGAATAGCCTGATATAAATACTGAATTAGTCCCAACATGCTGACATGCAACCCAGCCAAGTCACCAAGGACCAACAGCAGCTGCTCACTCCCAGATTGGCAGCATGCATGCTTACACACAACCATGCCACGCCACACATGACCACTTCAACGGCTCCATCACACATCCCTACACATTTTAATCAGTGTACTTCGGGTTTGGCCGGGTCTCCCTGCTGCTCAGTCGCGGAGCACCTGGCTGCTCTGGCAGCGTTGGAGGGGCCACCACACGTGCCCGCTTGGCAGCTGCCTGTACTGCAGTTGCCTTCTGCTTCTTCTGCTGCTGCTGCCTCTTCATCGGTCCTCGGCCACCTGCTGCTGCTGCTTGCCCTGCAGCGCGCATGGATGTGAGCGCACCAGCTGCTTCTACCTCGTCATCCTCGTCATCGTCGTCACTGAAGTCATTGTCACCTGAGTCCTCATCAGCCTGGTAGTGCAGGGTCGGTGAGCAGGCAGGACAACAGAATATGCTCAATACATTGTGTGCCTGCACACTGCGTGCTCTGTTGTTCCTCTGAGGTTGCAGGTTTTGCCGTGGATGATGCCACAGCTGCAGATACTGCATGTGCTGCTGCTGCAGTGCAGCCGCAGGATCTGCCATGGGCATATACAAAAGATATGTGGGCACCATGAATGCAAGCTGCAATGAAGGGAATTGCTGCAGCATACTGTATTTGACCTGCTATGAATCGCGGTTTAGTTGTGCTGTGCCAATTAGGTTACACTCCGAGCCTGATCACGTATCCAAAAAATAGACCCAAGAAGCTTTGCTCATCGTGTCCACAGGTTTGAAAGGTCATGCATAAGTCCGGCAACCACGACTAGTCGCACGGCTGCAGCACACCAGATGCATCGTGGCCATTCTGCAAAGGCTGCACTACAATGCATTAAACAATCAATATTTACAAGATGGATGCAGTTATCCGCGCAAGAACGCTGCTTCTAACCACGTTTCAGGCCTGAACACACTGCGAATTACAACATGTTACAACCTTGTACAAGGTTGTAAGGTCTTACAACCTCTGCCTACAACACGAGCTACAACATGTGTTGTAGACTGATTGTAAGCAGGTTGTAGGGATCATGCTTTCCCACAGTGATTTGTGAGTCAGCATTGCAGTTGTGCAGTGCTGCTGCTTATTACCGTCTCACCGCAACAGCCACTGCTGATGTTGTGCTGTTGTGGTTTACTCTGGTGATGTCTTGCAGGCAACCGGGACGGCAGGATCGTCCTGGGCCATGCCATCATCAGGATGCCATGATGGCAGTGGTCAGTGATTGGGGCATCAGCATGATGCTGACCAGCGTCAGGCCGCACCTCACCATTGCAGCAGCAATGCCGCCGTTTGTGACATCTACCCCTTCGGCAGTGCGGTGTCAGTTTCATGACTGTGCTGCAGACTCTGGCAGAGTCTGGAGCCGATGGAGCCATACCACGCTCCGTTCGGTGCGTCACGCTCAGGCTGAACTGCGTTGTTGAACAACCAACTTGCACCTGACAGCCTGAAAAGTACAGCTGCTATGCTTGTGCCTGCACTCCAGCAAGTTCAGGGAAATCCACAGCCGTGGGCCCCTCTATTCACCTGCCTCTGCTGTAATTCACCTGCTACGAGCCTGCAAGCTGGAATGTAACAGCCGCTGGCTTACTATGTGTACTGCGCTGCAGCGTGCCTCTTGGTTGATGCTGATGCATGGCCCCAGCAGCTGCTGGGGGCTGCTTCACCGGGGTCCGTGCTGTGCACTGGTGAGCAAGCAGCACTGGCAGCAGCTGCAGCAGACTGCTTGCCCTGTGGCTGACGATGCAGACCTCAACACCAAGCCCACAACATGTGCACGCTGGAAGGTAGGGCGCCAGCACCAGCACCAGCAGGTTGATCAACATCAGGGCTGCCGCACCAGCAGCAGCTGACCGGCGCAACCTTGCTCTGATCCCCGGCTACACGACCAGCAGCTTGGCAGGGGACAGGGACAACAGCAACGCGGCAGTGGCAGCCAGTTGAGTAGTGAACAGCCTGAAAGCGGCAGCAGCAGCAGGAGCAGCAGCAGCAGCCGCGATGTGCAGCAACAGCACCATCTCTTGCTGCCGGCTGTACCACATGTCCAGCAAGGGGTTCCAGCTCGGCTGCAGCTGCGTCTGCTGCTGTCCTCGGCTGACCTGTGTTGATGGTGTTTGTGTTGGGCTCTGCCGGCCTGATGCAACTGACCCACCGCTTCAGCCGTTGTTTGGGCAGGACAGGGCCGGCCCTCCTGACGAGGCAGATCCACCTGGCAGCAGCAACAGCAGGAGCAACAGGCACTAGTCCTGCTGGCGATAGCAATTGCGTTGCTTGTGCTGCGGTTGCTGCTGCTGGTGTAGCCAAGCTGTTGCATGTGGCTGAGCATGGCAGGGGTGTAGCTGGAAGATGTCTGTGTGCGGGTGAGCATGCCTAGGCAGCTGAGTAATGGCTTTGTGTGGGTCAATAAGCTGCTGACCCACTTTGTGATAGCTGAAGTGATTAAAGTAAGGGGTGATCTGATGCAGCTGCCTGTAATGTGGACCGCCCAGCATATTGCCTGCATGGTGCTAGCAGCTGTTCTTGGCTAGGAGCTGTGCGGGTGGAACGTCACGCAGTGTGTGCCAGGTCAACAGCACAACCCTTTAATCACGTTACACTGCAGCTTTAAGCATGGTGTGTGCTGTGCAGCTTCTGTTGCTCGCAAGCGCTGTGAGGTTTGTGCTCCACACAGAGTCAAACAGTGGGGCTGATGAAGGAGGTGGACATGTGAGCAGTGAGGTTCTGCATGCTGCGTCACCAGGTCTTGCTGGCTGTGTGCAGGAATTTGAAATCAGAATGCTGCTCCCAACTGTTGTGACTGTGCACTGTGCTGATCGTCAAGGAGGACGTGTACACATGTGACCAGCGGGCATTGATACACCAGCTGTTGCCATGTTTGCAACAGAGCAGCAGAATACTGTTGTGGGTCGCAGGATCCTGCGTGTTAGCACATGGTCACCCACCTTTGCAGCCACCTTTTGATTGATGTGTTTCAAGTAGCATCTTGGTAATGCACTTCGCCAGCCCCTCTCTGGTACTGCGTTACGTCTGCTGCTTACCCGCAGGGCTGCACTGCGGTGCGTCTTTGCCCTTGCCTCACAGGCTGCAAAAAAAAATTGCAGGCTGCAATCGGGGAGGTGGTGGCTGCAGCCCGCTCAACCCTCCTGCGGCTCAACCCAATCCTGTAATGCGAGGCACTGAAGGCCTGACCGTGCTGCGTTGCACCCTGCAGCGCTGCGCTGCTCACGGCTGCAGAGGAGTGGTGGCTGCGGCCTGCTCGCAGGTTGCAGCGCTGAAGCCAGACCTGGTGGTCACCGACGAGCGGCTCAGCGACGTGGCACCACACGCCCTCACACAGGTGAGCACAACACGCCACGCACCAGCACTGCATGGTCCAGTGCATGCCCAAGGCAACGGATGTGACTTTTGCAGCCGCTGCTAGAGGCATGAAGCTGCTGCCGTGCAGTTGGTGGCCGGCGTGCGCTGCAGGCAGCTCCGTGCCAGCCAGCAGCAAATGCACAAGCAGCAGTTTCAATGTACATATGGTTTGCATCTCATACCATCTAAGATGGTGACTGGACCCACATGTAGGTAATATGGTTTGACAGCACCGTGTCCACAGCAAGCATACCATGTCTGTTCAAACAGCATGGCTCAAGCTGGCTCAGGAACTCAAGCATGCACGGCATTATAAACTCAGGCTGTCTAGCAAAAAACGTGTAATTGATTGATTGATTGTCTAGCGCATGCATCTGCCACACTCACCCTGCCCCAACCTGGTAGCCGTCAACCGCCACTTGCAGAGCATCTACCCAACTGGTCATTACTGCACCCCATCTGACACACTCTTTGTGCTGCCGTTGCCACTGCCCCCTGATGTGCCGGCTGGCACCTCTGCCATTTGGCAGCTGCGCAAGCCCAACCATAGGTGTTACATCGGCCACAGCGTGGAGCAAGCAGGCTGGCACCAGGAAGCAGTGTAGGGCAAGTGTAGGGCAAGTGCAGGGCAAGTGTAGGGCACCCTCATGAACGGAACAACGGCTCGCTGGGCTAGTGCCTGAGGCAGGTTCAGTCCTGTACTACTGTATTGTATTGTATTGCAAGCGTGCATGTTTTGAGCTTGTGCTGATGCTTTTTGGTGTTCTTTGCATTCTTATGCTTGGGTACTGATTAGTTTCATGATACTGAAGGCGAGGCGCAAAGGCAGCAGCCCGTCTGCTGCTACATTGTACATAGTTGAAAGGGGCCTTGAAATAGGAGCTCATGTCTGGCATGCGTTGTTGCAGTCCACCCTGTCTCTGCTAGTTGCGCATCACCCTCCAACGCCGACTGTTGCTGCTGCTGCCGCTCAATAATATTGCTGAAGACAGGCCTGGTGTTCAAGCTTTGGGCGCAATCCCTGTTGCATGTAGTCTGGCAACTGTGTGCCTGGTATTTTTTGCATGTGTAGAACTGGGAGATGTCCCAGCAATGCACAGCGGGATTTCATAGATTCTCCTGGGAAGATTGCATTCAAGGGCCTTTTATGCAGCTGTGGAGAGCTTTGTAGAAGGATAACCTTAGTCAACAGAGCGACGTCACCTTAGTCAAGACTGTGACGTCACAGTCGACTGGGCTGATGCGCATCAGCGGCGGCTTGCGCATGCAGAGGCTTAACTTGTCGGCGATGGTGTCGCTTCATCACAGTGTTGTAAAAGGGCGTAGCACTGTGTTTACATGTAACGGGTGGCTGTTCTCTGCTGTGTATGTTGCCAGTGCCAGCAGTGCAGTGCAGTGCCAGCGCCAGCAGTGCAGATGCGCATGCGCAGCTCCTGGTACGGCTGGCCGATCGTCTGGTTGTTCTATTGTCACGGGCAGTCACATTTGCTTGACAAGGGACTTCTATTACACCAAGGGGCTTTTTGATGGTGGAGTGTGTTTCAGTGCACCACGAGCTGTTCATCGATGAACAGTAAAGATATCTTTACCACTGTTATGAGCGTTCATTGAGCTGAACGCTGAGCCAGCCACCCAGCTCTCTACGCAGTGCTGTTGTAGGAGATCGATTGGATCATTGCAGAACAAACTAATAGTAAAACATTCAAAAATCAAACAGAACTGAACTATGTGCCAAGCTGCGCTTGATGCAACAGCATCAGCTGGTGATCGTTGGGTGCTTTAACTTAACAGAGGGCTTGTGACGTACAGCTGTTTTCTGTTATATCTTGCTGCCAAGTGACGTTGCGGATTTGCAGCGGGCCACCAAACGCTGCACGATTCACTCTCCAGCTGGACAATACTGTTGTCCCCCGCGTACACTTAGCGACACCCCGTGACGCGCTCTCAGCTGAAAAACGACCACTTGTTGTCAGTCAGTATGGTAACTACCGTAATCATACGTATGTTTCCAGCTGTTAACTCAGCAAATGGAGAACAGGGCGCTCCAAGTTCGGGTAGCCGTGGCGCCACGGCCCGTGGCCATGGCCACGATCAACTATGACCAACCTTTGGTCACTTGCACCCTGTCCACATCATCATACCAGCAGAGCCTTATAAGAAGAACTGAAGCAGTGATTCAGACATCCTCGTAAGTACCTACTCAACATTATCAAGGCATCGTGCCGCTGGAACTACCTACTCACCAAGGCATCGTGCCGCTGACTTTGCTGATGCTGTGCTGACCACCAGGAAACATGTATCGATTGAGTTTTATTTTTCTCCTTTGCGGAGGTGTTTCGGTTCTGGCCAGCCGTCATACCGTCCCCGGTGAGTCTTTTGTAACGGGCAGGTCCCCGATCAAGGTTGAGAGCGTGCATGTGGCGCCAGCCCGCTTGCACCCTTACTCGCAAAACCTACGTATGCTTGCTTTTTGCTGCTGTCCACGACCTTCTGTTGTATGTTGTTGTTGTGTTTCTGCACCCTACAGGCCGCAATCTGCTGGAGGTAACCTGCAGTGTGCCTGTGGGCTGCAGCGCCTGCCCCGAAGGATGCGACCCGGCAAAAGGAAGCTGCGTTTTCTCTGGCACGACCGGCTTTTACAAGTGTAAAAAGTGCTCTGACCCATCAAGGCGCCCCTCACCTGATGGCAGTTGCGGTGAGTGTTGCAGCTGCCAGTAGGCTAGCAAGCAAAAATAAACTAAAGACAGGTATGTTACATTTTACTTGTCTGACAGCTGCAGTGCAGCAGGTATGGTGATCTTTCAAATATACATAGCCGAGCAATGATTGGAGGAGCAGCTGCACTTCGTGGCTGCACACCACCTGTGTGATGATCATCACACATACAGTTCATGAACTGTATGTATGTGGACTCCGCCAACAATGCATGCACCACCATGAATCATCGGCTTGAGTGCCTGCACATCAAGTATAGCACACTGATCACTCTTGTGTTGAACGACATTCCATGTGCCTGCTTTATTGCTGCTCAGCTAGCGTGCATGGCACTCGACAACTTCAGGACATCCCAGCACATGCATGTGGCAGTACTGCGCATCTCCACACAGCCGTGGACACAGCATGCAAGGATGTGTATTGTACCTCAGTGAACATGTGGATCTCATAACATGCCACTGCTGCTGCTGCTGCTGTTGCTGCAGGTTGCAAGCCTTCCACCTACCTGAACACAGGTACAAAGAAGTGTGAAGAGTGCCCAAAAGACTATCACTGCGCAGGTGGCACAGCCGCAGAATCGAGCGCGGGGACAGATGGAAAGTCTGCGCCGGGCAGCACTAAGTGCCCAACCAATATGCAGACCAGAAACCCTGGAGCAGCTCGTATCACCGCTTGTGGTAGGTGGCCAAAAGCTGCACAACTTCAGTGCTTTGTGCACAATCCCTGCAGTGCTGTGCACAGTTGTCCTGTGCAGGTTGGCCCAGGTGCAGGCTGGCTGTTTTCCAGCAACAGCTGCCCTGGTGCAGCAGCACCTTTGACATGGCCATGCTGACTGCGTTTGCTAATCTAGAACACATAGTCATGTGCTTCATGCACCACATGCCAACGATCTGCAGCTGCAGCGCTGTTTGTCTATGCTGCGTTGATGCAATACGGCATGGTATACGTAGTATGAGGGCAGGTTGAAACCACTGACGGAACACATGGAAGTACATTTTCCATTCATCTGCAATCACATCGACCATCCAGCACACGCCCGCTGGTGTCCGGCTGGATCGTCAAAATTTGATACTCATTTAACTCTTTCACCCGGGCCGCACGGTGGTTGACACGCAGTGAACGATCCAGGCTACTCCTATGTCCCCCCAAGCCCTGGCTCAGCAACGCCAACCGTCACCAGGTGCCCCGCAAACACCTTTGGCGTCGGCCTCAGGCGCCAAAAACAGTGCACCCCGTGTCCAAGTAAGTGCACCCCACAGCCAGGTGCAGTGTGGCATGCAGCACATGCTGTGTATTGTACAGGTGTGCACTTTTTGCAGATGCTGGATGGGGCCTAATTGCTGGTGGTGCGTTAATTACGCTGCTCAGGACACTTTGATAATTTGGGGGTGACACCCATGCATTGTTGCACAAGCATGCCAGTAACACTATACTAAGAGCTCTGCTAAGCTGGCCACGCCCCAAATTCAGTGTTGCTCTGCGGCGTGTGCCAGCTCTTAGGTGCCGCGCGCTGCATGCCTTGTGTTTCCCTTGAGATGCCTGCTCAGAGTCGTCATGCCCGATGGACTTGGTGTCATTCTGCATGCAGGTGGCCGCACAACGCTCAATGGCTTGGAAGATGGCAGGCTATTTACGGCAGGCGGGCCCACCATACCAACACGAGCCCAAGTCAGCCCTGCCTACACTGCAAACTATGGTGGAGATGGTGCTGGGGCCGATGGCAAAACGAAGAATGCTGACTGCTGTGAGTTACCTGTCAGCCGGCTGCAGCATCATGCAGGCTGAGTAGCATCTTAGGAGGTGACTGGATATGCATGTCACCAATGTATGATCTTACACCATTGTACACCGCAGGTTTATTACTTTGGCCATACCATCTGCTTGGCCATATGCTAGCAGCTTGCACTTACTGCAAGGTCCCCAGCTTGCAGTGTCGCCTATGATAACTTGACTAACAATGTTACCTGGTTTGAAGCAACACATGCTACAATGGCTGCACTTAAACCACTGCAGCTTAGCACTGCAGCGATGATTAATGTGTGCAACCGTGTTTGCTGCTGGTCCTGCGACAGTGGTTCCACCCGGATTCTACGCCACTGGCGGCGGCCAGGTCAACCGCTGCCCCAAGGGCGAGTACAGAGCAGGCTATGAACCAATTGGCCGGGCTTCCAGGAAATGCTTCCGCTGCCCTCGTGGCACCACGACGTATGCCTCAAGCAGCCCTTCGCCAGCCTTCTGTGACCGTAAGTGAAAGTTATCATGTTTGACTGCGTCAACGGCAAATGCAGGCACACTGGTTTACTGACTCCTCTGCACCAGTCGGATGGTCGTAATGTGTATTCTAGGCGCCCAACACTGCGGCTGTTGTGGGCATGAGCACGTTGGACAACGAGAGGGCTGTGCAGCTGGCTGTGCAGCTAGCCCAACACCCTAAACCCTGCACCCACCAGTGACAATATGCAGAGAGAATGCAAGCAGCGGCTCACAGCATCACATCCACATTGTTGCTGCAGGCAATGGCTAGCCTACATTCCCAGTGACGCGCTTGTGTAACACCAGGCCGTTTGTCTTGCGCTTCTATTCTCAGACACAAAACATGCATGCAAGTGGACCTGCTTAAATCCACGTGCTGCTTGTTGTAGCAGGCTGCTACTAACACAGTTGCAACAATGCAATCAATGCTGTGTTCTGACTCTTATGATAACCTGCCTGAACCCTGCGGCAATAATTGCTGACCACTTGGACCTTGAGCACTGCAATAAGGATGCAGTCTGTCAAGGTCTTTGTTCCAGTGCAGCGTGCGTAGGGGAACAGAAACACACGTACCTGCAACCTCCAGCCATTGTTACATGTGATTGTGATACTTTGGCAGAGTTCATCTACACTGGTTGCTGAGTCGCATGCTTGCACAACACTGCAGTGCTGCTGCCGGGATATTACTGGCGCTCCCCAGCATCAAGAATTACCATTGATCCATCGGATGCAAACGCCGTGGTTAACTCAGCCACTACCTGGTTATGCCCAATCGGCAGCTAATGGTGAGCTGAGGAGATTGGTGATGGATGCATACTGTGTGACGTGTCGTGGCGGGCTGACTCTCGGCAGCGCGGGCCACACCAGCTGTGGCCGTTGCGGGTTGGAGGACTCATCAGTGCCACGACCTCGGCTGCCACCCATCCACGTCACCCATTTTCTGCCGTTTGGCCTTCACCTGACAAACCATCGCCTCCTGCACCCTCTCAATTGCCGCTGTGACTGACAGCCCTGGCGGATACGCCCAAGAGAAACAGTTAGAGCCATCTGGTCTGATATCCTGTGGCCAAAGCCTGTCAACCAAAAATGTCGGCGCGACATCACCCAACGACTGCTGTAGGTCCTTGGCCTGAAAATTGTTTCTGAGAGTGCCGAATGTATGCAGCGTGCTTTTTTGATGGCACAAGCTGTAGTCATGTCAGACCCTTGGCTATATCATGCTGCGAGACAACTGCTTTGTCAATATGAAGCAACATAGTGCGTTGCTCCTGGTGAAACTGCATGGGCACATGGAGCTCACTGAACAGCAGAACAGGCATGTGGTGTTATTGGACTTGAACCAGCTTGTGACACAGCCCTTTAGAAGATGCCGCCTGATGGGTTGTAGGTTCAGGGTTGCAGGTTGTGTGCATGCTGAGTGACAGGTGTTGTCCGCGCTGTTCTGCGTTGTGCCCACAGTGGTGCCTCCAGGCCACAAGTTTGTTGGGAGTGGATCGGGTGCTGCCGTCACACTGTGTGATAGTACACAAGGGGAGTACTATCCAGACTGGAGGTCCAAGACTGCACCCAATGTGGACACCTGCATGAAGTGCGGCACCGGCACCCCAGTGATCCAGTCGGACCGGGTTGAGCCGTACAACATCTACAGCGTTGGGCCCGATGGCGTCACCGTCACCATGTCCACCAGCCTCGTGGCGCGCACATCCGCCTGCTGCTGTGAGTTGCTGTTGGCAGGCCTGGGTGGCCTGTGAAGTGGCCTGGGTTGGCTCCCTGAGTACTGTCAAAAAGGCACCTAGCTTAGCCTGCACCCTAAACCCTAAGACAAGGCCTGCAACGTATGCAGTATCAGCAGCATCCGCATGCTGCATGCCCCAGTGGAGAAGCTGCTACCATGATGTAACTGCAAGGGCACCCTTGCAGAGCATACAACATGGCAGTGCCTGAGCTTGACACCCGCACGTACACCACCCGCTGTCAGCACAAGCTGTGCATGCCACTTTCCTGAGCTTGTGTCAGACATGCCCCACACACAGCACTCCACATAGGTTGTCAATGCTCTGCATCAAGCACCTGACCTTGAAGGTCAAACAACTATGCAACGGGCCTGCATGGACAGCAGATATCGCGCCTGTGATGCACCTGTTTTAGCAGCTACCCTTGGCACTGCCGCCGCTCCTGCTACTGCTGCTGCTCACTGGTGTATCTTGCTTTGCAATGCAGACATCGAACAGGGCGAAGGTCTCGTGCTGGCCCCGGGTTCTGCCATCGGCAAGCCCGTCTACAGGAAGATGGTGTGCAACAGCAACAACTACGGTGTTGCTGCTAAGCAGTACGAGCTGCGCCTGTCCCCATGCAGGAGCTGCCCAGAGGGCACATCCTCAGCCGGTACCTGCAACAATGCAAACTTCAGGGCCACCGGTGGAGGGTTCTTCAGCCCCCTTGCGTGCTGCACCCTGCCAGGCTTTGGCTTTGACGGAGTCCAGGCAACTGTATGTGCCCCAGGTGGGTGCCTATGGTGTGGCGTGCTTCCATGCAGCCACACCTGTTGACTTTTCATAGTACACTGGCGTTGTATACACAGCTGTGCACGCATGTCACTTCATTGTGCTGCAATCGCATTGCAACACAATTTGTGTCGCCGCCCTTCTGTTTTTGTTTCCAGGCACCTATAATGAGGGCACTGACCCTGCTGATAAATGCAAGGATTGTCCGCTGGGGACAACCACAGCCTCGTCGGGGTCTAGCAGCAAACTCGCCTGTAATGTTCATGTGGCGGGCTACGGTTTAGCAGCTGGTACAGCCTACATACCTGGAGACCCCCTGCCCCTGTGTGAACTTGGTGCGCCACAGTCAATTCAGCTTGACCAACTTGATGCCTGAGGTTGTGACTGGAACCAGTCGGTAGCCTTGTGACGCAAATGAAATGCATGACTGTGATGAGCCAGGCCCTGCTGCTTGTCGAGCCTGATCAGACAGCTGCTGGATGTGTTGATCAGTGTCATGCTTCTTCTGTGCTGAGCATGGTAACAATGCTGCATCTGTCAAAGCAAATAATTCGGAGTTACATCAGCTGTTCACCACTTGTTGTGCTTGGATGTGCAGGAAGTTACAGTGCTGGGAACGCAGTCATCGCAGAATGTACGCTTTGCGCTTCGGGCTTCACAACCACGAAGCGGGGATCAACCAAGGTGCTGGATTGCGAAGGTGAGCAGCAGGCACACATGGAGGGTACCAGAAAGCTTATGTTTCAGTCAAAGCCAGTCCAGTCCAGTCAGTCCTGTTCAAGTTCATGTGCAAGTTCATAGACTATATTAGTATTGCAGTGCAAGCACCGGGCTTGTGACGTGCCTAACCCGCCGAGCACACTCAGTCCCTGCAGCCTTCATGGCACCATGTCCTGCTGCGCACCTCTCGCACAGCACCTCATGTAGACGTGTCAGCCTGCTAGAGCTTGAGCCTGTGGCTGGTGCTCACACAAGGGCTGCAGCTGTGCCCCAGATGTGGCTGTAGGGCAGGGCACAGGCAACTTGTCTGTGTGGTTCTGGGTGTACTGCCTTACAGTGTGCGAGGCTGGAAAGGGGATCACTGCAGCTGACCCAACCTCTTGTACGCCGTGCCCGGCGGGCACCTATGGCGCTGAGGGCACTCGGCTGGATGCTGGGGGCACTGACACCACCAGCTGCCTCCCCTGTCCAGGCAGCGCCGGTTCACTGACAGGCCCACAGACAGGGTTCAATTTCTTCTACAACGGCGATGACAATGCCGTGGAGGTGTTCACAACGTCTGAGGCAGGCGCCGTCAGCGCCCAGCAGTGCCTGCTGGAGTTTGCACCAATACAAGATGGAAACTGGTGAGTGCAGGTTTTTCAGTAGTCCTCTGATGCAGTGCCCTGCGCGTGCTGCGCATTATGGGGCCTGTCAAGCAAGGTTTGGCAGCACTCTCTGTTGCCATCATTGACCAACCATGTTTGCTGTGATGAGCCTTGCCAGCTGGCACCTCGATGACATGTGATCGAAACCATGCACACAATGCCGCTGTACATGTGTTACCTGGTGGAGGTACAGCGAACAGTTGTGCTCGATGAGATACAGTGCCGCTGTACTTTGCAGGTATATGCCGGGAGCAAATGTGCCTGCGTCTGCAGGAAACTTAAGCCCCACAGCATGCATGGACGTATGCAAGGCAAACCAGGGCTGCCAGTTCTACACCTTCGACTACGCTGCTGCAACGGACAAGTGCAAACTCAGGCTCACTACTACTGGTGACGGCTCGTTGTAAGTATCCGGTGGTGGCTCAGTTTCATTTAGCCAGAAAAGACATTTTATCACTGCCAACTGCCAACTTGTATACTTCTTGATCTGAGCGCTTAGCAAAGTGTCCTGCATACAGGATGGTTTGCATGTGCAAGTCTGCACTTAGCTTTTTGTTGAAAAGGATGCTATCGTCCTTGATTTCCTCCCTGACAGGGGTCCCAGGTCCTTTGTTGTATGCAGTTACTGCATGAAACCTGTGGTACAATGTCAAGCAATGCAGCCAAGTATGCAAACATGTATGGCCACTGACAGTGGGACTACCAGGTACCGCCCACAGCTGCACGTGCACACTGCACCATGCCGCTTCAAAGTGTAGTACCACAAACTTTGCTGGTACTGATGTGATTTGCGCTCCACATCTTGCCTGCAGGCGCAAGGTCGCCTACAAAGTCCTGGCTGGAGCAGGCAACCGCAGGCGCTCCCTGCTGGCCACCAACAGCAGCACCGTCAAGCCCAAAGACATCGGCTCAGGCGTGTGGTCCTGGTGGAATGATGATGAGACTCTTACTATTGGCACAGAGCTACCACTGGTGGTGGTACTAGCCGGGCCTGCTAGTAACGATTACGCAGTGTGCTTGGATGCCTGCAATGATGCTCCAAAATGTGCAGCTGTGATCTTTTCACTCTTCAATGGCAATATTCAGAGCTGCACCTTTGCTCAGGGCACAATCAGCGACCCTACTGGAAGCAGTGCACAGCGCAGCATGATTAAGTTCAGGGTTGACACAACTGCCAGGCCCAGCACCACACCGCTGTAGCCTGACAGCAAGTGTTGCGTCTATCCCGCGGCTCAGCAGAGAGCTTTCAGGGTGTTGGCTGAATATTTTTGTGAGACGTGCCAGGGCAATGCTGTGCCCGCTGTCGTACAATAAATGTGTGGAGACAGAGAGATGATCACGCCGCATGTTGGTGCAGATGCTTGCCTTCTAATAAGACAAACTGATGTGTTGGCGGTGAATGTTTTGAGGGCAGCACAATTTGGTAGGTACCACGAGCCATGTCATGGTAGTGGTGCAGTATGATGGGCAAAGATGGCATATTGTCCCAAGCACACACGGGGCCATCTTCAAGCAAAAATCTTGGCAGATTGCAGAATGTACATTCCCAGGATGCCAAGGCCCGGTCACTGAACGGTTGCCATCGCCAAGTGAACCTGTGCTTATTGCATGCGCACGCAGAGATGACTTTGGTACGAGCCTTGTTCATAAAGTTGTAGTTGATGGCGTGCAGCATGCATGATGTATTCATGTCGGCTGCCACGGCTGCCACTTCCAGCTGCTAAACAAATAATTGTATACTCAATGCCCGGTTGGCTGACAGACATGGCTGCCGACAGTCTTTGCTTGTCTGAAGTTGGCGACGCTGCCCCCCTTGTACATACAGCACGAGACAAGCACACACAATCAGCATGCTCGTTGGTCAGCGGTGACCCATGCTCTGCAAGGCCATGGTGTTGGGCACAGTGATCAGTGTATGATGGCGTCTGATAGTCACGGTTAGAGTGTTGCTGCACACAGAACCTGACTGGTGTCCTGGGCATACTTGCTGCGCCTCAGGTGATGAATGATATGTAGTTGAGTTGACTTGGTCATCAGCTGCATCACAATGCTACTTTGCGCCCCAAGCCACATGTTTTGTGCTCAAATCTTGCTACGTGTTCATTTGCCTGTGACTGCCAGATTGCAAGCATGCCTGCTTTGTTGGTTGGTTCAGGAAAGAGTTCTGGTGATTGATGGGAATGCACGGTTACTGTGTCACCAAGGTGTCTTGCACAACTTTGCCACCCAGCTGCCCTGCGCAAAGTCGCGCTTTCAATGGCTTGTCCTTGTGCTGGCCTTTGGTGCCTATTTGGGGGGGCTGAATGCGCATACCGGCAGCGTGAAAAATTGTGCTCGGTGCCGCAGCGCTGCAGTGCCCTGCTGCGGCTTTGACCCAGCCTGTCACTGCAACAACGCACCGAACTGCAGATGACATCACACTATCTAGCTGAACTGCTGTGAGTAGGTTGACGCGCTGGGTTGTGTTGTGACGGACAAAGGTTGATGATGCAACTCTGCCCTCTGCTTAGATCTTGTAAATGAGCACAACACCCAAGAGAAGAGGGCCACATTGTCTCGTTGACCCTTGCTGTGCATGGCACACGTCTCAGACCCTGTCTCGAGCAGAGCATGGTCCAGGTGTGCATGTATCCCCTTGGCTGCATCATTCAGGGGCCTTTGCTTCAACAGCAGGCTTGCTTGTTTGCCCTGTCAGGTAACAGTGCTTTATTTTGTCAGGTTACAGTGCTATTACAGTAGTGTAATAGCACTGTAACCTGCTCATGTAACTGTGTATGATTCAGCAGCACTAGTGCTGCTGCCTCATACACTTGGTTTGCTTACATGAGCAGCCTCGCATGCAGGGGTAGGGCGACGCTTGCCTTTTCATGCTAGAGTGCTGCTTATTCTTCACTTGGTGGCTACCAGCCCAATCAATGGCGCTCTTGAGATCAGTCACTATGTGGTTTCAGCTGTGATGCAAGGCCTGTCAAACTGTTTGTCGGCAACTTGCTGGTTACTGCAGATGCCCCACTCCTTGATGGGTGAAGCATGTAAAGTAAAGTAAAGCAATTACAAGCTCATAAGCTGGTGACTGCAGATGTGCAGCCTACACTGTACTCCTAACATTTGTTCAGCCATTAGCACCCAAAAATGTGACGACTGTTCCTTTCACACCTTCAGGGCTAGTTGCTTGAGGAACTTCAGGGCTAGTGCAGTATGCATAGGAGCGGCAGGCATACGTAACAGGCCAAACACAGGGAGCACGCAAAGCATGGACCAGGCCTGCACAGTGCTGCCATGAATGTCGGAATCACGTGTGACCAGCCACTGCAGTGATCGAAGTTGTCTTGCTGGAGACCCTCAGTCAAGCAGCCTCAGCTTTAACCCCACCCTCAACGAGGGTGCCGTGCGCACTAGGACATGCATGGATATCTAACCAAACATCTGACTTATAAGTTATAAATTCACAACGGTTGAACTTCAGGCAGGCACGTTGCACATATGCCGCCACCCATGTCAAGCGTTTTTGGTCTGCTCAGCAAATGCGGTTCTGGTGCTAAGGCCATGGGGCCGCGACTACACTCGGACCCTTCATCAAATAATCAGACCACAGGCAGGGTAGTGCAGCCACGCCTTTGTCATTGCATGATGTCAGCAGCCTCGCCAGCATTGCAGTGTAGGTTTGGACTACTTTATCAGCGACAAGGTTGACCACTTGTCATGCTTACGTAGAAATCATATTACATTACCCTGTCAGGCCAGGGGTTGTCTGCGGATGGGCAGTTAACGCAGCTGGGCATTTAACGCAGTACTGCATAGTACTAGCAGTCCCCAGTTCATGATCAACTGCCTACCGTAATCCACGAAATGTTTTTGCCCAAAAATATTTGATTCAAGGCGTTGGGGAGAAAAAGATTAGTTGGTTAGCAATAATCTGCGGTGGACAGGGCGAAAACATTAGTTGGCCAAAGGAAACCCCAGTGGCGGAGTGCTAGACCCTACTTTGTTCAAATCGCTTTCAACGCGCCCGTACAACGTTCAACTAAGCAAATGTGGCGCTTATACGCGATTCTCACGCAAGATCTAATCGTTTCAACCATCAGGCCAAGTTGTACAGGCCTGCACAATGAAGAAGTGACCGGTGCAGGAGTGTTTGGGCGAAAACCTCTGTTGGCCGGTCAATATTCCTGGAAGTCTGGGTCAAAAACATATGTTGGCCGGTCAAAATTATTTGACCGAAAACGGAAGGGGCAAAAAAAGTGCGCGGCGCCGCCGGGGAAAACATTGTGTGGATTACGGTAAGTCAGGCAGCCTTGCCACAATATTGGCCAAGCACATGCTCAGCAAAGGGGGCTCTGACTCCCCTTAGATCCTGTCACACCCCTTGTAGCAGAGGGGTAGATGATGGAAGTTAGTGAATGTAAAACGACAGAAATGTTTTTACATGCCCAGAGGGATGTCTATGTGCTAAGCTTCCACTAACTTCCAACATATTGCAAAAAGGGTGGGAAATCAGCGGAAGTTGGGAGTTAAGTTTCAGTGGGCAGGGTTGAAACCGGGGAAGTTGGGAGCTAGTGGGATTTAGTGGTAAGGCAAAAGCAGGAAGTTAGTGCAAACAGCCACGGACTTGGGGGAGTTAGCTGCTCAAGACATGGATTGGGCACCTGCAACTGCCAGAGGTCCCCTGGGCACCTGTAACTGCCAGAGGTCCCCTGGGCCCCTCCTTGGGGTGTCTGCATGGTGTACTGTGGCAACTGGGCTTAAAAGCAAGCTCATCATGCGCCTGTGCCATGAGTCACCTGCAGCGTGGGTGAGACACAAAGGGCTGGGCCCCGAGCATGCAAGCTGTATGCAATCACCAGTTTGCTTGCAGGCAACTGTTTGCAAGCTTCCTACAAATGATGCAGTTCCTCGGTCGATTTGCACAGATGTAAATCATGTGAATACGACAGCGTTGAAACAATGTCACTGATATGATGACCTTAATATGGGTTCGAGCTGCCAATGTAGTGCTGTCAATTAAGCCGGTGGTGAAAGTAGCCTGTGCCCTGGAAAAGATGTCAGATAACACGAGTGGCTTGGCAACTACCAACTTCCTGGCTTGTGTCACTAACCTCCCCTAAATTCCTGAAATGAGGCTTTCAGCAGGAAGTCAGGAGGTAAAATCTACTGGGAGAGCCCAGAATTATGGAAGTTGGGAGTTAGCAGAAGTTTATTTTTCCACTATGTTGATTTGGCCCCTTTAGACCACGTACAACACAGCTGTGCAAGCAGAATCACTAAGTGCCACCATTCACCCCTCCGCTACAAGGGGTGTGACAGGAGTTAAGGGGAGTCAACAGGACCTCTGCTCAGCATCTGATGCATCCAGGAGCTAAGATCTTTTCTTTTGTACTGTATTGTGAATCCTTTCTTTTGCATCTGCTGCAGGTAACCAACACACCAATGTTCCTGTGACGCCCAATGCACAGGCTTTAGATACGAAATTGCCATCTAGGCACATGTGCCACGTGACGCTGCATAGCCATGCACTGAAACCGATCATGACAGAAGGCACTCAGTCAGGCTGTTGAAGTGTGAGCCTCACACAAGAGGGGGTAACGTTGCCCCCTTTATTCACCCGTTAACGGGTAACCCCTTTTCTCCTCAGCATCAGGTGCTGTTGCTTCTGTGATCAACGTCAGACAAGTTACAAGCGTCTAAGCTGTTGTCAGGGGAGCGCATTGAACGAAGAGCACAGGGCAGAGCAGTGACAATGTAGCGGGAGTCCCGCCCTTCCCACACGATACGTCAGACATGTGACTCCTTCGCCTGGTATATACTCACACCGCGTATGGAATTTGTGTGCCAGTTTAGTTGTCGGCAGGTATTTATGGATTCTTATCGATGATATCCTGGTGAAGGACAATCAGGCAAACCACGTGTTACATGTCAACCACGTGTACATGTGCCGCCCCGTGGGCCGAAGGCCGGAGGGAGCGACAATGAAAACGTGGTCCTACCTCTTTGTCAGCAGCTCGCAGCCAATGTTGCTGCTAGGATGTTGATTTCTACAAAGACAAAATACAGTAAGGGACATAGTTGTCAGGACCAGCATGGGCTCGGGGCCTTGTCCATTGTCCACCTCTTGCAAGAGGTCCAATTGGACAGCTCGCCGCTGTAAGGAAGCGGGGCACCACGCCACGTGTAGTCGGTCATCAACATTGTTGGTCTTTTGACAGCATAAGCATCTTGAACGTCGATAGAGTCTGTGCCAATCAAGCACATTTCACACCAACAGCACCATTGCTGCGAACTTTTCATTCCGAACACATATCAGGTATGATCTTGAAACATTTTAACACGACAGCTGCTTCGCGGCTGTTGACATGGCTAGCTTTTGTGTCACTTGCGGGTGTGACCGGCAGCACTCCACACAGCGGTCAACAGCCAGGTGATTAACCAAGGAGGCAACTTCATATAAGTATATCATGGTAGTGTGTTGCATGCGCAAAGCAGCCTGTGTTTGGTCGTCAGAGGTCACAGCAGTCCACTGGCAGCCAAGTATAGTCCAACTGCTGTTGATGATGCTAGATTTAGAAGAAATACTGAACCCCCGAGAGTTGAAGGGGAAGGCAGCTGATTTGAGGCTCGACATACAGCTGGAGGTCGAATGATACAGTCAGGTTCACAATGAATTGACGGTCATGCCCACCCTTGTTGAACTTGGGATTTCCTCACTTTGGGTGCGGTGCAATACACAGCTTCCGGCAAATTGATGATGCTGTAAAAGACATGAAGAAGGAATGTAGCCAGATACATGTTTGATGCTCTATGGTTGCTGTATGCAGGACGGCACCTGCTGCAGCAGCCAACCTGTCCAGAGGGATGCGAGCTGAACAGCAAAGCGCCAGGATCATGCGTGTACGATGGAAGGTCCGGCTCGTTCCTGTGCCGGGCTTGCACGGAATCAAGCGGCAGGATTCCTGCAGTGGATGGCTCCTGTGGTGCGTGAGCTGAGCAGACCACCAGCGCAGTTGCTGCATACATGGCTTGGGTGGCCTGTCAGCCAGCTCCCAGCATCAGATGAGCACGCGCTCGAGTATCTGCATCACCACACATCATTAATTACCAATCAGCTGCATTTTGTTTGTTCATGTGCATGCTTCCATGAGCATCATGAGTGCGAGACACTGGAGTGCACGTCAAGTGACCAGCACAGTCCTGACCAGAAATTTCACGGCAGTCAATGCAAGTTCATGGCTTGGGCTTGGCAGCCTACGGTGCTGAGGTAGTTGGCTAAATGATCAGGGTGCTGCCTTCAACTGCAGGCTGTAAAGCTGGACAGTATCTAGCTGCAGCTGACGGCAAATGTTTAGCATGTCCTGAGGAATATTTCTGCCCTGGCGGGACAGCGCTACAGTCTGCTGCAAGCCCCTGTGGAATTGGCCTGACCACCATCAATGCAGGGTCGACCAGCTCGCA
>JACERP010000706.1:0-41598 GCA_014080715.1 Scenedesmus sp. NREL 46B-D3 | reverse complement strand
GCCTGCTGGGCCCAATGCTGAAGCTGCACGGGGCTTTCAAGCATGTAGCACCTGTTGTTGCACTGCTCCTGAAGCTGGCTGATGACATAATAGAAAACCTGGGTGTGTACATGAGGCCCACAGCAGCGGGAGCAGCTGCTCACTGGACGCTGCAGCTGCTGATGCAATACAGGGACAGCAACCTGTGGCAGGTGCGGTGTAAACTGACGCCCAGGGGGTGTTCAGTGCAGCGAGGTGCCAAGGACAAGCTTTGAGTGCCCTGCTCTGCTGCTGCTGCCGTTGCTTGCTGCAATGGCAACTATCATGATGGTGTATGGCTGGTTGTGGTGATCTATTGCAGTGAGACTGCTGTTGATCACCTGTTCAGGCTGGCTGTGGCCCTGCAACAGTGCCAGGTGTGCGGTGGGTTCAGCTGCTGACACAAACTCTGGCAAAGTTGCCATTACAGTTTTCCCTCTCATTGCAACATTTGCCCCCGCCTGTGCTGCAGGTCTCGCTGCAAACTGCCAAGTCTCTCAAAGAGGACCGCGCAGCAGAGCAGTGCAGGGACCTGCGTGCAGTGCTCAACTTGCTCATACACATCACGCAGTCGGACCTGTCAGCAGATGAGGAGCCGCCGTCCAGGACACACACTGCCATGGTGGCACCACCCGGCGCTGCTGCACCTGTGGATGGTGCAGCTGCTGCAGCGTCATCGGCTGAGGCTGGCACGAGTGTCATTGCACGTGTGGTGCTGGTGGGCCTCAACATTGTGCTGCCACTCATCAATGCAGGTGCGGCTGCATGATTGCCTGTGCAAAGCAAGAGCACCCAACATGCACACAACATGCACACATAGCAGTGGTCCAAGTAGCTGCTCATCATACTGTGCTGCGGGGAGACTGTGATGCCTGTGCTGTTTGTAATGTGCACTCCGGTATTGTTGGCAGCACCATTAACCGTCATCACTATCACTGATCACTAGCGCTTGTCTCAAACCCCTCGAGGCAGACTTCTGTTTCGACACTGCACAGTGATGAGGTACTTGAGTTGCATGCGCCACGTCTACTGCATGCCTCTGCTGTGTTTGCCAAGGTTGTGTTGCTGACCCACCCATGCATGCCTCTGGCCTTGTGCTGCGCACCCTTCCCCCCACCCACCCACCCACCCACCCCACAGAACTGCTCAAGTTCCCCAAGCTGGCCCAGCTGTACTACAGCCTGCTGAGCTACATGCTGGAAGTGTACCCCAAGGCAGTAGCTGAGCTTGCGCCCCGAGCACTTTGGCAGCCTCATGGCCACGCTGGAGTGGGGCGTGCTGGGGCAGTGATGTGGTGGCAGTGCACTGCAGCTGGAGGGGCTGGCGGGGCTGGCCAAATACCAGCATGCCTGCGTGCAGTCAGGCAGCAACGGCCTGGCAGGGCAATCTGCAGGTGAGGCAAGGCGTGAGGAGCAGCAGCAGCATGGTTTGCAGGCTAAAGAAGCCAGTGCATGACCGGCTGGCATGCTGCATGCTGGAAAGAGGCGCATCCAGGAAGTTATCCGCAGCCTTACCAGTTGTAAGGCTGTTGGTGATGAGACAGCTTCATTTCCTGCTTACAGCTTCAATCATCACCATTGGTTGCAATCCTGCTTACCGTGCAGAGGGGCCGAAGCAGGTTTGCTGTTTGGTGACCACAATATGTGTGTGCCTGCCCTTGGCAATGCCGCTTGCCCGCGCCTGCAGGCAACCGCAGTGTGGTCAGCCCACTTCCAGGAGCTGCTGCTGCGCAGGCTGCTGCTGGAGGACACGCCAGCGGATCTGGTGGAGCTGTCAGCAGATGCGCTGCTGCCCCTGCTGCTGGCAGAACCGGCAGCATATGGCCCCTTGTCAGCACACGTAGCAGCCACTGCCGGGGCTACCGGGGAGCCCCGCGCAGCCACGGCAGTTGCCACTGCGCTATCACAGCTGGGTGGCTGGCTGCAGGGGCATGCAGAGCAGCTGGCGGCTGGGCCAGTTGGTGCAGGGGACGCTGGCACTGCTTGCATGCGCAACGCTGCGCGGCAGTTCAGGCAGCAGCTCTCAAAAATGGTTGCAGACGTGCGGGGCTTGATTCGGCTGCGGTGACCAGTTTCATGTAGCCTGTGTGTGGCAGGCACCGGCAACTGGCAGGTGTTGTGCTTGCTGTGCTTCTGGCCGGAAGTCTAAGCAAGACCTCATTTGTACGTTTTGGTGTACGCTCTGGCTTCTTCGCGTAGTGCTGCTGCCTGCCTGTTGTAGGCGTTTGATCAGTGGTGTAGGCCAGTTGGTCACCGGGCTTGCCAAGCTCTGGTTTATGTGGCTGCGCAGCATGCATGCAGCCTAACGTTTCCACCTCTTTCATCTCTCTACAACCACCACCTGCAAGTGGTAGTTTATTGTAGTAGTTTCCTATTGCGTTGTAGCCATCTGGACAAAACAAGGCTCTATCACACACGCTTGGCACAACAAAGAAGGGGGCACAGGAATCAAGCTGGCACAACGTTTTTCGCATATGCCCCTCGCCTCATGAGGCGCTGATCAGCTGCAGCTCCTACTTGGTGACAAGGTTGGCTTCCGAAGTGAGTCATTTTGGTGAACCACAAGGCACACGGCATTCAATGTAATCGGACTACAGCAAGCCAGGCTGACTCTCGCACAGCAATGCCTCACTGCGACAGAATTGGGCAATCAACAGGCTGTGCTGCTGCAAGAAGAACCGTTATGTTTGGTGGAAATGTACCACCTGTACGTGCTAGCTAGCAACCGGCATGGCAGATCACCCAGCAGTTGCATGCAACACATAAGCAAAGTGTGCACACCTTGGTGCCTTGGCTGTGCCTCAGCTATTTGCTATGCAAGCACGCTGTGGCTGAACACTATCTCCGACTAAGCACAGCACAACTGCTGCAACAAACAACCAAAGACTGGTATGCAGATGTCAGCAGCCGCTGTGCAGCAACGCCACACCGACGCATAGCGCGCCCCGGCACCCATGCACATGGCCATTGTGCATTTGCCCGGCAACTATCACGCCCAGGTGTTCTCTGGCAATCAAAACTGTTTCGACCCTTTCCTGGCCCCTCCCTGCTGTCCACCACCGCTGACATTGCACCAACACACTCGCACGTCGCCATCCTACTGCTGAAGCACTACTCACAAAAGCCTTGACTTACATCTGCCACAGCCGCTCTGCAGCAGGTGCCAGCTTGGGGCGCAGTGCACTGCTGCTGCCAGGGTGCTGCCAGCCACAGCAGCTCTCTGGGCAAGCCAGTATGTGCCTCACCCAGCAGCTGGCCACCCTACTCCTCTGCCTCCTCCCCCACCACCTCCTCCTCCTCCCCCTCCTCCTCCTCGTGGGCCGCTGCTGCACCCTCTGCAGCCTGCCTCTCCTTCTCTGCTGCTATCAGCTCATCAAAGTTATCCGACTTCTTCAGCAGAATCTCCATCTTGGCTTTCTGCACAGGGCGCCGCCCTCCCTCACCACCCAGCAGATCCATGCAGGTGGACAGGCCTGCAGGAACACGCACAGCAACGCCCCACCACCAGCAGCAGCAGCCGCATGCAGTGAGCCATTGGCCGATCATCATGGGCATTCCAGCAGCATTCCTGAGAGTTGTGCGGCCCAGCACACACACCACACATGCTTTGTGCACTGGCGTCCCCAACAAATGCGCTGCTCCAGCATCCCAGCCAGGCATGACCAAAGCAACAGGCAGCTCCCTTCATCAGCTACTGTGCAGCTGCCTACTGCAGATGTGGTCACTCGTGCTCCCAACAGCACATGCAGCTGCAGCGTCTGTTGCTCACGTGTCTCCACCGCCAGGCCGTCCATCTTCAGTATCTCTGCTATGGAGACCATGGTGGACACAGCCATGCCCAGCGCGGACAGGTGGATCTCCCCATGCTCGCCCAGCAGGCGCTGCAAGGGCAGGACCAGCGGGCAGCAGCAGCAGCAGCAGCAGCAGCACGTTTGATCACAGTTGCAGTAACACGTGACTTATCGTTATGCATGTCGTGACACATGCATGGTGCGGTTGCAGCGCTGACACTGGGCGCAACAGCATAAGCCTTGTGAATGCTTGGTTCACCCCACTGAGGTAGCACTGCAACCTGTAGGCCTTCGTCCACAGCGCAGCCTTCCATCAACAACAGTAACAACACTCTCTTCAACGCAGTGTGTAGTCCTTGCAAGCACTGGAAGCATAGGAGAGTGATGACAGCAACATGCAACCCGCTGGTCACCTTAGACAGGTTGACGTAGAAGAACACGGGCTTCTTGCTAGAAGACACCTGGATCCGATTGCTGCAGTATAGCAAATGGTCAGGTCCATACATTAGCATCATATGGCCTTGTCCCAGCCCTTGCAACGCATACATGGCGCCTGCTCTGCTGGGCTTGGGCGCTAGTATACCTGCCCTTGTGTGCATGCTCCTGAGGCTGCTGTTCCTGTGCGTCCGCCATTTTAACAATATAACGCGTTGGTCGTTACCGATCACACGGCTAACGGCAGCAAAAGGGCAATAGCACCTTGATCAATCGCCCGGAACTACACACGCGGCAGTTGCAGATGCTGAGTTACGAATGCAACCAGAACAATTCGCGTGCAGACATAGGTGCTACATTCAGATAGTTGTCAGACAGACTGTGCACGGATCAGTGCTTGTGGGCCCAACACAAGGCACGACAGAACCCTTGAGTCTCTGCTGTTGAACCTTGGTGGACCTGTGCCTGTCAGTGCGTGTTCCGACAATTGAAGCAACCTGTCAGGGTACTCTGCTGCGAAACATAACAAGCACACTCAAGAGTAGCAGCTGCGGGCAGCACTGAGGTTACACCTTGCATTTGCAAATGATGTCCCGAATCAACCACAGTTCCCACTGCTGACAAACAATAATGGCACACACTGCTGTTTCTTTATATACTCCTCTGGTGGGCACTGCTCTCTCAGAGGTCACTCTCTACACTCTCTTTGACCTCTAGCAGCACTGCCACTTGCACATGAGAATCTATGCATCCCACCAGCATGCACAGTCACATCAATGCAATGCGATGAGGCAAGCATTGCAGTAAAAGGACACGGCACTGACATGCAGAACCTTGCACATTGCAGTGCATTATGTAGTTCGGACAGTGTCCACGGTGCAACACGCACTGCTGAGCTCTGACAGAACGACGAACACTATAGCTGGTGACCACGGTTCCCAACACTGAATGTTGCTCACCAAGCCAACTAGTACTGTCCTTTGCCACAGCAGCTCAGAAGGACACTCACTGTCCCTGTTCACACACATATCTCCCTGGGATCGATATTCCTCAGCCAAGCACCCCAACACAAGCAGCAGCAACACCTGAAGCATGTTTGTGCACAGTTGATTCCGGGGCTCGCGCCCGCGTCATGGAGCCACAAACACCACCTGCATCAACACCCCCCCCCTCTGAGCGGTGTGCAAGCACATCAGGCGCCCTACAGGTCCCCAACCTGCAGCAGCTGGCGTTGTACCTAGAGCAAATACAGATGTATAGCTTATGAAAGCAAAGTAGAATGCAAAGTGACTGCCTGATAACAGACCGGTTGCGCCAGGGCAGAAAGACAACTCACCAACTGCTGCTCTGTGTGACTTGCAACCAGAACCTGCAGCCCAATCAGGCCCTTGCCACCCCACCCATCACCGCCAAGCAGCACCCGCTTGGCGTTCTCCTGAGAAGCCACGCGCAGCCATGTCCACATGTAACCCCTCTGCTCATACTGGGCACAACACCCCCCTTTATATGGCTCAACATGCACGAAGCACTGCAACAGCACACGACACAGCACCACAGGATATGATGAGGTGCACATGAAGCACTAGCTTTGAACCAACCTTTGAAGAGGCCAGGCTGGTGGTGTATGCTGGAAGGGATGCCCAACCCCTGGCTGCCACCACTGGCACATGGCCGAACAAGTGTGCAAGAAACAGACGCTCTTGAGCAGCACACGGCGGGGCTTGGTGCAGCGCTTCACCACTACCCCTGTGCAAAGGCAGCGGCGGGTGAAGGAGAAGCGAAGCCAGCGGCGCTGTCTCACCATAGCTGCCAGCTGCAATGTACACAGCCATCACCTGCACTGCATAGCACTACTAAACAACCGATGAACAGAAGAAGATGAAGAAGAAGCAGATGTTCAAAGCAGGACCACATGCAGGATGCCTTATATGCTCTACCCGTTACCGCCCTCTGTCCTCCCATGCTGTGGGTGGCCTCAGCATGCTGACACACGCGCAGCACAGCAGGTACCATGGCAGCATGCCTACTCCCAGTTCAGCTTGGGCACAGGAACTGACGAGGCGTGTGGTGGGACCCAATGCCCAGGCCATGTGCGCTGCAGCAGCAATGCCCAACTGCTGCTGCAGCTGATGCCACGGCTCACAATCATGCATGCTCAGTCGCCAAGACAGCAATGCCCAACTGCTGCCGATGCTGCCGAACACTGAGATAAACCAATAAACCGGAGGACAGCATGCATGCACAATGCCAACGTCACGGCGTGCTTGCACAGTAGAGCATTGGTATATTCAGCAATGCTGATCCAACATGCGTCTGCACCGCCCCATATATGATAGGGGAAAAGCTACAAAACCATGAGTGTGGCACCAGCATACAATCACCGTGCATGATTGCGGCTGGAGCAAGTTTGCTGGCGCACTCAGTTTGAAAAATCACCACACTAGCAAAGATGGCATAGGTACACAAGCAGCAGAGGCATAGCTAGCAGCTGCAAGGAAATCAGCAGCGCATGCACGCATGCTGCATATACGAGCCACGCTGGCACAGGACAGGCGTGGCCCACGCCTGCTCCTGCCGGCAGGCTGCCCCCAAGCTTGGAGCCGGCGCTGGCAAGTGTTGGCAGGGTGACGCACGACCGAGGCGCAGCTCCCCGCATTGCTACGCAACCACACGACAGCAGCAGAGACACAGCCTTTGAAAGTCAAGCTGAACAAAGCCCTCCTGACGCACGACTGGGCACGCGCCAGACAGCCTGTACCAAGCAGCCTGTGAGCCCCTGCCGGGAGCGCACGTCAGCCAAAGCCACAGCGGACATGGCTGCTGTGCTGCACAACCAAGAACGCCTGTGCCACTATGTGCTCAAGGCGCAGACTCGCATCACCACATCAACAACTGTGTGACAGTATCAACATCTTCGTGAACGTGGGAGCCAAGGCTGCTGTTAAGCAGGCCTTTGACATGCACAAACAAGCCACAGCTTGCACTGCAGCCCCTACGCCTGCTGCAGTGACTCGGCTGCCTCACACGCAGTACATCACACCAGATCAGGCCGCAAGACCCTTCTGACTTGGGGTGACTGCCATGCACAGCATGCCGTTGCTATGCCTCTCTTCATACATCACCACACCTGCCTCTTGCAGGCACTGATACAAGCATTTCAAGTTGCAACAGCGCCAGACAGCTGGCGCCTGCAAGCTGCAACAAGCCAGCACCTACAACCAACACACAAGGGGACAGCCAGCAGGGACAGCGCGACCAGGGTCTGCGACAACATCCGCAAGCATTCCTTCAGTGACCCTGGGAAGCTAGCACAGATGTGGCCAGCAGCAGGATGACAACAGCAGGACATTGGCAGCAGCAGCATGGTGTGCTGCCTGCTCAGCGCCTGCGTGAGCCTGCCTGGGCGCGCTCCAGGTGCAGGTCCACCACTCCAAAGCTGCTGCACATGACGTCAAACAGCCCCCCGGGGTTGTCCGCGTGCACCCAGTGCCCCGCATCGTGCAGCAGGTGCACCCTGTGGCCCAGCTGCTGGATGCTGTCCGCTATGCCGCCCTCCCAGCGGAAGTTGCTGCGCTCAGCACGCACAAAGTCAACCGCCAGGCCCTGAGGTGGCTGCTGCAGCAGGCCCCACATGCAGGTCTGCTCATAGCTGTCGTACATCTCTGCGATGCCCTCCAAGTCAAACGTCCAGCGCAGGCCCACGCCACCCGGGTTGGGGCGCAGATTGGTCAGCACCCAGCGCGCCACAGGCATGGAGAAGCCTGGCAGCAGCAATGCCGGCAGTGCAATGAGCGAGGGTGCAACCGCATGCGCCCGGTGGAAGCTAGGGACATGGCAGCAGCAGTAGCTGCTGCTTTGGTGACGCAAAGAGTGTTGAGAACATATTGGTTTGAAGAGACATGTGACGTGCACTCGTGCCAACACACTCCCAGTAGTTGCCTGGTGCAGCAGCCGCTGCAAACACTGCTGGCTCACACTGAGCTGACATGGTCCGCAGCTGCCCATCAATGCACCCCACTACGCGCACCTGACTGAACGAGGTAGTCCATCACGCCATTGCGGTCTGCGATGGGCAGTGGTATCCGCCGCAGTGCTGCAATGAGGTCTGCTGGGTGGTCTGCACGCCCCGGCCCGCCAGCCTGCACCTCACCAGGCAGCGTGTCCAGCACCCACGCCTGCACAGCACCCGCACACCGCACAAGGGACACGGCATGTCGGTACACGTGCTTCGTGTCCATCATGATGGTGCACATCTTAGGAATGTGCAGAATCGTTGCATGTGCATCAATCCGCTGCTAACACCAGTCGTTGCAACTGATGCTGCTGTTGCAAGCGAGGGTCAGCCACCAACCAAGCAAGCACTCTGCTGCTGATTAGTCAATTTGTCGCGCTGAACGACGGCAAGGCTGTAGCTGCAGACACCCAATCACTGGTCGGACTTGCGCCCTCCACCCCTGCCCAGCTCAGCACACCTGCACAGGGCGCGGTAGCTGCGCTCCAAATTGCTGTGCCATACTCATCACCACCTTGCCGCCAAAAGAGTGGCCCACCAGCATGTGAGGGAACATGCGCTGCTCGCGCAGAAGCGCCAGCACGTCCCTGGCTGCTGTCTGCACTGTGTGTGGGCCCACTGCTGGCATGCCACCAGACGCCACAGACGACTCGCCATGGCAGCGCAGGTCCACCAGCATGACCTGCCATGATGGGAAGCCCTGCGAGCATGAGGAGGCCAGCTGCAATGTCAGGCACATGCATGCATGCACATGCAAGCACAAATGAAAGTCTGCTGCAGCCACGAGAATTGACATGCTGCTCCACATCAGTACACCAGGCCAGCCTGAGTCATGGACCTAAAGGCTGCACAAGCCAACAGGGCGATGCAGAAGGGGCAGTCACAGCTAGATGTTACTCCAATAGCTATCAGTTTACTAACGTACAAGCACTGCTGAGACGGTGCTCACCTCCACAATCATATGTGCAAATGAGTGCAGATTGCGCCTGCTGCCCAGGATGCCATGGACTAGCACGGCTGTTGGAACGTTTTTGGACTGAGCATCTGATGAAAAGCGCACCAAGTTACCCCTGATGAGCTCAAACGCCTGCAGCACAATCACAATTTTCAAGTGCGGGCGATGCCTCCGTCAGGCGCCTTCTACAGGTAAACCTAAGCTCTACCTGTAGACCTCAGCACAGGGCCCCACTGCTGTTGATACACTAGCAAGGCCCCTAGATCCACTGCGTGTTTCAGGTGAATCTGATACCCAGAGATGGCAATCAGCAAACTGCCAGGCCATGTCTCCGCCGGGCCTGCAATGCAAAGGGCCTAACGCACACCGCAGCTGACCGGCTTCTCACCAAAGGGGCAGGGGGGGCAGGCGCGGACACTGTACGCTTTGGAAGCTCAGATGCATGCCCGATATGAGGCACACTGCGTGTAAGAGTCGCTGTGGCGTTGGCCAGGACACGGACCTGCGTCAAGGAAGTTGGCCAGTTGCTCAAGGAAGGGGCTTAGGATGAAGACTCTGCTGCAAAAAAATAGCAACCAGCCGCACCTGGCGTTTCCTTTGACCACCGAAGCCCACCATAGCTTTTCCGTGTTGAGCATGCAGCGCCATGGGAACTGTCTGACTAGCTTGCCGCTAGGAAATAACAGCAAAGACTAGCAGACGAAGCTTACAGCGGAAAGTCACCAGTACACAACTGGTGAACAAGAAGACCGGGTGCACGCCACAGTGCTGGGATCAGCTAGGATGCCTGACCAGTATCCTTTTATTAAAATTGTGCTGCCAAACTTCCCATACCTATATGCGCAGCGAACTTCTGATGCCAGGCTGCGGCCACTCGCAGTGTAGCCTGCTTTTGACGTCTCGGAATGCTGGCACCAGGGTTGAAGCAGCTGACAGACATCGAGTTAAGAGCGTGTAGATGGCTCAAGTGCACTATGTCAAACCGCTTATCGGGTGCACTGTTCTGCAGCTGTCTCTGGGCTACAGAATGTGTCAACTCCCAGCGGCTGACACACCCACCTTGGCTCTTGGTTGGCTACGTTGTACAGTACTTACTAGCTAATGGAGTATCTTGGGAAGCATAATCACAAAATCGTTCCACGAGTTACATACGCTGGTTGGCACTGTGAAAGAAGTGCTGCATGCCCTTAGAACTCTTGCCAGAGTTATCCAAGGACACTCAGTGACTGTCCTGCATATGTTGCCCGGTGTTTGCAATAGCCGAATAGCATTTCAGGCACTACTGCAACCTGCCCACTATTTCTTGATGCATGCTGACTCCACATGCGAGTGATTTCAGTCCATGATTTGATGAGTAGACAGTACCCTCCATGATATCATCACTTCGATGTGAGCCTGAGTTGAATCCAGCAGTGGCTAGCTCATGTCGACCGCTTTGTCAGCATGCAAGCATGGCACAAGCACTGTTGGGCTAGCAATGATAGAATAGGAAGTGTCCAATCAAACGCTTCCCTAGGCCTGGTGCTGCACCACCACCGCCTGCCAGCAGGAGCGCGAGTGAGAGGACACGGCACTAGCATGCAGTACATTGGCAGCCCACCCAAACCCCCGCATGAAAGCGAATGACTGCTGCTGCTGTACTGAGTGGCCTGTCGCAGGCACTGCAGCAGTGCCATGGCCACGGCATTCGGTCACAGAAATCAACTTAGAGAGATGCTTCACAAGCAGTTGACAACGTACGCGTGGGCAAATTGCTTCACAAGCCAGGGTCTTCAAAGATTCTTGTTAAAACACTTGCAAGTGTGGCCTCCACAAGCAAGTGGCACTCATGACATCATGTCATGAGTCTCCGCCCAAGGTGTGCACTTGTCGTTGCGGCAGCACAGCCTGTGCTTGGAGCACTTGACTAGCGTTAATGAAATGTGTTGTGAATCTAGAGGATATGGCAGACACCCAGAGTGCTCAAGGCAGGGTATTCACTTTCATACTCATTCACATTTCCTTTTGCTGCTGCGTCAGAGTGCTTCTTCTTCTTGACTATTCACATTTTGGAAGTTACACGGTGCACCAAATGTAGCAGCAACAAGTGTTAGATGCGTGTGGAAGCGTGAATGGAAATTAGGTTTGATCACCAATGCACTGTGGGGGTGCAGCACAGCTACATGCTGCCTATAACCTGGCTACAACAGCTTTTATAGTCGTGTAAAGCGACTATAAACTCACCAAACTATAAAGTTATAGTACAGCACTGTGGCTGCCTGGTACTGGGGCACAAATGCACGTGCAACCGTGTCAAAGCTGCTGGTTTTAGTTATTATTTCCACCAAGATGAATTGTTGTGTTCTTGTGATGAGTCCGAGCTGAGCGTCTGCAGCTGACCTGGCCAGTGACACCGGGTCATGCCTCCGTCTCGATAAACATCTGCCTGCTTGAAAACTTTTGGTTAGTTTAAACTGTGTATCCAGAAGCCTTATGGTGAAGGTTGGCGGCAGCTACCTTGGTACCAGGGCTTATGACATTGTCATCTCAACTCACACTCTACCAAACAGCTGCTTGTTTGTGCCGCTTGAAACGCTTCATTTGCACCAGATCAACAGTGGTATCGGGGAGCTGGCGGGAATACAGCTGTGTGATGAAGCCGTTGGTAGTGGGTGGAACCCTCAGCCTCGCACACGCTGCGATTACGATGATGCCTTCGTGTAAGGGTTGTTTTTAGATCTTTGAACTCTTACCGTCTCTTGCTGGATGATGGCGATGGCTGGATGATCGCTTGACCTGGGGTAGAGCAGCAGCAGCAGCAGCTGGTATAGGCAATCTGGAGCAGCTGCTGTGCTGGGCTATGCCACGTCAAGCCCTCATGCATCATGTACAAGCACAGTGTATCGATGGCAGATTCAAGCTGTGTTGAACAGGTGAGCAGCAGCCAGTGCTGCCTTGACAGGAGGAGCTGGTTGACAGCAGCGCTTGCAAGCAGCTGGTGCCTGAGATTCAGCCAAAGATCTTCAGCTAGACAGCAGCCATGCCTTGAACACCTGCACGTGGTGCCTGTGAATTTGCAGATCAACGTCATGCGAGGAAGGAAAGAAGGGTCCAAGAGGGATGAAGGAAGGTGGTTATGAAGGAAGGTTGTTGTGACCGGCGTCTACCACCAACACGACTCACTATGTAGGTACAGCAGAGCAGATGTACAACACCAACATCATCATCATCAGCAGCAGCAGCAGCAGCAGCGGCGGCAGCAGCAGCAGCAGCAACTGGTACAGCAGCAACTTGGTGTGCGCAGCGACAGCAGCAGCGGCAGAGTGCAGCAAGATCCGCAGCAGAGGTGGCGCAACATGCTGTTGTTGTCTGACAGAGACAGCAATGTCATTTATCTTGACGTTGTGTGCCCTGCTGCTGCCTTATCAGAGCCATTGTTTTGTCACCTGACTGCAGGTGCTGACAATTGACACCCTGCGCAGTTTGCGCATGCGTAACCATGCAGCTAGGCACAGGTGATGTGGTGCTGCAATCAGCGATGCCTCTGCAACAAATGGAACACAGCACCCTGTTGTGTCTGTCGACACCAGGTGGCAAGCAGTAGTGGCGAGCAGTAGTGAATCTTTTGCTTACACTGCGCAGTGCTGCATGCATTGTAGGGTACGATCCTCAGGCAGCTCCTGCTTTTTAGCAACCCCCAGCAGTTCAGCATTGTTGGCAGCAGCAGCAGCAGATGCTGCCAAGCAGGTGAAAGCCAGCAGCAAGGCAGCTGCTGCTCCACGCGGCGGCAGGGTAACTGCTGCAGCTGCTGCTGCCGCCATCAAATCCAAGCAGCAGCAGCAGCAGCAGCAGCAGGCACCAAGCGCAAACGTGGGCAAAGGGAAGTGCCTGAGTCTTAACTGCCAGGCGAGGGGCCTCCAGTGCATGCAGGATGCAGGACCAGGATCGCTAAAGTTCAGCTTGATGTGTGAGCGGTGGTGAAGAGTGGGCAGGCAGGATGATAGCAGCACAGTGTGCTGCTGTTGTGATGATGTGTGGGGCACGGCACAGTTTGATGCAGCTACTGAGCTGGGGAAGGCGTGTTGCATCGCACAGTGTGTGCAGCTATTGTGATGGGGAAGGGGTGTTGCATTGCACAGGTGTCTCTGCATGCCTGTTTGCTAGGATGCTGCTTGGTTTTACAGTGTGCGCACTACGTTTTGAAGTCGGTTTGTAGTCGGTGTGTAACTGCTGTACACTCAGCTATAAAAGTCCCACGAAGCGATAAAATTATAGCTCATCTGATAAACCAGCTACAAACTCGACTATAAAACGTTTGATTTATAGTCGGTTTATAGCATCATGCACCTGTGACCACTCAGCTATGAAAGTCCCAGGAAGCGATAAAATTATAGCTCATGACTTGCTACAAACCTGATTGTTTTATAGTCGGTTTATAGCAGCATGCACCTGTGACAGTGATGAGAAGCCTGAGGCCCAGCTTAAGCTGTTGTAGACCGCCTACGTTGCGATTCCAGCGTAGTTCTAACATGGCAGTATAATGTGTCCCATTGGTTACATTACATTGATTACATTACATGCTCCACCCAACAAGGAGTGGGAACCCCATTCAGGAGCCAACGAGAGGCTCATTGGGGGGGGGGGAACCTCATAGAATATATCATCGTCATCAGAACAAACAGAAGAATCAGCAGAGAAAAATTCGTCCGCTGCATCGATCGTTTGAGCAACAGAAACCGAAGACAAGAAGGACTCAGGGTCCGCCTCGGGGTGGCAGCGCACCAAATAGCAACAATGCACAATGGCAGCCAAAAGAGCAGGTTGTTGCCGCATAAAGGCATATGCGAACCACCTGGCTGACAAGAGGCCATACTACCCCACGTATGTGACAAACCTCCAAATGGTTCAAAAAGGCAAGCAAAACGCTCGCGAACTGGCGCGTACAAAAAACACTCAAAACCCATGTGAAACTCGTCCTTGACCTGACCCAAGTGGCATCCAGAGCGTTGGCATGTCCGATCAGACCGCACCAAAGGCGGACGGTGCCACCTACCGGTGCATACATGCAGATCATGGGCACCAAGTCGGAAACAAGCCAGAGAACCAACATGCTCCCTATTGAGCCCAGCGGTCTGCAAAACATATTGGGGGCACCAAGACTCAGGACGCACAGACTGCAAGTTATCACCCGGGCAAGCAGCACTGCAACAAATACAGGATCCTACAACCGCACTACAACAACAGCCTTGTTGTAGCCTTGTTGTAGCCCTGTTGTAGCCCTGGTGTGCAACAGGTTGTAGACGTGTTGTAGCCTGTGTGTTGTAGCAGGTTGTAGTAAAGTGGGAATTGTAGTTGTGTTGTAACTACATAGTTGTAGTGTAGTTGTAGTGTGGTTGTAGTTGTCAATTACCAGCTACAAAAATGGTTGTAGTTGTGAGGTTGTAGACGTGTTGTAGCCTGTGTGTTGTAGCAGGTTGTAGTAAAGTGGGAATTGTAGTTGTGTTGTAACAACCCAGATGTAGTGTAGTTGTAGTTGTCAATTACCAGCTACAAAAAGGGTTGTAGTTGTGAGGTTGTAGACAGGTTGTAGCCTGTGTGTTGTAGCAGGTTGTAGTGAAGTGGGAATTGTAGTTGTGTTGTAACAACCCAGTTGTTGTGTAGTTGTAGTCAAGTACCAGCTACAAAAATGGTTGTAGTTATGAGTGCTGTGACTTGTATTAGCCCATACATGCTGCCATAACCTTGCACAGTCTGTCAGCAACAACAACAAGTGCATACAATTACAATGCTGCAGGACTGCAGCACACCATAATGAGCCGCTGCCACAACAAGATGTCTCAGCCGTGCGTGCAGTTATGAAAGGCGTCTGAATAGCCTGATATAAATACTGAATTAGTCCCAACATGCTGACATGCAACCCAGCCAAGTCACCAAGGACCAACAGCAGCTGCTCACTCCCAGATTGGCAGCATGCATGCTTGCACACAACCATGCCACGCCACACATGACCACTTCATCGGCTCCATCACACATCCCTGCACATTATAATCAGTGTACTTCGGGTTTGGCCGGGTCTCCCTGCTGCTCAGTCGCGGAGCACCTGGCTGCTCTGGCAGCGTTGGAGGGGCCACCACACGTGCCCGCTTGGCAGTTGCCTTCTGCTTCTTCTTCTGCTGCTGCCTCTTCATTGGTCCACAGCCACCTGCTGCTGCTGCCTGCCCTGCAGCGCGCATGGATGTGAGCGCACCAGCTGCTTCTACCTCGTCATCCTCGTCATCGTCATCGCTGAAGTCATCGTCATCTGTGTCCTCATCAGCCTGGTAATGCAGGGTCAGTGAGCAGGCAGGACAATAGAATATGCTCAAGACATTGTGTGCCTGCACACTGCGTGCTCTGTTGTTTTTCTGAGGTTGCAGATTTTGCCATGGATGATGCCACAGCTGCAGATACTGCATGTGCTGCTGCTGCAGTGCGGCCGCAGGATCTGCCATGGGCAGATACAAAAGATATGTGGGCGCCATGAATGCAAGCTGCAATAAAGGGAATTGCTGCAGCATACTGTATTTGACCTGCTATGAATCGCGGTTAAGTTTTGCTGTGCTAACAGTGTGCATGATGGGTTGTGCATCATCAAGCGTGCTGCAACATCACAAGAGCCAGCCATGTCTGCAGCCATTCTAGGTTGGTAGCAGATGTGCTTATGACACACCGGCTGCAGATCATCCTTACATTGTGACCACGGCATTGTGCACTCACCGTATTGCTGTCAAGAGCTGTGTGCCTGCTGCCACGACGACCGCCGGCACCACTGCATCCACGGCTGGCATCCTGCGTGTTGCTTGTGTTGCCACGACCTGCAGTTGCTGCACTGCTGCCTTGGCTGGCACCAGCAGCTGCAATCAGCCGTGCGTCTGCCCTCTGCTTCTTGGCTGCCTCCACCTGCGCTGCGCCGCGTTCAGCCGGGTGAGCCGCCTGCAAGCGTAGTTGCCGCCTGAAAATTTTTGAGGGTACACATCCACAGACAGGAGTGCAAAAGGAGGAACAAGCAAGATGGCAGGTGTGAATAGCAACCCTTCAGCAAATACATACACATGAACAGGTGAGCAGGCTGTGCATTGATGTGTTCCTGGTGCTGCAGTCTGCGCTACCAAAGCCAGCCTGCATAAAAGCAACGACGGCAGATTCCGCACCATGCTGTGGCTGAGTTGGCACTCACGTGTTGAGCACCTCCTGCACCAGCTCCTGTGGCAGAGGATTTTCATCAGCACCTTCTTCTCAATGTCCTTGAAGGCACGGTTCTTGACCTTGTGGAATCCTGTAGCAAACAGCACATGTTGCAACATCATACTTACACGGGTTATACGGCACAGAACAGCAAGCTGATCACTGCTGCTGTGTTGGCACATTGCGCGCACCTGGGTTCGCGCGCACTGGATCAGTGCGCAGGTAGTTGATGCTGCTGCTACCCCTGAGTAGCGTCAAAGGAATTAGCTTGGACAGCATAACGCATAAGCCTGCTCACGCGACTTGCCCCTGCCCCGACCAACAGGGCTAGGTGCCGCATCCAAAGCACTGCTGACACCTGCCTGCTTCCTGCGCTCCTCGCTCTTGGCACGCTTAATGTGGCTGTAGCTCATGCTGGCTCCTGCGCTGCTGCTTGTGCGCAAACGTGCCCCAGCCCCACTGCTGCTGCCAGAGATGCCCCCCTCCCCGACACAGCCGAACTCGGCAGTGTTCCAGGCAGCAGCTGACGAGATCACAGGCTCCCAAAGCCACCAGCTGCTGCTGCTGGTGCTGGCAGCTGATGGTGCCTTGAAGAACGCCGTCCTGCAGAGGCATCATGAGCACACCGACGTTCCTGCTTTCCGGGTATTGATGCGCCTTCCCCACCACTGCGTTCGCGCTGATGAGCTGGTACTGCGTGGCGTCGTCTGGAACGTCCTTTATCTTTTCATAGTACAGCAGTAGCCTCGACTGGTAAGGAACATCAAACTGATCGCAAATGTTACGCGTCAGCGATTCTTCGTCATCCTGAGCGTACACCTCAACCTCTTGTGGCTGCTCTTCACACAACTGCAGCTGCTGCTGCTCTCCTACCAAACAGGACACCAGCAACCTGAAAGCGTGCATAGTTGCCGAAGCTTTGGGTAAAGCACGATTTGGCGAGCGATCTGGCGCGATCCAGCTACATCCACGAGGAAGTCTGTGCTTTTTGAAGCCACTGGGGTGCAGGGTACAGATCGGTCTCGGTGCTGGTGGATACCAGGGGTGTGCCATTTTCAGTTTTCAGCTCCTCGTGAAAGTAATTACATGAAATTTGAAATGAAATGAAAATTGAAATGCGTCACTTGAAATAGTGAAAGATGCCTGAGCAGCAGCAACAGCAAGCGGGCGGGCAAGTTCAAACTGCAGGCCCTGCCCGGATCGGACTCGCGCGATCACGGCACGCACTCGGCAACGATGATGAAACGTCGAGCAAGAAGCATAAGGGGCCAGCTCCCAGCTTCGCCCGCGACTCGATCAAGGTAGACAATGGCAAGCACAGGTGCACCCACTGCAACAGCAGTGTGTCTTCCAACATCACGCGCGCCAAGCTCCACCTGCTGAGTTGTCCCAAGTTCCTTGAGAGCGAATCAGCACAGGCAGCGGCGGACAGCAACGAGGAGGTTAGCAAGGCGATACAGAGCACAACAGCAGAAGGTGAGTCGCAGCAGCAGATGCAACAGCAGCAGCAGCAGCAGCAAATGTTTCTGCTCACACTCCAAATTTCCTTGCAGGCGTGCCAAGCAGGCGACACTCACTGGCCTGCTACCTGGTGGCAGCAGCAGAGGAGCTGGCAGCAGCGTTGGCAGCGGCAAGGGCAGCAGCAGCGGCAACGGGGATGGTGGTGCCCTGCCCTTCGTCAAGAAGTGGCCCATGTTCTCCAAGGAGGACTTTGACGAGGCCAACACCCTCCTGGCCACAGCCATCTACCGCTGCAACCTGCCCATGACCATCGTTGAGCACCCGGACTTCCAGCAGTTCATCCACGGGGTAGCACCCTGGATGCGAGGAAAGCTGATTGGCCGCAAGGAAGATCAGCAGCATGCCACCCGAACACCTCAGGCGAGGGGAGGACTTCATTGAGGAGCTGGCAGGACGCATTTTTGGGCAGGAGGGCCAGACAAAGGCAAAGGTGGGTGGCAACACGCAGCACAACCTGCCCAGCGTGGGACACTCAATTTTTTTTTATTTCAAAACGTGGCTGGTGCAGGCTGTTGTTGCATGTGCATTTCATTTGCGTGATTGAGTGCCTATGCCGTCTTCTGCTGCTTTTTGCGGGTGATGTGTCGTGGCTTGTTCACAATGTGCAGTCAGCTTGGTGCATTAGCTGCTTTGCAGATGTGACAAGTGTCTGCCACTGTGTTGCGTGAACTGTCGTATGCAGGCGCAGCTGATGCTGTACAAGCATGAACCAGAGAAGATAGGGGCAAAGCCAACAGCAGTAGCAGCCACACTCGTGGGCGGCGGCATCACAGTGTCGCTTGTGATGTTCTGGAAGGACATTGAGCACAGCTGTGCTGAGCTGTCAAAAGTGGCGCGCATCCTGCTGTCCATCCCTCCTGCCAGCGCCACCAGCGAGCGCGTCTTCAGCGTTGTGGGCCGTGTGTGGGACTGCAGCCGCAGCCGCATGACAAGCACACGAGTGTGCAAGCTGCTGTTCATTTACTTTAACAGCAAGGCACTCAGCCGTGATGGTGCAGTGCGTGATGCAGAGGACTTCGACAAGTACCAGGAGTGGCTGGACATCATCATAGAAGACGAGAGGCAGCAGGAGCAGCAGCAGCAGCAGCAGCAGCAGCAGGAAGAGGTGGAGGAGCAGGAGCAGCAGCAGCAGCAGCAGCAGCAGGGGTAGCGCAGCATGCTAGCTCAATCACGGCACAATATGGCTTTGATTTTGTAGAATGTGTGCTTCATTGCGTTGAGCAGCGATTTCTGCAGTTTATTATAGGGCAGGAGTGCTCTCCTGCCATGTGGGAGGTGATGCAGCATGCTGCAGCCCCTTGCAGTTCACTGCAGTAGGTTGTTGTGCATTGGTCCCAGGGCATTTGCCATGCTGTAACCCCTCAAAAATGGTATAATAATGCTATTCAAAGGGTTCTGGTAGAGCCTTGCGCAACCTAACGCGTTCCTCGCTCGCCAAACGCCCATTTCGCTGTCATTTCACTCTCCGCAGTGGGGCTCAGATCGAGTGAAATTTGTAATGAAATTTGCAATGAAATGAAAGAAATTGTAAAGTGAAATTTGTAATGGCACACCCCTGGTGGATACAGCACGCTGTTGCTGCGATTGACACCGAGATCTGACATCTTTGTTTGCAAAATGCTGCTGTGGACAATGCACCGGCGCAATGGCCAAAGCGAGGCCGCGAGCAGCATGTTGCCGTTCTTGTGACTATTCTGCTGGCAGTGGCAGTGCTCTCGCCCGGTACAAAGAAGATGGCAGTATCCAAAACCCAAGCGCAGATGCAACAGCGAGTTGCCCGCCTGCGAGCTGCAGCCTGTCACCGAAGCAGCAGACAAGCAGCAGCAGCAGGCTGCTGGTTTGGCTGACCCAAGCTTGAAGCAACGCCATACAGATTATCAAACATCTAACCGTGAGGAGCAGCAGCAGCAGCAGCACCAGATTTTCAAACATCTAACCATGAGGAGCAGCAGCAGCAACACCACCACCACCACGTGGATCAGCAGCTGGATGGGGCAGGAGACCACCACGACGACAATTCTTGTGCGTTCAATCTCGATCCTGCCGCAATCAGCGACGACGGCAGCGCGCACCCTTACCAGCAGGTTGCTGACGACATCTTGGCAGCTGCAGCGGCAGCTGGCTGTCCCCTTGAGGCTGACCGTGTTTGGGACTTTGTTGAGGAGACCAGCGCAGCAGCAGGTGCGGGCCTTAGTGCAGTGTGCACCTGGGCAGTGCTACTACTCAGTGCAGTGTGTCCAGCAACCACGTGCTGTGCACAGCAAGCTCCATCTGTTGACCCTGTCCCTGTCCCCGCTGTTCTGCATGATACTGAGCTGCAGACTGGTTCCCTGGTGATCTGGGATCTGATAACGCAGCTGTGGCAACTGTGTTGTTGTACAAGTATGCTGATGTCAGGGGGTGCAAGTTGCTGCAACCATGTATCTGCGGGCAACGCAAAGAAATCTTACTTTGTGCTTGTCAAGTACAGAGAGGGCACACCACCTGCTGTGGAGGTTACCTACATGGCAAATGTGTTGTTTTTTGTCAAGTTGTCTGCTCATAGATCTGTGATTGGCTGTATGCGAGCTGCACCGCGTGCAGCAGCAAGCTGCAGCTGTTGGCGTATTGTGGCATACTGCATCGTTTGATGAGCCAACACATGCAAGCTATGTTGTGTGCTTCCAGGCCCACGAACTGCAACATCAGCATGTGGCAGCACTAGTGCCTGGTGGAACAAATGCATGTTTCATACTGTACAACATGTCGTGAGCTGACAGGGCTTACTGACTTGCATCACCAGCCAGCATGGGCTGGCAAACAACCAACCTGGCTTGAAGGGCTGGCTGCCCGATCCCTTTAGGGATTTGCCCTGTTCGATTCAGGGTCAAGCCTTCTGTCATGGCGTCACATGTGTTTGTGCAGTGTTTCAAGCATGGTGCATGTAAACTTCACAGCATGTGACGTTCTGGTGTGCAGCATGGTTTGCATAATGTATGATGTGGATGCACCGGCGCAGCTGCCCTGCAGCTGTCCAGTTTGGGAGTGCAGTTTGTGCAAGCATTGGACTGAAAGCAGCAGGCAGCAAGGGTGTGTGCAGCGCTGGCTTTGCCTCATGGGGTCGACAGTGCTGCAGCAGCTTGCTACAGCTTGCAAAGCTGGCTTTGCTTGCATGCACTTGTCAGGATGAGAGAGACCCTGTTTGTCTTGCGCTTGATCGAGTGTTCTTTTCATGCATTTGTTGGGTTCATGATGCACGCTGGACCAGTCTGCAGGAGTCAAGCAACTGCTCTTATCATTCAGATAGAGTTGACAGCTGCAGACATGACCCATGGTGATGTGTCTTCTTACATGCACCGTGTGCATTTGCTGCATTGAAATGTGTAATACATGTATTCCTGCAACCCTTGTTGTGTGATCACACATACGAGTTACTGCAGACGGTCGTTGCTGTGTCAAATGTATTAGGTCACACTCCGAGCCTGATCACGTATCCAAAAAATAGACCCAAGAAGCTTTGCTCATCGTGTGCACAGGTTTGAAAGGTCGTGCATAAGTCCGGCAACCACGACTAGTCGCACGACTGCAGTACACCAGATGCATCGTGGCCATTTTGCAAAGGCTGCACTACAATGCATTAAACATTCAATACATACAAGATAGATGCAGGTATCCGCGCAGGAACGCTGCTTCTAACAACGTTTTTGGCCTGAACACACTGCGAATTACAACAAAGTTGTAAGGTCTTACAACCTCTGCCTACAACACGAGCTACAACATGTGTTGTAGACTGATTGTAAGCAGGTTGTAGGGATCATGCTTTCCCACAGTGCAGCAAACCATAGTTCATATGTACTGTAAATTCCAGCCCCGGTGACAGCATCACGTGGATTCTGCGAGCACCCCTGCCACTGCTGATACAAACACCCCTCAAATGCACTTAACACTACTTTGGCATCCAGATTAGCCGGCGTCCTCACACACATGTGAGTCACGACACTAATGTAAAATCATCCCAAACATGGATAGTAACAGCTCCTGTTCCAGGAACTTTGCCCGTTTGGGGAGACAGGCTCATTGCAAAGAGCACACAAAAGCAAGCCAGAAAAGAAAAAGGACAAAGCTGTCCCTACCAATTGTCATCCTGATAACCATCCCACATCAGATTGCAAAAACCAATGCATATGCGAGCCTTCTTGACGTACAACACATTTTTACCCAACCAGCTGAGAAGCTCTCAACCAAACATCAAAACTCATTATATGAACATATCTTGGATTTACTCATGTGATATCTTTGATTTACTCATGTGATACTCTGTTACTTACTCCGTTGTTTACATTTGATATACTGTGTTGCTTACTCCGTTGTTTACATATACTGGTGTTACATGCGTGCTACAGGGCAGCAACAGCAACAGCAGCAGCAGCAGCAGCAGCAGCCAATGTCCGGCATTGTACGCAGACATGGCAGCCTCTGTTTCACAGCCACTGACAGCATTACAGAGACAATGGTGGCAACAATTGCGTTCCTCCAGCAACAGCAGCAACTATAGCAGCAGGGGCAGAACAGTTGTAATGAGCAGCAGCATTTCAACATGTGCTGTGCTAGTACAGCAGTGAAGAGCACCTGGCTAGCCATACAGAGTGCCCGCTGTGTGATCACAGTGAACATAATCAGTTAATGCTTAGTTGGGTTCCCAACAACTTTTGATTGCGTGTTCGTGCTGCTGCTGCGTTTGCTGCGAGTGCCACTGTCATAAGGTGCTCTGACATGAGGTCAACTGGAGACTACTTCAAGGTGATGCATCATATGTGCAGGTGTCATATGTGCAGGTGTCACGGGTGCCCCCCCCCCCCCCCCCGCTTGGGGTGTGCACTGTTGACACTTCTGCCCTGCACACGTTCTCTGCTAAAGGTAGCTTTGATGCTGCCCTTGCTGCTGGAATGCGTGCCTGCATGGCAGCCCACTCGGAGCACCAGGAACAATTGTGGCGGGGTTTCTTGGTCCAGCATTGCTTGAGGAACGCAGCTGTGCAATCACCTGGAGCCCAGACGCCGCTCAAGACTGGTTCTTTCACGTGCGCATGCTGGCTGTCAGATTCCAGTCATAAAAGCTCACACCTGTCAGCAAACACGTGATTGCCAGCGACCCGGACGACTTGCTGCCAGCCAAGTTCCATCACCTCAGTTTCCTTCTTGCCCCTGTAAGTTTTTGCCAACTGAATCTCGTAGTAAAGTTTGATGATTTGACAGCACAGAACAACCTCCTATTTTTACAGATGTGATGGCCACTTGCATGCTTTGATTGCAATTTAGCAGGCTGGGGTTCAGACAAAAGCTTGCTGAAAATGAGCTCCAGACGTGCTTGAAGGCACTTTCAAAGCGCGATTGATGCTTAGTTAACTAAGAAAAAGTTGTCCTATGTTTGATTCAAGTCGCGCAGCCGACCTAGAAAGCCTTTCCCAAGCGAATCACCCTCCCGATCAACGAAACACATGCCTCTCATTGACATTTGACCAAAGTGTTATGGCAAAAAATACTGTCTAGTCAACTGGGAAAAACCTCTTTTTTGTATATACATCATGTGTTACTACTAGTAATATTGCCATTTTCTCGTTGTGTACATAAATATATATGTACATGCATGTAGAAATACAAGCACACGCAGCTTCAGCTGTGCTATACACAATTGCCCACAAACCTGGAAAATTGGAAAACAATGTTACGCTGTGTATAATAAGAGACACAAGTACAGGCAGCTTCAGCTGTAGCTACACACAAGTGCCCCCTACATGCCCATCGCATGGCTAAGATAATGTCGCAACCAGATCTGTCTTCTAGAAGAACAATACAAACTAGGGGCAGTGTACCATAACTTGTATGCAGGTTGTTGTTGTTGACAAAAACGGAATCAACAATTTGCTGATTTTTTAGTTTCTTGGTGCGGAGCGGAAATATATAAAGTTTGATGTTGGATTGAAGGGGCTTTGGCGGCTTGGCGGCCCTGGCTGCTGGCGTGCCTTGGTGAGTGTCAATGCTGAGGTGCCTGGAAGCTCACGAGCCATCCATAATCAAGCAACCCTGGGAGACTCACGCACCTCATTAACATTGCACATCTTGTTTGCATGCACACTGTGATAAGTGGCATCAGCGTCCAGCTCAGCAGGCAGTGCCGAACTTCAGAGATAATATCTGCAGGGAAACCAGTCCAACTGCGCAGTCAGTTCAATGCATTGTATTAAGCTACGTGTCAGTTGAAAAGCTGGTCCCTTGAACCTTAGAGAAGTATATAGAGACGTGTGTCACACGCACCATGGTGTCTGGCCAGGGCTGTCACTGGATCAACGGATGCATTGCAGGCCCGTGTCGGCGGGCATGACTGTGATGGCATGCGTTTCACTGCAGTCACTGCACAGGTGTGGCTTGCCTACTGCTGCTGCACGACAGCCTCGTGGTCACATGATGATCACACCCGCGCAAGTGCTTATCACCTGCACAGTGGTGACGGCATGCACAGTGCAGTGGCAGAACAATGCTGCAACAAACTAGGTTTGTTAGCTGATAATGGTCGGTACGGCCCACCAATTGTTCCGGATTCGTGGTGCGGAGCAAAAGTGACCTGCAAGGGTTCAGCGGCAGTTCCAACACAGCGCAAGCTCGATCATATCGGCTCCGACGGACACATGTTCTTCATTCTTCATTGAACCTTTGCACGCACTTAGACTCCTCTATTCATTTAGTATCGAGCCGCATTCTTGGTTGCTGGTCGGATTCGAGCTCTTATTGACCCTTGGCGCTCTTAGGAACTCGAATATACTTAGAAAGTTTTGAGTTTAGGTTGGAGCGTCTAGAACTGGCCCAGGTGCTGTTGTGAAGACAATCTTCTGCCCAGGCGTTTTTCCGACAGTCGAGTTTAGCAGCTGCTGACCGCAGAAATATCTTATCAAAGGTGGGAGCATGTAGCAGTCTGCAGATCGTACGGGGTCTGTCGGGTGGAGTCCACCTACCTGACTCAGAGCAGCAGGTCCACAGCGGTGCCCAGGGGTGGAACAGAGACCGCATTCATGCTGTAATTGGCCTAGAGAAACAGCTCAGGCTGCAGCTGCATGGCGCTATGCCTGTGAGCACTGACAGACTGGCACAGTGGGCAAGCGAGCAGCAGCAGGATGACGGCATCTCAGCAGGCAGCCGATATCAAGGTCGTTTTGAGAGTTCTGCAAGTTGCTTGGACGGTGCTAGCCTGCAATGGCACGCGTCGCGGAGGAGCTGCCCTCAGTGCTAGTCACCGCCAAGTCAAGCAGCAGGGCCGCTGTCCGGCGGTAGCAAGGTGTATTTCAATGTCTTTTTGATCGTCATTTTTTTGGGCGTACATTGTTGCCGCGTGCAGGCGCTAGATGCAGACGCGTTGCAGCTTGGCTGTGGCTATGCTGCTGTCTGGCTTCATCCTGCTCACCCTGCTGGCTGCTGCCCATGCCTGTGGTGGTCATGAGCCCCACCCATGGGACAAGGTAGTGGAGGTCAAGGGCAGGCGGCGATCTCTGCTGTCATTCAAGGGCCGCAAGTAAGCAACAAGCTCCAGCAGGCACCAGCAACAGCGTCAGAGACAGCAGCGGCAGCAGCAGGCCGCAGAATCATGGACGGGATTTGTTTTGGTGGGGCTAGCACGAGTACATGCTACATGCTACAATCTTTAGCTCCCTTCGGGGGTTGAAGGGCATATGGACTCACCTTTTCTAGGAACACGTTTGGCAATACAGTGGCACAGCACGCCTGTGCATGTTTCCTTGCACATGGCGCTGCCAAGTGTACTGCTTTAGGTGCTTGGCTTATTGAGCCCCTTCCCTATGCTGTGTTGTGGCTGCAGGTGCGGAACGCTGACACCAGAGCCTGAGCACCTGTCGCAGCTTGAGTACAAGCATGCGGTGTTTGCAGCAAAGGAGTCAGCATTCCAGGCTAAGAACAGCAGCAGCAACGTGCGCAAGTACATCATCCCCACATACGTCCACATTGTCGTGGCCGATGATGGCACAGGCATGGGCGACGTGGCCAAGGATGTAGTGTTGAAGCAGGTCAAGGCCCTCAACCAGGCCTACGCCACAAACTCGCAGGCAGCTGGCATCCAGTGGGTATTCCAGGTGCAGAGCGTGGTGAGGACAACCGGCCCAGACATGTGTGACCAGCAGAACGAGGCCAACATGAAGGCTAAGCTCCGCAAGGGCGGCAGGGATGCGCTGAACCTTTATGTAACCGATCTGAGTGCATGCGGTCTGCTTGGTTACAGCAGCTGGCCCTGGGACCTGAAGAAGAAGGGCCTGAACATGGATGGTGTTGTCATTCACTACGACACACTGCCAGGCGGCCAGTACAGGCCCTACAACCTGGGTCGGACTGGCATTCATGAAATCGGACACTGGCTAGGTGGGTGACATGGGAGCTGAGCGGAGCCACAAGGCAGGATAATGAGCTGCATGGGGGGTATACCTGCTGTGTGCCCGCAGCCTGCAGGCAGTGGTGGCAGCAAGGGGGCGGTGTTTGGTGCGCTACCAGGGGTGTATAAGGGAGTGCACGCTAAACCTGGCTGTGACGCGTTGGTTTGTTGTAGCAACAGGTCTAAGTGTGCAGCAGTTCAGCCGACCAAGGAAGTGCATTGCACTTGCCAGCCACTTTCTTTGCCTCTGACCACCCTGCCGCCGCGCGTTGCAGGTCTGTACCACACCTTCCAGAACGGGTGCAGCGGCAACGGCGACGCAGTACAGGACACCCCCTTCTGCGCCAGCCCCAGTGAAGGCTGCCCCGTGCACCGCGACACATGCCCACAGCCAGGGGAGGACCCAGTGCGCAAGTGAGTCAGAGGCACGGCGCCGCGCTTAGCAAGGGAGCAGCAGTCCCACACTGCTACTGGTTGTCGTGAAAATTGCTGTACCATGTGTGCCTTGCTTAGTGCTGCACTGTTCTTGCATGCTATGGTGCACACTTGCTGCAACCATTGTTGGACGGCTGTGTTGGTGCATCAACTCACCTTACTGCTTGCTGCTGCAATCGCTGCCGCTTGTCTGCTGTTGTGCAGCTTCATGGACTACAGCGATGACAGCTGCATGCGTGCGTTCTCTGCAGGGCAGCATAACCGCGTGGAGCAGATGTGGAAGCAGTACCGGCTGATGGTATAGCCACAGCACGCAGCTGCAGCAGCAGCAGAAGCAGCAGCAGTAGCAGCAGCAGTTTCCTGCAGCAGTGGTGGGGTGCTGCAGCCGCAGCACCCCCGACAGCTGCTAGCATATGTGCTGGTGAGCGCCTGCATGTCAGCAACAGCGTTGTGGAGTGACTAAGAGAGCAGCAGCAGGTCCGCCGGCTTTGTCCTCTCTGTGGGCAGTAGTCGTAGGCCTGGCTCGAACCCCTGGTGAGCCCGGCGGAGGCATGCATGTGGGCGCCTGTGCAGGCAGCCACGTGTGCTGGTGCACGCACATGTGGTGTCCCATGCACGCGCGCCTGCTCATGGTGCAGGCTCTGGTTGCATTCTTTGCATGGCAGCTTGTGCTGCCCGGCTGGGCAAGCGGCCTCTCCCAGGTCTGGCAGGCTGCGCTGGGCTGCCTGTCAGTGAGCGCTGGCATGTGCTGCGCTGGCTGGCAGGCACGCATGCATGCACACACCGCTGGATTTATATGGTGATCAGATGTTTGTTGTACAATATACGTGATGTTCATCGACCACACACATGGCCGTCCATTGGCTTACTTTCAACCATCAGATCGTCCATTGTTGTCTGCTGCATTGGGAGCCAGCTGGCCCCTGTCTGCACGCAGTTTCACAGCGTCTGACCAGCAGAACCACAGTACACCCACACATTGTTCACTGTGCATGTGCTCCAACATGTTGCAGCAGCCAGTCGCTGAAGTGCTGCTGCCTATGTGAGTATGTTGTGTGCTGGCATGGCGCTTCAAGGCATCAGTTTTGTTACTACGGACGCGGCTGCCTACTGTGCAGCTCTGCAGGTCTCTGCTGTGCTGGCTGCCAGCATCAGCAGGACCTCAGGCGATAGCTGGTTGTGTTGACTGGCAGGTTGACTGGCGCAGCAGCTGAGTCTGCACGCATATAGCAGTGGAGTCTGAACTCTTTCGTTGTGTGCCTGGCCTGTGGGTGTTGTTGTGCCTTTTGTGGTTGGCATCAGCTGCAAACGTCGCTGTGTTGCTCAGGCTGCAACGGGCTTAGTTGTGCTGCACGGCAAATGAGCATCCGCTACTGGGTGTGGACTGCACATTCCTACGTCGAAACTCTATTACACTGGAGTCTGAACTAGCATGGACTACAGTATTGCCTGACGCTGCTTTTGCAGCACGTATGTGAGGATGATGCGGTGTTTTAGGGAACGTTGTTGAAAGCTGGCGGTTAATTGAGCAGGCACAGGTTAGGCAAGTTGTGGCTGTTGCTTGTGTTAGCTGGTTGTCCAGCGACTTGAAGTTGAGTGGCTGTGGGAAGAACTCCATGGTGGCTCCGCACCCAGCAGGAGCTGCGTGTGTGGCTGGAGTGTGCACACCCTGGTGCGCCCCCTGGGTGCCAGGCATGGCAGCGCCTTGTCAAGGTGCATCTCGCATGACAAACTCCTCGCGGGACTGCAGCAGTGCAGCCTCCCTGCTGGCGCATTGTGACCCTGCCCTTACCCATCATCATTGGATTGATCTTAGTGCCTGCACTCTGCATGCGGGGTGCTGTTGGCGGTGTGTCCTCATGTGTAGGTGTGTGCGTGTGCGTGTGCGTGTGCACTGAAACACTGAAGTGTGTGCGACACAGCCTTGAGCACCTGCTGCCCGCTGCGTGATGTGGTGGTGGACACTACATGGGCGCCCACCTCAGCACATTGCTAGGTGCCAGGTGCATGGGGCATGACATAATGTGCTGGCGTGGTGCTGTCCAGAGTAGTATCGTGCAGGCGTGCTGCCCATACGCATTGCTGTTTCTCCACACTGCATGCCCAGCCTTAGGCTCCCCTCTGGTCTCATATTGTTCGTCACCATTCATTCTCTACTCACCCTCTTCCATTTGTTACCCGTGACCAGCGGGGGCCAAGGTGCAGGCAGTGATTCAACATTGTTTGCAGCAGCAGCGTATGGCGTAGCAGCCGCATTACCCAGCACGCTAAGCGTGTTGTGTGTCTTTCCGTCCACAGGGCGAAGGCAGCTGACCAGCAGCGTCTCGGCTGTCTTGAACCTGGCTACTTGTGTTGCAGCGCAGTGCATGCTTGCGGATAATAACTTGCGTGATTGGCATGCGGACACGCAGTGTGCCTGTGTCGTGGTGTGGGTGGGTTCCTCAAGCAGGGCTGATTTGTCACAGCTCGCGTCACCTGTGCGACGCAGATGTACATGTTTGTCCATGTGTAGGGTACTCTATGCATTTGCCTTTTAACTCATGCGTATTATAACGGATGCATTTGCTTGGTTTAGAATTACCGTGCAGCCTGTACTTGTGCACAGCCCCGCTGTTGTTTTGGGCAGCAGCAAAACCTGGCAGCTTACTGTGCTTGATTTCCGCTGTTGTAGCACTGGTGGTCGTTTCTGCGCTGTTTGGCGCTCTGCTTGTGGCACTGTGGGATGGCAGTTGAGAACAGGGGGTTGGCTGTCGCTTGATGTTACGGGAACTGCTGACTTGGCAAAGCTGACTTTGGGGAAGGGGCTCTGAAACGAGCTCTCAGTTTGCACATGCAGCCTTTAACTCGAGATTGATTGGAGATAGTTATGCTTGTGACCCACCAAGACTTTGGCCGGTTCCACCCGTTGGTCTGCATTGTGCTTTGCAAAGTCTGTCCCCTGCAACTCTTCACAAAGCAGTGTACAGCAGCAACTTGCTGGCTTGTTGCCAGCAGCGCCTGGCGCCGGGCGGCGCCAAGCAGCTGAAGTGTCCGCTGGCGGGCCATCTACCCCCGAAAACACAGCATGAGACTGTTTCCAAGTAACCACTCCTTGAAAGCCTTACCTTCATCATCATCATATTACCCATTCAAGCCATAGCATCATTGCCATCGGCCCCTTGTGAGAGGACACTTACCTTGTGGCATCAGCAACGCAGCTCAACGCGTATTAAAGGTGCAAACGACTACTCTCCACCAATGTAGGGCAGGCTACCCAGCAGACCCAAAGGCACAGCATCCGTCATCCGACCCAGAGATGGCGTCGATGCTATGGATTGAATGGGTAATATGACTCATACTACTCGGATGATGATCCTCATGCTGCATGAACCGGAGGTTTGGGCCGCCGTAAATGGGTAATAGGTTCGGGCTGGTTGGGTAATAGGGCACGTGCTGACGTGTGAATGGGTGATAAGTTTGGGCTGGTTGGGTGATAGGCCGCGTGCTGACGTGTGTAGATGGGTCGGGTTATGAGACTGCTGACCAGTGTGCACAGAGACACAGCAGTGCAACGTGCTGACCCAAACAAACCGACATTGCTGGAAGCACCTACTGACCACTTTGTAGGGACAGCAATTCCTACTAACCTTGGAAGCACATTTTGGAAGTAACATGGGTAACTTCGCCCGTTTGGGGAGCCAATGACAGGCTCATTGGGCAACGAGCAAAACAAAGGCAAGCCAAGAAAAGGAAATGACAAAGCCGTCCCTACCAAATATCATCCTGAAAACCATCCCACGTCAGATGTACACGTTCCAAAGCACGATACAAATGCGACAAGCTGCAGCACAAACACTGAAGCCAGTTTTGCTTACATGCGCAGCCTCGCATTCAGAGGTGGGAAGACACTCCTGGCTTGCTTGCTTTTTTGCTGCTGTGCAAAAGTCCTGCTCCTTTTGACAAACACAGACATGGCAAGCACACCAAAGGCATGATCATGAGCGGTAGGCCCTCCGGAGACTCCATCCTCGTCATCATCAACTCCACCTTTCGGACAACCCGCTTTAGCGCGAATCACCCTCCAGGCAAGGGTTGCATCAATGTATTACACGCTGAAGTCTATGTATGTGGTGACACGTGCGCAGCAGGTGGACACGCGGCCAGTTGATCTCGGTTACCCCAGCAGTATAACAGCAGCAGCAACTCCGATCGCGACATCCTCCAGATGCAGTCTGTCCCCTTGGATGTAATTCCTGACAGGGATCGTGAGTAGCATGACCATTGACGGTGCAGAACAGCAGTTTTTGGGCACGCAGCCAGTAGCTCTAGGTCACCCCAATTGTATAAGAGCAGCAGCAACGCCGACATCCTCCACATGCAGTCTGGCTCTTTGCTGGGGACAGCCTGCCCAAACTCACAACCGCGCCCTGCAAGCTGCCTTGCCGTATTTCACCAGTATACAGGTGCAAGGCCGCATGGCGCGGGTTGATCTGCACAGCCTGCCAGCAGCACAGGTCACAGATCTGACTGGGCTTCACAAAAGTAAACATCGTGTGGGGAGCACAGCTGGCAGCCAACGTTTCAGGGTCTGCAAATGCGCTTGCTGTTAAATGGCTCAGTGGTGGACACGGGAGCAGCAACTGGTGTATGCGTGTGGTGCTGCGGATTGCTGCGCCCCACACTTGGTGCATGAAGTGCTCATGCATTGACTTTTGCAAGTGGTTCAAACAGTAGTGACCAACAAGCCAGCCAACAGCAATTGCCTGTTGGTCACATCGTATATACTGTTTGAGCCAGCGAGGTTTTTTGGAGTTGGCTGCTTTTTTTCCCTCACAGCATGGTGTTGTGCATTGCGGTTTACCACACTTGCCGCGTGAAGTGTTCATGCATTGGCTTCTCACTCATGCTGAGGCACTGTGGTTCAGATTCTAGTGATCAGGCGTTGCCTGTTAGTCTTATTATATGTACTGTTTGAGCCAATTAGTTTTTTTTTGGCTGTTTTATTTCCTCATTGGGCAGATGTGAGTGTTCTTGTGAAAAGAAGCAGCACTTTTACACAGCAGTGTATAGACCCCTTTATTGGGGCGGCCGACACTACGTGTTGGTCGGGTGTGTGTGGCAGAGCTGTAGCACACCAAGGAGGTGTGGGGGTTCAACTCCTCTGTTGTTTTTGGTCCGGGTGCTGGGCACCTCCTGGATAGGGGTTGTTGGCGGTCTTGCTGGTGGCGGCAGTGCTGCCGGGCCTCCAGCAGATTGCAGTGTATGGCCAGTCAGTAGGATTTTCCCCCCCTGGTAACAAAAATAACCCCACATCAGATCGTAAACTGATTCCTGATGTCTTACGTCCACCAAATGTACCAGTTCAGCCACAGCTGTTAGGTCTTTATGGTTCATCAGTCGCAGCATCATCATCATCATCATCATCATCATATTACCCATTCAAGCCATAGCATCAGCGCCATCGGCCCCGCGCCCCACTGGAGCGGAAAGAGAAGGGAGCACTGCTCCAGAAATCAGTCGCAGCATACAGTCTGGGTCACTGGGACCCCCAGCGTTCTGATATAGCCGGCTAAACCGCTCACGCAGGTCACAATACCAATGGCATTCAAACATGACATGCTTCTCATCCTCAATATGCCTGCCTGCACACCGTGGGCACAGCCGATTACCCCGACTCACACCAAGCAACCCGTTTGAAACTGCAGTGCCACCGGGATGCATCATGCTGCGGCAGCTGGCAGGTGCCACCAGGAGTATGGTGTTATGTGTTTTCCGGTTGCACCAGCCAGTTGCAACTGCCGCAATTGCTATCAGCAAGCTAGCAGCTTGCCGGTTGCTAGCTTGCAACACTGCGCCAGTCTACAACTGCTACTCCACTTTCTCCAGCTGACACATTGGAATGCACAGCCTGATCAGCAGCTGTATAGCAGCTATATATAGCAGCAGCGGCAGCCTGCTATTGGTATGCGGCATACCAATGTTGCTGTTCTTCAAGGAGCGACTCTGCATGGCTGGCTATGCTAAAACTGACATAATACCATTTTTTAGTTGAAACGTACGCTAAGTTTGTTGCCGTCTCGTGGTAACAGCTGTACAGATGTGGCACTTTGTCGTGCTTGCTTCACAACGATAACCATGCACAAGGGGACGCCTTGGCTGCGCAATGCATGTTAGCACGTGGCACTAGTAAGCTCAAACCCCTTTCACGCAGTTTCAAGCATCAAGGCTGGCTGGTTGCCGGAGTCAAACAGTAACCACCTGCACGGCACACCTGCTGCGCAGCCTCGCAGGTTGCTGCTCCTGCCAGTAATCCAGCATGTAATAGATCGTGCCATAACAACAAGCATTATCGGAACATGCATGCAGCCATGCACGCTGTTGTGGCCTGCGGTTTCTGTCGTAGCAGAAACGGGCGCCACTTTCTGCAAGCACAGAACAAGCTGCGCTCATCATTTGATTTTGTTTCAGCTTTATACAGAAATGCTGCCATTCCGTGTGGATGCCAAGCTTCTGGTCGGTGCACCCAATTTGCAGCATCACGCGCAGCAAGCCCACCCGGTGGGCTCTTGAGGAGCAAAATGCCACTCATTGTGCTCCGTATCAAAACGCGACCTATAGTCGCTGCTGGTGTACGCCTTAGAAACAGGCAGCCACCCACGCCCAGCAGCAGTGACACGCAGGGCTGCTGCCGTCCTGCAGTGCCAAGCCACTGGCCAGTGGCTGGGCACTGCAGGACGCCATGGCGTAGCATGCCAGCAGTCATCACCAGTGCATGCAAACAATGCTGCTAAGCATGTACAGCATGACACACATGGCTGAGCAGCTGCCGCCACACCAACATACAGCAACAGCAGTCCCCCCTTGGAGAGGGTGTAGCTGTACAGCAACAGCTGTTGCGCCACCCACCAGGTCAGGGTTAACAGGCTGAGTATGTGAAAAGAAGCAGCACTTTTACACAGCAGCAAAAAAGCAAGCAAGCAGTGTCTCCCCACCTCTGCATGCGAGGCTGCGCATGTAAGCAAAGCTGGCTCCACCCACTCTACTGCGCCGCTGGTTGAACTGCTGAACATGAAGCATGTCGAAGCCAAAGGAGCCGCTTCTGGGGCGCCAGCCCGTCCACGTCCAGGAAGCAAAGGTAGAGGCTACGCACGCACGCCCTTGGAACATCCCCAAAAAATTACCTGAAGCAAGCAGAAGTTCAGCAGACAAGCACAGTGTGAGGTGGGCCGGCGCCACCTGCAACCCATGCTTGCCGCTGGTCTTGTAATCCAGTCCAGGATGTCACCCGCGCTGAACCCATGCATGGTAGGTCCGGTCCAAAATATGTCTGCACACTGAAACGTGATAAGTATCTGCAGCACAAATCAAATACAAAGGAGAGCAACACAAGCTGCCAGCAAGCTGGCGTTAGGGAGCAAGGTTGCATGCATGCACACTACACTGCAGCACCTCCACACTGCTGTTGCTGCTGCTGCTGCTGCTGCTGCTGCTGCACAGTGCAGCGCTGTAAACAAGCAGTATTGCCCACCAGAAGCCCTCCCCCCTGTGTTTGTGCAACAGAGCACCGGTGCAGGCGGTGATGGTACACCCACACATGGCATTTTGCAGGCAGTGGTGGGTAAGGGTATTAGCTAAGCGAGATTGCTAAGGTGATTACAGGGTTTAAACCATTTGTAAAACTGTAACGAGATGGTGAACCCAACCTTTGATACTGTGGTGTATACCAGACGTTTTTCAGACATGACATTTTATTTTCGCGGAGTATGTGTCACAGGGTTGATACCTCATCACCTTGATCATCACCCTTGGATGCAGTGCACTCTGCATGTGTGGATGCGCCTTGCAGAAAGTCGCATGTGCTGTGCTGATCAGCACCATGTCATGATGTGGGCCACATTTACTTCAATCATCAACCTGTGATTGTGTGTAAATGCTGCTGCTGCGTTTGCTGCGAGTGTTATTGTCATGACGGGCTCTGAAATGAGGTCCACTGGAGACTACTTGAAGGTGGTGCGCAGGTGTCACGGGTGCCTCCCCGCACGGGGTGTGCACTTGTTGACACTTCTGCCCTGCAATTCTCTGCGCTACAGGTATGTTTGGATGTTTGAGGCCATGCTGCAGGAATGCGTGCCTGCATGGCAGCCCACTCGGAGCACCGGGAGAACTTGGGCGGGGGTCTCCTGGTCCAGCATTGCTCGAGGTACGCAGCTGTGCATTTACCTGGAGCCCAGGTGCCAATTGGAAAATCGTTCCATCACAGTACTAAACAGTGACGGTCACTGTGGGTTTGCCCACCAGCCTGGACAGATCCAGAACACCACTACTGTCTGCGCCGGGCAGCAGCAGCAGCAGCATACCAATGTCAGTGTTGGAGGAGCGACTCTGCATCGCTGGCAATGCTGAAATCGACATGATACTCGGCTATTTGAAAATTTCACGGTATGTGTTGCTGTTTCGTGGCAATAGCTGCGGCACTTTGTCCTGCTGCACTCTCAAGGTCCAGTGCTTCACAATTGCAACAACAACCATGCACAAGGGGACGCCTTGGATGCGGAATGCATGTTCACCTGGCACTAGTAAGTTGAAGCCCTTACACCTGGCACTAGTAAGTTGAAGCCCTTACGTGGTTTCAAACATCGTGGCTGGCTGGGTTGCAGGAGTCAAATCTTAACCACCTGCACGGCACACCTGCGGCGCAGCCTCGGAGGTTGCTACTCCTGCCATTGTTTACGCATGTATGACTTCTGTTGTTGAAATATAGTAATGGGAGCATGCATGCAGCCATGCGCGCTGTTATGGCCTGCAGTTCCTGTCGTAGCATAAACGGCCGGCAATTTCTGTCAGCATAGAACGAGCTGCGCTCATCACACGGATTTTTTTTGTTTCATTTTCGTTGTATTGCAACATGCACAGCAGCCGTCAGTGGCAGCTGCACGCCCAGCAGCTGCGAAAAAGCCCAACCTACCGACAGCACCGCCAAGCATGCTGCATGTAGCGGCAGCGACCACACAAAGCGAATATCAACCTGCCAGAGTTGCCTTAGCCTGCTTTGTACCCGCCCACACCTCTCTCACCATTGCACTGAACTAGGCTTCATGCCCAGCAGGGGAGGCAGCTGCTGCCACTGCCGCTGCTGCACAGTGGCTGGCCAGGGAACTGCTGGCCTGCTGCTTATGGCCACAGCGAGCTGCTGCTTGCCTGTGTTCCAAGACTGCGCCAGCTTGGATTTGCTGCTGCTGCTGCTGGTGGTGGTGGCTCTAGTTTGCAACACTAGCTGATCGTCTCCCTAGCAGACCTAGGTAGCATCATGACATAGCAGCTGCATCAGGGACAAGCTATCCCGCACCTGCATAAGGCGAAGGAGGATCATGCCTCAGGCACTTGGATGACCAACAGCAATTGTTGGTCACATGCATGCATGCAAGTGCCTGACAACCAGATCACAAAAGCCCAGGTTTGAATGCTGCTGTTTACTACAAGAGCCCAGACAGCTGTACTGCAGTAGAACGAGCTGCAACATCGTGTCATGTCATGTCATGTCATATGCCATGCATGTCATGCCTGTGATAGGCAATCAGTCATCGTCATCCTCCTCCCCAAAGACTCCCCCACTGTAGTGCCGTTGCGGCAGCGCCCCCACAAACATGTCTTCGTCATCGTCATCATCAAACAACTGCTCTGCAACACGTCGCTGATGCTGGTGAGGTGCTGCTGCAGCTGCTGCCAGCTCATGCTGGTCCTGCTTCAGCAGCAGCATCCAAGCCTGGGAGCGTTGGCGAAGGTGGGTTGCCATGCTTCTTATGATGGTGCTGCTGCTGCTTGCCTTGCTGCTGCTGTTGCAGGGCTGTCCGCCAGTTGTCCAGCCTAAGCTGCCTCTGCTGCTGGGCGTCTGCTGATATGCTGCCTTCATCTTCAGCCAGCTGCTTGAAGGGTGCACCAGGCACACGCAGGTACGCTGCATGCACCTCTGCTGTCTCCTGCAGCAGCTTGTTGCGGTCCTGCATGGCTGCTGCTGTGCGCTTGTAGCGCTTGCGCATCACTGCAACCTGCAAATGTGGCAGAGCAGAGACACCCGGGAACACAACAAAGACAAATAGCAGCAAGTCTGCGCTGGCAGCCGGATGCGCGCATCAGCAAAGCAACAGGAGCAGCAAGAAATGCCGTGCACCATATGCCTGAGCGTCAGCTTGCTGGCTCCTTGGCTCTCCACACAGCTTTGCGCAGCCGCACCCCTCGGACTGCGGCCACGCCACTAGCACCAACCACTCACAATGTCCTGGGTTGCCTTGTCCGGCCACTCCCCATCCAGTGGGACCACCCGCTTGTCGTCAGGATGGAACTGCAGCTTGTCCCTGGCATTGCACCACAGGAAGCCCTGCACCACAAACCCCGGCTCGCGCGTGCGCATGAGGCGCCCCCGGTGGATGGCGTAGCGCTCCGGCGCGGGCTCGCGCAGGCCTAGCCAGTGCAGCTGCAGGGCAGCAGGGACGCGCCCAGGAGTGAGCAGGCAGCACCACAGCCGGCAAAGGCCACTGCAGAGCTGAAAAGAACCATCTAACAGCAACCCTGCTGTCCACTGTGGCTTGGAAGGCAGGCTGGATGCAAGGGAGACGGGTGCACACACCAACAAGCACATGCACTCTTGTGCGGCGGCTCGCCTTGCTCCTGACCTCACCGTGCATGTCTGCAGGAAGCCCTCCAATGACAGCAGCCCAGCATCATCAGGGTAGTCGTGCAGCGTGTTGTGGCTGGAGAACAGCAGCTGTGGCAGCACCATCACCAGCCCACAACGGGCAGCAGTGAAGGATACACTTTCACGGGCAATACCGCGCGTGAGTAATTTTTGTCTGCCGTTGTGTGTGCAGCTTGAGTTGAATAGGATGACCTGATTGTTGGGCTGAGGCTGTGCTAACTGTCCCTTCACTTGTGACGGTCATACAATCAACACACAGTAGGCATGCAGACGGCTAGCAGCACATGCCAGCTCTAGGATTTCAAGGTGCCTCTTCACAAGTGAGCAAAGAGACACTTTTTTTGGCAACAATTGTACCGGAAAAGTGTTGCAGGTGCATGCCATCCTCTCACCTGCCGCTCGCAGTGCTCCTCCTGACGCGGCTTCTTCTTCTTGCTGAAGCTGAACTGTGCGCCGCTGTAGGGCTTGCGCTTCACACCGGCCCAAGCAGCCTCAGGCACCTCACGAGGCCGATAGAACCAATAGCACTGCAGGCAGTGCACAAGACGCAAGCAGGGACGCAAGCAAAGTCAGCACGCATGCAGTTGTGCACCATGGTAGGGAGCAGACAAGCTGCAGGCATCAAGCCGGCATACTCTGGACGAATAACCCAACAGGTATGGCGGGTCTCGTGCATCAATGCCATGGATGCCTGCCAGCAAACATTTCCATTTGCAGCACAGCAGGAACTGCATGCCTGCCATATCAGCGTGTCTGCCATGCTCCTGGTCCTGCTATCACACATTGCGGCGGCTGTTGCCAAGGATCCTCCTGTGCTAGCTGCTGTCTCTGGGATTGTTGTTGCTGCCGGCTGCTGCCTAGCAGCCGCACCTCCAGGCTGAAGTCACCCGTCCTGTACGTGTCCTTGTGACCAGGTAATGGCTTCGCCTCGCGCTTCAGCCAAATCTGCAGCCCGGGACACCAATAATAAGCGGACGTACAATAACTCTGCAGCATCTTCTTGGCAACCAATGCCAACCTGTGCTTCAGTGACAGTAAGGCAATGCCATTACTGCGCACAATGCATATCTGCTGCAGCCTGGCCTACTGAAAGCTGAAGAGGACATGCACAGCAGTACCTTGGCGTGCTTGCGATGAGTTTCAATGGTGAAGTGAGATGAGGCAAGGCCGTGCCAGGGCTGAGCCCCAAGTGCTGCTGCTGTTGGTGGTTGCTGCTGCTGCTGCTCTTAGTGGCTGCTGCTGCTGCCTCAGCACCATACCAATATGCTGCTGCTGCTCATGCTGCACTGTGCTGCTGCTACTTGCCGTGTCCACTAGGCCCAGGTATGGCGGTTCCCCTGGGGATGCTGCAAACAGCAGAAACAACGAGAAACCTAGTGATTAGCTTGGTGGCTGTTCACAGCTGTGAGACACGACACAGACGGAACCTGTCCTGCAGGCCTCTGCACACCATCCACGACACCTGCCAACACCCTTGACTGCAGTTCACCGTGTGCCAACTGCAACAGTCGCCTGCTCTGCCTGGTGCAACCGTTTGCCAAGTCAGCCCTGACCACTCACAAACAATCAGCACAGGCGTGAGCCGTGCAACACGGTAGCTGCGAATGGCATCCGAAGCGACCTTGTGGGCGGCTGCATCAGCTGCATCAGGGACGTCAATCTCCTGCAAGGCGCGCCATTCAGGCATGCACAAAAAACAGTCCATCCAGCACAGTGCAGCACTAAGCAAATCATGCTTAAAGTAAGGCCCTTCAGCGCAGAAGCACGCGGTTCGCACAATGTTGTGTGCATGGCTGTGCCACCTGCCAGCTGTGAGCAGTGTCAATGGGCTGCTGTACCTTGCAGCGTATATGGTCCTTGTGGCTGCAGTCAGCCTTGTCTGCATGCAAGAAATGCACACGGCGGCAGCGGCAGCCGCAGTGCACCAAATCAGCTGGCGCAAGTGCAGGCGCTTTGCTGGGCTCAGCTCAGCTGCGGCCCATGGGCAGCATAGCAACATCACAGCAAAACCTCATACAACCTACGGTATGAACATTGTGCTAACTGAAAACGCAGCTGCATGCAAGCAGAATGTAACATCTGCACTCTCCTACTGCTGCTTGTGCTCTGCCCCTCTCACCATCGTACTGCAGCACGCGCACATGGTCATAGTACTCTCCATTCACTATGTTTTCCAACCAAGGCGGGTACACTTCCTCCTCTTCTTCCTGCTCCTCGCTTGAACCGTGGTGTGGCATGCTACTTGGTTAGGTCAGCCTATCGGATGTGCTGCTTGGCTTGCTGCCTTAGCACCTCGCTGCTGCAGCGCGCAGATGATGATGATGATGATGATGATGATGCTCTGCAGTCTTGAGCAACGAAAAGATAAACACGCCTGTTGATCGCAGATCAAAGAAGGACCGTTGTTATTAACCGGACGACAGATGTTTGCAAGCAGGCGTGTACACCACCGGTGCTTGCGCTGATACGAGTAGCCGTCTCGTTGATAGCTCGTGCGAAAGTCGACGCAAAACACTGTTTTTACACATCTGCTGCTGCAAGGAAGTTTGCTCTGAGAAAAGTAGTCATTCTCTGAGGCGTGAAGTGACACCTCACTCATCCCAGTCACACCTGTCAACAAAATTGCCCAGTCACACCTGCCAGCCATCGGTTGCATACGAGTTGCGTCCGCAGGCAGGGACAAGTCAAGGGTCAAAATAGCACTATACTCCTCGCCTGATCGTTGAATGCCTGCTCTGGAACAGTCTCTGTGAACCACTCCCACCAACATACTGCCCTCAGCGTATCACAGGCCCTGAGGCCGGAAGAAATACCAGGGCATGAAATACCAGTATACACAAGGTAACGAAGTGCTGGACTTAGGCTTAAACAGTAGTACACCATACCATTGGTCACGGAGTGCTGGATAAACCACCAGAACAGAAGCCCTGTGTTGCCAAGATCGCTGCCGTCTGATCACCCAAGTGACGCAATGTTGCGTGGCAGAGGCTTGTCCTGCCACAGCAGCTGCAGCAGCCGCAGCAGCATGCTCTGCGCCGCCTGCCGTTTCACATCCACCTTCCTGAAAAACCATGCGCAGTTGGGCTTGGCAAGGCCCAGCGCCTGCAGCAGCGACAGCTTGGTGCCGCTGCTGCCATCCTCATCTTCAGCATGCACATCGCACACCCGCGCAGAGGTGAAGTTGTGCCAAGTGTGCGGGTGGCGTGTGTGTGTGGGGTGGAACAGCGCCAGCGTAGGGCAGCAGTCCAGCAGCACGCCATAGCCCGCCACCTCATCTTCCTTGCTGCGCGCTGCCGCTGCAGCGGCTGCCGTACTCCTGGCTGCGGCAGCTGCAATGCTCCTGGTGGACATGCTGCTTGTGCCAGTTCCAGCAGCTGCAGCAGCAGCGGCACCTGCTGGTGCTGTCAGCCGCTCTGAAGGTGAGCGCTGCCTCGTGATCTGCTGTCCTGCTGCTGTTGTTCGCCTGGTGCTGCCAGCAGTGCGCTCAGTGATGCGGTCCTGCTGGTCTGCTGCGGTGCACGGCGTGATTTGGTGCAAGGCTCCTGCTGCTGCTGCTGCTGCCGCCAACTTGCTGCAGAAGAGAGTCTGCTGCTGCCGCGCTTGCAGTCACCCAGTTGAAGGCTGCATGCGCTGCCTCTGCTGCCGCTGCTGTGCGCTTCGCTGTCATAGCCACTGGCACTGCTGCCGTTGCGGCTGCTGCTCCTTGGCTGGCGCATGCTGCGCTGCAGGGCCAGCCCAAGCGCCGCCACATCTTGCTGCTGCTGCTGCCGAGCCGGTTGTGATTGTCGCCTGCCCATGTCGCGCTCTAGCTGCTGTTGCGGCTGCTGGTTCCTGCTGCTGTGCTGCTGCTGCCTTGCTGCTGCTGCTGCTGCTGCTGCTGCTGCTGCAGGTGCCTGCTGCATGGCCTCCTCCTGCTCCTGCTGCTGCTGCTGCTGCTGCTCCTGCTGCTGCTGCTGCTGCTGTGCAATGGTACGGCGGCGGTGCCTGTCTGCTCTGATGAACGTTGGGACGCTCCTGCGCTGGATCTCTTGACAAAGCCGTACCGGACTGCAGCTGTGCACAGCAGGAACTCATCAGCTGCCACTGCAGCATCCGGCTGCATGAAGCGCGGGTGCAGCGCAGCACCCACCGCCAGGATGTCCTGCTGC
>JACERP010000705.1:0-41639 GCA_014080715.1 Scenedesmus sp. NREL 46B-D3 | reverse complement strand
CCCCCATGCCTGTGACAGGAGCGGCCAGGCCTCAGCGTGCTGGTGCCTGTTGCCCACCCGGCTGTAGACCCCACGGGCAGAATACACACCAGCCTGCTGGGCAGCTGGGTGTACGGCTCCAGCAGACTCAGCAGCGCAGTGGCGGAGGCTGTGGCAACGCTCACTGAGGGCGCCTCCGACAGCAGACAGTCGGGTGAGCCGCCGCCGCAAGCTGCCGCCGCCGCCAGACCCATGCACCTGCGGATGGTGTTGATTGCCGCATGCGTGGGATGGGCACAGCAGCGGCGTGCTGCTGAGCTGCCTGCCTGCTGGTTCATGGTGGGCGAGGTGCTGCGATGCCAGCTCCTGCGGATGCTGTGCTCCCGTGCAGCACTGCTAACTCTGCTGCTGCTGCTGCTGCCGCTGCTGCAGATGCTTCCATGGGTGCTGGCACTGTGCCGTACCCGTCTGGCTACCCAGTGCCTGCAGGACCGCTGCTGCAGGGCAGGCAGCACCTCATGAGTGAGCTGCGGGACGGCTGAAGCAGCAGCAGCAGCACAGCAGCCACATCAGCAGCGGCAGTCGCACCAGCAGCAGCAGTTTGCCGCAGGGTTTGAGGGCTGGTTTGCTGCTGCTGGATTGGGCTTTGCGGTGTGAGATGCTCTGCGGTGCTTCTTGCCAAGGCACAGCAGCAGTACACTTTTTCCAGTGCAGTGTGGCCGCTGCATGCATGCCAGTTGCTCTCTGGCATGTTCAGCAACCCAACATGCGCCATCACATCATTGCGGTACGCATGCAAACGGAGGGTTCAGTCTGTTGCGCAGCAAACAACCTCCTGTGGTGAGTCCATCGACGCTGTTATGCTGCACTGCAGGCAGCCCCCCGCCTGGCACCCGGCCATCAGGCACCGGCAGCAGCAGCAGCTCACCTCGCAGGCAGCAGGGGCCCGCGACGACCAGCACCATGCCAGACTGGAGCAGGTGCGCGGTCATGCCGCGACTGTGGCACCGCTTGTAGCAGCGCTGTGCTCTGACTGGCGGTCATTCGTCATGTGCAGTCAATGTCGGTGCTGAGCTCTGGGCATATGGCACTGTCAAATGTCAGTTGCGCTCGATGCGCTCTTGTCCTTCTGTTACTGTCGCACCGCGTGCACTCTGAGGATGCGACACATGTTGGCGCATGCCAGATGGCGCACCAACAAGCAACATTGGGCAGCTGCCGCTGCTGTCTACACGTGTTGGCTGCCCTGCAGGGAGCACTGTACCTTCACGGCTGCAGGGCTCAATCGGCATGCCGCTGCAGTACTCTGGTTCACTGGTAGATGTTTGTTCAATATATCTACGTTTTGTGCCACCATGCTGAGCACTGCATGCGCCGCTTGTGGGAGCTGACAAAGGGCCAAGTCTCGAGCATGCTCGCAACCAGAAGAGCTGGTGAATGACCAGGTGTCAAGCTGTCTCGCAGTACCTTGCTGCTTCATGGGGCACACCCCTCCTGTGCACTGCCACTGCTTTGTCTGCTGCAGGTGCTCTGTGCAATGCAGGAGGTGAAAGTTTCAGTTACCTGATTGCCCACACACACACCCCGTTGTTGAATGTGTGCTTGAGCTCTGTGCTGCTGCCGCTCCTGCTGCTGCTGCTGCTGCTGCTGCTGCTGCTGCTGCTGCTGCTGCTGCAGATGTTCGGTGCAGCAGCTTGAGGAGTTGATGAATGACCAGGCAGCGTTCAAGACGCTGCTGAAAGATGCTGTCAAGGGCTCACCCGTGAGTGGTTGTGTGCACCACACACAGCCTTGAGCATATGCTTCACTCACGTCGTAATCACAACCCTATTTGCTAGCAGCAGAGCCATTACTAAACTCTGCCTCTAGCATGTCCGCTCACCTTCCTGGGACAAGTTGGCAATCGTGCTGCAGCTGCTCGTGACTGGTCCAGTGCTGCATGAGACAACAGCTACAGGTTGTTGTGCGCGTGCTTAATTCAGCGCTGCCGCTCACCGCTTGCTTCTGCTGCTGCTGCTGCTGTTGCTGCTACAGATGGCTGCAACGCTTGAGGAAATCCGTGAGAAGAACAGGCAGCTGGCAGAGTCAAACCTCAGCAAACAAAACGCAATCAATGAGGTAAGGAGCGTCTCAATGGCTTGTGCAATGATGCATCTCACCTTGCACAGCATCAGTATGCTGGCCAACCCACACAATGTCAGCAAGTTGGCACTGCAAGTCAGGTAATGTTGTGGCAGGTGCAGCCTCCAATCATGGTCACATGCCTCATGTCGCGTTTTGGTGCTGCATGGTATCCCTGTCTCCCCCTCAGCAGTGGGCAGGCTCATGAACTGCTGCATAAGCACTCAAGCTGGCACAGCTAGCTGGCTGACTGGCAGGCACAGGACTTCTCACTGGCGCGGCAGCCAGCTTGCTGTGATGGCTAATGACCGCAAGTGCGCAAACAGCCATTTGCAGCACCCGGGTGCGCACTCACCCGTCACCCTGTCCTTCGTACCCCAGGGAGACACACATAGTCACAACATGCGTGGTTGCTGTCTGCCTTGTGCTGCCGCTGGCCAACAGGTGCGCAACCAGCTGGCAGTAGTGCGCGGCAGCGAGTACACGCTCATCAAGTCCCGCTTTGACGAGCTCTACACGCGCCAGGCGCGCGTGCTGTCGACCATGGGCGGCGTGGCGTGGCGGGAAAAGCTGGAGGAGGCTGTCTCGGCTGCCGACTCCACGTCTTCTGCACTCACCGCAGACTTCATGAGCGGTGACGTGGCGCTAGAGGATTTTGTGAACCAGCACCTGGAGCTGCGCATGCAGCACCATGGCTGGACCTGAAGCGGCAGCGGCAGAGGCGCTGCTGACGGGCATGCCTGGTGGTGTGGGGAGCGGGGGTGGCGCGGGCGGCAGCGGGGGAGGTGCCTGATGAGTCACCTTGTTCATGGCACATCAATTGTGCGAGGAAGAGTCGTGACGCTGCTGTAGGAGTGGTAGCGGCACTGCTGCAGCAGCTGCATCAGCAGTTTGGGAACCGGGCTTGTACCTGGTCGGGTATCATGCTCAAGCATGCAGCCCAAAGGCCTCGTGCATACATGCACGCTTATCACAACGTCAGGCGCTGCATGGCGGCGGTGCGTGCAATCTGATGTTTTGAACGGTCTTCGTGCACGTGTGAATCCGCTGTTTTGACTGGCACATGCTGTGAGAGCCGCCCTACTGCAAAATGCAGGAGGCTATTTGGTGAGCAGCAGCACGCGTGAGAGCGATGCAGCTGTTCCCTGCCACAATGGTTTTCATAGGAGTGTGCAAGGTTCGTGTATTTGCATGTGTAGCATTTAGCACGGCCTGACAGGCGTACAAGCCTTCAGGAGCCACTGGCTCCGTCATCACGGTACAGCGTATACTCGGTTTAATATGTCAACACCAGTCTGCATCTGGCTGATCAAAACCCATCGTGTTTAATTCTGTAATGTGTGCTTTCCTGCAACCTCATACAGTTATGTCGGGTCAGGACACCTGTTTGTGTCCTAGGTTCCTGTCGCTCAAGCTGTGAGCTTCAATACCTTCAAACAAATCGCTGCTATTTTATGAAGGATGTAAGAGCATGACAGCATGAGGAAAAGCGGAGAAATACACTGCTACTTGACCTGCGTGGTGCCCTTCCTTAACAACTTTTACCGTCGCCAAGGACACCACGTGTTATTTGTTGCCTATCAACCGCAAAACAAAATACGCTGTATAGGATTGCGACGATCTGTATACCATAGCTTCTGGCACTCTTCCGTTCACCGTTCGTGGTGCACGCTCATGTCGTATGTTGCAAAAACAACTGCTTTGGTTAGACGCAAGAAAGTTATGACCGGTGTCCACAGTATATTTCTGCCCAGGCAACATGGCTGGCAGCAGGCAGCATGGCTGGCTGCAGCTGTGTGCACACAGCTGCTGTTGCTGCTAGCCAGCGCACAGTCCTGCCCACCGGCTCAACAGTGTCCCTTTAGAGTGCTAGCGATTGGTGACAGTCTTACAAAAGGAGCTGTGCCGTCCAAGCAGCTGAATCATCCCTACTCTATCAGGCTGCAGGGCTGCTCAACAGGAAGTTCAACAATCGTGCTAAACCAAACGTTACCACAGCTGGTGAGTGATAAACAACGTGATGACGACATTTGATTTACATAACTGGCAGCAAGCAGCCATGCGTGGCGTATCAGCAGTTTGACAGCAGTGAGTGGGCCGGTTATGGGTGGCGACTTCAAGCCAGTACAGCAGTGGAGGTTCGGCCAACCAGTTGTTGCCTGGTGATGTGACAGCTTGTGGTGCTCCATATATGCAGCGGCAGCCAGCTCATTTCACATGCTCCGCCACGTATAAGACCTTACACAGCCTCCAGTGCAGCAGCAACCTGTGCAGGATGCCTGTACTGTGCTAACAGCAGCAGTGCTTGCCTGCAGCAGCAGCTGATGCAGTTGATGGACATCGTTCGATTGCTGGCAGCCAGCTTGCCAGTACTGCCACATCCCACCAGCTAGCAGTCAGCAGACGCCACATTGTTTGCACAGCCCCAGCAATGGCTGTGCAAAGCCTGAGGTCTCACGCACACGTTTCAAAAGACGCTGTTGTAGCACACGAGTGAAGCACTCCCTTTAGATAAAAAGAAGCAACAGCGGCTCTGCCGGCGCTGATGCTGTTGTTGCTCCTTTGTCCTGCAGCGTACTACTACATGGGCGTCTTCCAGAATGCCCAGGGCGATGCTGGACAGTCGCTGGACATCACATTGGTGCCCCTCATGCGTACTCAGCTGCAGCAAGCCAAGCAGCAGGGCGTCAATTACCAATGGGTGGTGGTCATGGCTGGCATCAATGACCTGGGCGCTGGCAACCGCACTGCAGCTGCAGTCATGGCTCGATTGGCTGAGGTGAGCCAGTGAAGCAAAGGGCAAGGGTGTATGGCAGGCCACGGAGCTGGCAGGGTTCGGCGCAGCCATGGTTGCAGTACTTGCACGCCTTGATTGCACCTAGCGCAATGCAGCAAGCAACTGAGGCAGCTTAGAAGTGGGTATGGTAGTGCAGCATGCAGTCTGAATCGCACAACAGTGCACATGTGGTGCAGCAACAATGCAGCAAGAGCGGCTGATTGGACCAATTATTCAGAGTAGGAACAGAGAGCGGCGCTGATGGTGGTGGTGGTGGAGGCCGACTGACGCAGTAGGTGTTCACATGTTGGAGTATGCTGTACCGCTGCAGCATGAACCGCCCGCAATTCAAAACATCAAACTATCAACCCTCACACTGCTGCCACGTCTCCCTCCCGCGCGTTGCATGATCGCAGGCGTACCAGCTGGCGCTAGCATCTGGCGCCAACGTGCTTGCGATACCGCCCTTCCCCAATCGCTTTGTGGATCGTAGCAGCAAAAACGAGCAGCAGCGGCAGCAGCTGGCTGTTCTGGTGCGGCAGTGGGTAGCGCAGCAGCCAGCTGCCGACTGCGGCCAGCCTCGCGTGTACCTTCAGGAGCTGCCTGGCTTCTGGTTTGATTTCTGGTCGATGCCGCCAGAGCGGAGGGCAGAGATGCAAGACGATATGCTGCATCTGACAGAGCGAGGGTACGACATGCTGGCGTGGCAGATCTTCAATGGCATCAGCCCACGTGTGACGCTGCAGGGCTGCTTGTGCCCTGCAAGGGCAGGCAGCAGCGTCAGCGACAGCAGACGGCAAGGCAGGCTGTGAGGAAGCCGTGAGGTACAGCGGTTGCTCGTACTGATGTGGTCTGTAACCAGGCGACTTGCAAGAACGGCAGTCGCTGCAGTGCCGTGTTGCGCTGCAGAGGCACCCAGCAGGATGACACATTATTATGATATGTTTTTACGGCATTTTCTTACCTGGAGAATTGCAGCGGGGCCACGGGGGACAAAAGCATTCAAGTTTATTTTTGAGGGGAGGTGTCCAGTCAGTGAGTGGTCAGTGGCTCTGCCCCAGTGGGAACATGGCAGCATCGTTTTTTAGATTCCTTTTCTCTTGGGCGCCAGCCGCTGGTGTCGCGCAAATTGTGCACCACAGGGAATTTTTGTCAATCAACAGGAGGTATCCTTTTGGAGATCAATGATGTTGCCGCGTGCCGTCACCGCTGCGGTAGCCTTGTGCAGCTTTCCCTCGCAATTTCGTTTGCCTTGGTTAGCTATGCCACTATGGCGTGCAATTGTGTGCTGCTGTGCGTGTGTACACATGTGTTCAGATATGCCGGGCGTACGCGCGGGAGCACTCAGGTGATAACCCAGCTGTTACACCAGCTCAGCAGTTGGCTGAGAACGCGCAAATGTACAATGAACGGCACCCATGTAGCGGGAAAGTATGTTACCATGCTGGATCGCTGACTCAACGTGTCGTCACGTGTCACAGTGACATGTAACAAGAGCCGGGTACACTTGCTGGTTAGCCCCATTGTCGCTCATTAAACTGTCTTCAGCTGTACAAGCACTGCTGCACATTACACCTTATCATCATCATCATATTACCCATTCAAGCCATAGCATCAGCGCCATCGGCCCCGCGCCCCACCGGGGCGGAAAGAGGAGGGAGCACTGCTCCAGAATGTTTGCATGCATTGCGCACATCCCAAGCCTTGACAAGAAAAGCAGCAATACACGGTGACACCATTCGACATCTTCCAGAACTACCCCAAATATCATCAGATACAAAACGCAACACCTTGATTGACGAATCAGCCATGGACAAAACGCTGCGCAACTTTTCAGCGCAACCAGGCATAGATCTGATCTCGGCAAACATACTATCCCTCAGAGCAGCAGTAGCAGGGCAATCAAACATCAAGTGTGACAAAGACTCAACTTCTGCACCACAACAAGGACATCCTGAAGTGGAGTTAGCTCTGCGACCCCCAAACTGACTAGTACGCTCATGTCCACACAGACAACTTATACGAACACGCAAAAGCAATTCAATACCACGTGGTATTGCCACTGAACACAAGTACGGCCTAGGCCTCCTGAAACCCATAGCATCAACATGAGTGGGATGCACATGAGCCACATACCGACTCAGAGTGGAGTGTTTCAACGTTTCACATGCGATCCTTTCAGCATGTAGTGTCCTGACCTGGAAAGAGGAGGGAGCACTGCTGCACATCACACCTCGTTGTTGCCTTGCATTTTTCTGCACACAAGCGTCAGGTCCAACCAGTTCCTACTATATCTTCTACTGAACTGCCAAACAGCTCCAACTGCTGTACATAAGCACAACCTTGTAGCTGCTGAACCATGCTGACACAGCAGTAGGACTGCCTTACGACCCAGATGCTACCGCACTACAACCTACAACACCGCTGTTCTGCTGTACGATAGCACTAGCGTACTGCTTCCTACTGCTGATCTCAGCCAACACGATCACACAATGCCGCGAGGTGCGGCACACTCTTCCCCCCCCCAGGGGCAGGCGGAAACAGCGGCAGCCACAGCAGCGCCGCCGCACTACCCTGCAGGGCCTTCTCCCATGGGCTATTGCCCACTGCTGGGGCCACTGCCGGCGATGAATGTGCTGCAGTACGGTCATCCCTACGCGCCGCAGTACAGCCAGCCCTACGCGCCGCAGTACAGCCAACAGCCAGGGCTGCCGCAGATGCAGCCCCACGGCTTCGGCCTACCTCCTGGATCCTGGCACCCTCCGTACCATGGGGGTGCTACTGCAGCGCCTGGCCAGTACATGCCGTATCAGCAGCCACGCGCCTTCGGCCAGTACATGCCATGCCAGCAAGCGGCAGCCTTCAGCCACGAGGTGCCGCCGCCGGCAGGCGCGGAGGCATTACCAGCACAGCAGAAGGCCGGTCCCCGTCAGGTCCAGCACAGTGTGCCCGGCAAGCCCGGCAGCCACGACAAGCAGATGAAGGACTATGACTGGGCCAGCAAGCTGTACAAGCAGGAGATGGCCGACAAGTATGACTGCTCCACCCCTGTTGATAAGTTTGTGCAGCGCGTACGGCGACTGCGGGAGCGTATCGCAGAGAAGCAGCTGCAGGTCAGCGATGGTGACCATATTGGCTTCAATAAGGGCCATATCACTACCGACAGGCTGGTGGATGGGAAGCTGGCAGTGCAGCTATCCGGGATCCCCGGTCGGCCATGGCGCTGCTGACTGAGTTGAGCATCCTGCTGCAGCCGCGCCGCGACCTGCTGGATCAGCAATGCCAGCAGCTCTTGCTCCAGCCAGCGGCCACAGCGCAGGAGCAGCTGGCTCGCATCAATTCAGCGTACAAGCAGCACAGGGAACAGCTACTTAAATGATGACAGCACGCTTGGGGAGAAGGATATGTGGCAGCTTGTGCGTCGCCTGTGCCCTAAGCATGTCAGCGAGGCCGTGTACAGTGTCATGCAGCACCCCTCAGGACAGACGGCTTCAACCCCTGCAGAAAAAGCAGATGCATTCAAATGCCACTATCAGCGTGTTGGTAGCCATGCAGCGTTTGCCGCCGCAAACCCCCAGTTCGACCCAGCGCACATGACACAGGTTGCCGCCAATGTACAGCAGTACCTTCATGACTCAACCGCACCTCATGCTGCCCCACCCTGCCCGCTGGACTTGCCCATCACTGCCGCCGAGGTTTCTGCATGCTTGCAGCGTCTACGCACAGGCAAAGCTGGCAACCCTGCAGAGGAAGGCATTGTCAACGAGCTTTTGAAGTACGGAGGCAACACAGTTGCAGACATGCTGCTGCAGTACTGCAGCCTCATGTGGCACCTTGAGCAGGTACATCAGGTGCCGGGGACAGTCGTCAGCATGCCTAAGAAGGGCGATCTGACAGACCCAGGCAATTACCGCGGCATCACCCTGCTCAGCGTGCTCTATAAGTTCTACACCAGCGTCCTCAATCAGCGCCTTATCAAGTTTGCAGAGGGCGAGCAGCAGGAGCAGCAGCAGCAAACACAAGCACAGCAGCAGCAGCAGCAACAGCAGCAGCAGCAGCAAGGCCAGCATTCAGCACAACAGCAGCAGCAGCAGCAGCAGCCACGCGCAACTGCTGCTACAGCAGCAGCGGCGCCGCTGCTGCACGAGAGTCAGAACGGATTCCGCCCCAAGCGCAGTTGTGCTGACCATCAAAGCGTGCTCAGCGAGGTCCTTAATGGCAGGAAAGCTGAGGGAAAGGAGTCATATGTGTTGTTTGTTGACACCTTCAAGGCATTCCCTACGGTCTGGCTTGATGGCTTGTTCCAGAAGCTGTGGGATAAGGGTGTGCGTGGCAAGATGTTCCGTGTCTTGTACAACTTGTATCAGGGCGCGCAGCGTGTGGTGTCTCATGAGGGTTGCACCACGGATAGGTTCACCTGCGACCTTGGCCTGCATGAGGGTGATGTTATTTCGCCCACACTGTACCTGTTGTTTATCGACGACTTGCTGCGTGACGTGCATGCAAAGCACCCTGGCGTTACCCTCATGGGCCCTCGTGACGAACCTGCAGGCCAAGTTGTGGCAGCCATGCAGGCTGATGACTTTGTTGCTGTCTGCGGGTCTCTGTCTGAAGTTCAGGCTGTGGCTGCAACTGTTTACAATTACAGTTGCCAGTGGCGCTTCAAGCTCCACAGCTTGAAGTCTGCCGTCATGCATGCGCTGCCAGCAAGACAGACCAGCCAGCTGGTCGACTCCGGCATTGTTTGGAACAATGTCCCTGTGCCTGTTGTATCGGAGTACTGCTATCTTGGCCTGTGGTTCAACAATACCTGTACATGGACCACACATTTTGAGAAGATGCTGGCTAAGGTGCAACGTGTGAAGGGTGCGCTCATGCCAATTTGGAAGAGCCGCAGCATCAGTGTGGAGGTTAAACGCATACTGTTGCTGACGTGTGTCCGTCCCATTGTCGAATATGGCAGTGAGGTTTGGTTTCCGTCCACAGCTAGGCAACTGCAGCTGATTGACAAAGTGCAGACAGACATCATCAAATGCGCAATGCGCTGTGGCAAGGAGCGCCCATGCTCTTCAGCTCTCTTGGCAGAATGGGGTGTGAAACCGTTGCATATGTGGCTTCATCAGAGGGCTTTGGAGTACTACTACAGGATTCAGCGTATGCAGGGCGTTCGGCTGCCAAATCAAGTGTTTACAGCTGAGTGGAGGCGTCCTAGTGGTGCTGTGGCGGTGACACCGTGGCACAAGTATGTGCAGAGCCTGCTGTGCAAGTATGGTGTGAATGTTGTGACCGCGGAAGGCAGAGCCAGTGCGTGCAAGAGCCATGTCAACAAGCAGGTCAAGACACTACATGCTGAAAGGATTGCATGTGAAACGTTGGAACACTCCACTCTGAGTCGGTATGTGGCTCATGTGCATCCCTCTCATGTTGATGCTATGGGTTTCAGGAGGCCTAGGCCGTACTTGCGTTCAGTGGCAATTCCACGTGGTATTGAATTGCTGTTGCGTGTTCGTATGGGTTGTCTGTGTGTACATGAGCGTACTAGTCAGTTTGGCGGTCGCAGAGCTAACTCCACTTCAGGATGTCCTTGTTGTGGTGCAGAAGTTGAGTCTTTGTCACACTTCATGTTTGATTGCCCTGCTACTTCTGCTCAGAGGGATGATATGTTTGCTGAGATCAGATCCCTGCCTGGTTGCGCTGAAAAGTTGCGCAGCGTTTTGTCCATGGCTGATTCGTCAATCAAGGTGTTGCGTTTTGTATCTGATGATATTTGGGGCAGTTCTGGAAGATGTCTGATGGTGTCACCGTGTATTGCTGCTTTTCTTGTCAAGTCTTGGGATGTACGCAATGCATGCAAACATTCTGGAGCAGTGCTCCCTCCTCTTTCCGCCCCGATGGGGCGCGGGGCCGATGGCGCTGATGCTATGGCTTGAATGGGTAATATGATGATGAGGGAACAGCTACCCGCCGGCCACAAGCTACAGGAGCTGCTTCGGTTCTTCCCGGCTAAGCAGCAGAGAGACATGGGCTTTGACTAAGCAACAGACGGAGCGCCTGGAGTGTGTACATTCTAGCTGCTTGCGGCAGCTGTTACACGTGCGGCTCTCTGATAGACACCGTCTGGTGAATATCAGGAAGCAGTGTGGCACAGTTAGCCTTGCAGAACACCTTGCGGCGGCTCGCCTGAGGTGGCTGGGGCATGTTGTGCGCATGGATGAAGGCAGGATCCCCCAAGTTGCTTTGTTTTCTTCATTGCATGGAGTTACGAAGCGGCCTAGGGGCCGGCCTCCAGTTCGGTGGCAGGATTGTGTACACAGCGACTTGCAGCGGCTGGGACTCCCACATCAGATGGATGACCTGCGTGGTTACTGTCTTATGAGGGGCGCATGGCGTTCTATGGTCTACAGGGTTACACACCCTGAGGCCGTAGGGGCTCCCCTGCGGTTCTCCCGTTCCTCCTCCCACTACAGGCAGCAGCAGTCACTCATGAGACAGCAACGCCTACAGCAGATGTATCCAGTTTCTAGTGAGCCGTTTATGATTGCTGGTGTGGGCTGGCAGTGCCCTTGTGGGAGAATTCATCCCACGCGGGAGTGCACTGACGCTGTGGTCCAGCTCAGGGCCATCAGTGATTAGGGTTTGGGTATGATCATTGCATGAGAGATCTGTCAAGCGAGCGCTCTTGCGTCCAAGGTTTTGGCCGTATCTGGCCCTAGCTTGTGGGCCTGCGCCCACCGGTTAGGAACCACTGAAGGTGGTTTGGGAGCGGCTCCCCTTTCTTTTAGGTTGTCACTCTTGCTAGAAAAACGTAAAATTGATTGATTGATTAAGCAGCAGAAGGACCTGCCCGTCCACCTCAGTCGGTTGGAAAATGACCGCAACAACCACAGCGAACCCTTTGTGTCCACCAAAAGTACTGAAGAATTTTTTGAGGGACTCTAGCCCTATTGCAACGCGGTCATGCACACATAGAGAGCCACATGGGACTCAAGAACTGCTAGTGGTTGGGCGAGCACGCCAAGGATATTCTTCGATCTGCGTGTCAATTCATACTCGAGAACCCAACGGCTGTGCACGGCGCAGCAGCCACCCAAATGCGTGCTCAGAGTCGCTGCACGCAGGGCTTAGGGCACAGCAGGGTGGCAGTGACACCAAAACAGCAATGCCACTCTGCAGCACGCTACACACACTCCTTGGACACGTCTGCACACGCGTAGCTGTTGACAAACCCACTGGGTGCTTGCCACTGATGACATGTGTAACCATTTACAGAACTTAGGCACAATGCGGCATTTGAACATACACGAGACTGCAGTTTCACCAAATACCAAATACCAAAGTAGGGCCACAGGCCCACCCACTAAGGAGCCAAACAAGGCTCATGGGGTCCCACAACAGCCAAGGAGTACCAATCCAACCAACTAACCCGAGGCCTCCAAGTTCTGAAGATTCTGTCTCTGAGGCGCTAGTGTCACTCGGGAGCACAGCATGCGCCATAGCCGGATCATTTCTAACCAGGAGACAATAGTAGATGAAAGCAGCAACACTACTCTGCCTCTGCTGCATAAAGTCAGCCAGACACCGTCCAAGAGGGCTCACAGCGGGGCTCTGCCACCCTCCAAAATCAACAAACAGCCGCCAGAAGCGATCGCGAACAACCTGATATGCATCACATTCAAACACAAAGTGAAACTCATCCTCAACTTGGCCAGCACCGCACCAAGAGCACAGTCGCTGTTGCCTGGGTAGCAGAGAGTTACCAGCCCTCTCCCACCGACCAGTAGCCACACGCAAGTCATGCGCACCCAGACGAAAACGCATGAAAGATGACAAGTGCATATTGTTTCAGCCAGCTGTGTTGTGCACATATTACCAAAACATTTCAGGCATCACAAATACCAAGACATTTCAGGCATCACATGGAACCATCCAGCTGGCTGGCACCAGCATATACGCTGTCTCTGTTCACACGGACGTTCCAGAGAAGTAGGCTGGATCCAAAAGCTTTACCCTAATTGCTGCCAACCCCAACAGTGCGCCAATCTTCACTGCTGTGACTCCAGTTTCCCGACTGCTGCAAAGATCACAGGAACAGCCATCACACGCGGTCAGGTTCTCCTCTCAAGCAAAGCCAGCTGCTGCTCAGAAGAGGGCAGCACGAATGACAGGTGACGCCATCGCCACTAGTGCTCCATATGCCGGTACTGTGGCGATCAGAATTGGCACCCTGGCGCCCTCCAACCCTATGCCGTTGTTCACCGCCATGACAGGGTACAGTGCACGGCAGGCCACGTACACCCAGCCGGCTGTTGCGGTGGCGCCCCCTGCACACGGGGCAGTGCACAGCACCACAAGTAGGTTGGTGACAGTGTGGTACCAAGACAGCAGACGTTGATGCACTGTGGGCAAGGTTTGCGCTGCGTAAGGTGCCGAAATGCATACCAACACATGAAGAGCAGGGCTAAGCACAGCATGATGAGCACAGCAAGGCTTGCCATAATGGTGCTGCGAGACGCCGCTGGCTGCCAGGGTTGCAGGAGGGCTGGCCTGCTGTGGTCTGCTGCCGTCCACCATGCGCCTGCTGCGTCTGCTGAGCCAGGAGCATCAAGCTGGCATGGTGACTCATCATCGATCAAGAGCTGCAAGGCACGGTGCGGCGGGGCGCGCGCACCCGTGAGTGCCATGGACATCCAGAAGAAGCCCAGGAAGGCGGGCATCCACTCCAGCATGTTGCCCACGGTGCGGTCGATCGGCAGCAGGCTCGTGTCCTTGGCGCGCTCGTAGCGCTCCTTGCGCTTGCGAGCCTGCGCAGGGGGCGGAACCGAGCGACATGAGAGCAACGACAACAGCTAGCTTTCAAAGACGACATTATGTGTCATACACAGGAACCACATTCACGCTGCGCATGTGTTGAGCTCAAGCATGGCCCAAGGTGGTTGTGGGAGGTTGCCGGTGTGAGGCAGCTGCCGCGCTGCCGGTCCGTGTTGTGAGCAGCCTTGTGTGCAGGAGAAGCAGCTGTCCGCAATGCAGTGCATGCCTCCTGTGCCGTCTGCATGCACGCACGCGCCGGGCCGCCCCTTGTCTGGACATGCAGATGATCTGCTGTGCACAGCACGTGCTGACCTGGGCCAAGTGGCTGTCCTGCAACACAAACCACGCAATACGCTGTACAACGCGCTCCACCTGTCGGCGTTGATGTCAGGGCTTGATAGGATTAAAAGCGGTGAAAGCATTCCTCTCTCACCACCACACACAAAGTGCACAACTGCGTGCTTGGAAATCAACAAATCAGAGCTCAAATGCAGCACACCTGTATCTCATGGGCACGTCGCGTGAGGCCTTGCCACAGCAGGCAGCCAATGAGCAGCAGCAGGAAAGCACTGGTCACACGTACTGCAGCCTTGAAGACCTCCTCCTCAATAACGAGAAGTGCCATTGTGCTGATGTTCTGGCCGAGGTGGTTGGAGAGATCACTGCGCCGTGGGACTCTGGCAGCTGCTGCACTTGCTGTTCTGCGCAAACCAGGTGAAACAGCCGCACTACAGGAGGCGTCCCGTGCGCTGAGGCTGTGCTGATGAAGAATGATCGCAAGAGTTTGGCTCTGGGAGAGAGGACGCCTTCAAAGTCAACGCAGCAAAAGAAAAAGGATACCACATGACTGTTGCCTAGTTTCAACAGGCGCACATCCATGCGCAAGGGCAGCAGCTCATGCAATTGGGCTCAGGTGTGGGCTCAGGTTTGGGCTCAGGTTTGGGCTCAGGTTTGCTGTGAATCACAGCTGCCAGCCGCTGTGATAGCATGCTGTGCTGCACTGCCTGTTGTACCGTTAACAGCAAGGGGTGTATGTTCAAGTAGGTCTTTGTAATGACCAGCAGCAGCAGCAGCTACCACCACGAGTGACATGACCATTCCATGCACTGACCAACGCAGAGCTGTAGAGTGTTCGTCAAGCACTGTAGTTTGTCTTTGAATAAAAATCAACTCAGACTTTGAGAGCTCAGAACACACACCTTCGCTCGTAGCCGGGAGGTTTGTCGGGCCGTACACACCTTTGATGTGGTGCTTATGATAACACTGCCCAGTCACCAGGTACAGCAGTCGCGTGATCCTGCAGCCATGAGTGCAGCAACAGCCACGAACAAGCCGGCAGCGCCTCCCACGCACCCAACATACAACATCAAAGCTGTGAGTAGCCGCCTGTATGCAGCATGCCCTCTGCCTTGCTGCCAGTGCTGCTGCTGCTGCTTCTGCTGCTGCCTGCTGATCAGCAGTGGGGCACGGGCTGCAGCTGTTGCATACAATTGCTTCTGGGAGCGTGTTGGTGTACGTCCATGTCACGGAATTCATCTCGGTATGCAGGCTGCTGTTCTATGCTGTTGATGATCAGCACAGCGTCAGCATGCATCACAGCTAGTTGACTCATGTTGAGTGGGAGTCTCCCATCTCTGACTGCTTGTGCAGGTGGTTGCTGCAGCACTCGCAGAGGACGCTGGAAATCATGGAGACATTACCACGCTGGCAACGTGAGCGGTCTCCCGTCAGTACATCAGCAGCTGGTGGCTGGCAGACACAGGCTACTGTCTTGCCAGCACGGCAGCATACACAGCAGCAGGCGCCAGCTCAGACCTTACCCAAAGCAACAGCTCAACATACCGCAACTTGAAACACATGTCTTAGACTGCAATTGTGTGTACCGCCTCTGCTATGCATGAACTGCAGCATCCCAGAGTCCACTCAGGCCTCTGCCACCTTCCTGGCTAAGGCAGACGGAGTCCTGGCGAAGGCTTTATATCATTTACGCATCAAAGATAGTACTGCACACTGTAGTTGTGTTCGATATGTTGGACTCTTCCTCAAATCAAGTACCACAAGGCCCAAACCCTTCGTGTACTGTCACACCTGGTGCTGTGCCAAACCTTTGAGAGCATGTACCAAGCAGCAGCACTCTTATGCCCCTGGGATGTTTTTCAATGACAAGCACCAGCAACCGTACACGCGGTACGTACGTACCCATGGCTGGTGTGTTCACTGACAACGCTCTGGTTGCCTGTGCCTCGAGCTCGGGTGCCGGAAGTTCACTGACTGGCACCTGTTGTGCAGGGTTCCGGCCGCCTCCTGCGTCTTGCTTGCCTTCCCAGTTTGGTAACTTTTCACACTACCTTTTCATGCTAGAGTGCTGCTTCTTCTTCACACTAAGCAGCAGCACTCTCATCATCATCATATTACCCATTCAAGCCATAGCATCAGCGCCATCGGCCCCGCGCCCCACCGGGGCGGAAAGAGGAGGGAGCACTGCTCCAGAATGTTTGCATGCATTGCGCACATCCCAAGACTTGACAAGAAAAGCAGCAATACACGGTGACACCATCAGACATCTTCCAGAACTGCCCCAAATATCATCAGATACAAAACGCAACACCTTGATTGACGAATCAGCCATGGACAAAACGCTGCGCAACTTTTCAGCGCAACCAGGCAGGGATCTGATCTCAGCAAACATATCATCCCTCTGAGCAGAAGTAGCAGGGCAATCAAACATGAAGTGTGACAAAGACTCAACTTCTGCACCACAACAAGGACATCCTGAAGTGGAGTTAGCTCTGCGAGCGCCAAACTGACTAGTACGCTCATGTACACACAGACAACCCATACGAACACGCAACAGCAATTCAATACCACGTGGAATTGCCACTGAACGCAAGTACGGCCTAGGCCTCCTGAAACCCATAGCATCAACATGAGAGGGATGCACATGAGTCACATACCGACTCAGAGTGGAGTGTTCCAACGTTTCACATGCAATCCTTTCAGCATGTAGTGTCGTTTCACATGCAATCCTTTCAGCAGCACTCTCACCTAGCCGGACAGTGCATGTGCATGTGAGAGGACACGGCACTAGCATGCAGTACACTGGCAGCCCACCCAACCCCCCGCTTGAAAGCGAATGACTGCTGCTGCTCATGCATGCAACGCGGACCACCCACTGTAAACGATGCTGTGCATGTGCATTCAAGCAGCTATTCGATCAATTTGTTGGACTGGGAGCCCTGCTCATTGCTTTATTTGGGATGCAACGGTGGGGACTGCTGAAGCAGTGTGTAAAAGAACGATTTTTAAACCGCTCCTGGGCTCCAAGTCAATGCACAGCTGAGTAATCATCATCATCATATTACCCATTCAAGCCATAGCATCAGTGCCATCGGCCCCGCGCCCCACCGGGGGGGGAAGAGAAGGGAGCACTGCTCCAGAATGTTTGCATGCATTGCGCACATCCCAAGACGTGACAAGAAAAGCAGCAATACACGGTGACACCATCAGACATCTTCCAGAACTGCCCCAAATATCATCAGATACAAAACGCAACACTTTGATTGACGAATCAGCCATGGACAAAACGCTGCGCAACTTTTCAACGCAACCAGGCATAGATCTGATCTCGGCAAACATACTATCCCTCTGAGCAGAAGTAGCAGGGCAATCAAACATCAAGTGTGACAAAGACTCAACTTCTGCACCACAACAAGGACATCCTGAAGTGGAGTGAGCTCTGCGACCCCCAAACTGACTAGTACGCTCATGTACACACAGACAACTTATACGAACACGCAAAAGCAATTCAATACCACGTAATATTGCCACTGAACGCAAGTACGGCCTAGGCCTCCTGAAACCCATAGCATCAACATCAGTGGGATGCACATGAGCCATATACCGACTCAGAGTGGAGTGTTCCAATGTTTCACATGCAATCCTTTCAGCATGTAATGTCCTGACCTGCTTGTTGACATGGCTCTTGCACGCACTGGCTCTGCCTTCCGCGGTCACAACATTCACACCATACTTGCACAGCTGAGTACTTACAGCAATGCTGAGTGTGTGACACTGCAGCCATGCATGTTAACATGCCAACGTTGCCAACGAGCCAGCTTGAAGACATTGCAGCACGCTCAAGCCAAGGAGAGGCAGTGAAAAGGATTGCAGGCAGCACAATGCAGCACGCCAATCTTGGCTGCTTTGACACAGCTTCCCACCTCCACGCAATGACCACAGTGTACACAACAGAAACAGCCACCACGGGTTGTCACGTCTTCAACTCTAGCTGCTGCTCAGAGGAAGAGGGCACGAATGACGGGTGACGCCATCGCCACCAGCGCTCCATATGACGGCACCGTGACGAAGAAGATTGGCGTCTTGGCGCCCCCCGACCCTATGCCGTTGTTAGCAGCCACGACAGGGTACAGCGCACGGCAGGCCACATACACCCAGCCGGCTGTTGCGGTGGCGCCCCCTGCACACGGGGCAGCACACAGCACCAAAAGTAGCTTCATACCGGTGTGGTGCAAAGACTGCAGCGCAAGCACTGCACTTGATGCACTGAAGGCAAGCTTCCCGCCACATGACGTGCGCGGGATGAAGATCAGCATCTACACATGCAGTGCCATGTCCTTTCACAGATAACAGCAGGTGAATGCACATGGACATACGTGGTTGCTGGTGAATGGTGCTGTGCCGCACAAGCAGCCAGCAGGAGGGCTGTCCTGTGGGAGTCTGCTGTCATCCACCATGCGTCTGACGAGCCAGGAGCACCAAAATCGCATGCTGATTAACCAATCCTGTGCGGCAAGGTATGGTGCAGCAGGGCGCCCGCACCCGTGAGCGCCATGGACATCCAGAAAAAGCCCAGGAAGGCAGGCATCCACTCCAGCAGGTTGCCCACGGTGCGGTCGATTGGCAGCAGGCTCGTGTCCTTGGCCCGCTCGTAGCGCTCCTTGCGCTTGCGAGCCTGCGCAGTGTGGGGAGGCGAAGAACAAGAGAGCAACGACGACACACGACTTTGGAGGAAGGACACAGCGAATGTATGATGGGCAGAAACTGCATGCACAATGCGCGCATTGTGCAGGTGTTGCAAAATTTGACAGCACTGCAGAAGCAACACACACATGCGAACTCACAAGCATGGCTCAACACAGTTGTGGGTGGCTGCCGCTGAGAAGCTCCCCAGCTGCTGAGGCGTGTTGTGAGCAGCCCTGCGTTGATGACAAGCTGCTGTCATCAGTGCAGAGTATGCCTCCGCTACCTTGTGCATGCACCCATGCTCCTGCCAGTCTGCACCTTATCCTGGTATGATTTTCTGCTGCTTTGCACTGTGATCTGCTGCTTTGCACTAAGCCATGTGGCTTGTCCTGTAGCAAGACCCGTGCATCCAACTTTGCAATGCACTTCACCCAGCGACATTGAAGTTTGTGTGGGTCACATGATGACATGAGAATCATGGTGCAAGGCCAGGTTTTCCCCTCACAGACGTCACTTGCAAATCCTGGCTGCAGTTCAGAAGATCGGAGCTCAAATGCAGCACACCTGCATCTCGTGGGTAGTCCTAGTGAGACCTTGCCACACCAGGCAGCCAACGAGCAGCAGCAGGAAAGCACTGGTCACACGTGCTGCAGTTTTGAAGACCTCCTCGTCAACAACGAGACGTGCCATGGTGCTGCCGTTCTGGCTGAGGTGGTTTAAGAGATCCCTGGGCCGTAGGACTCTGGCAGCTGCTGCACTTGCTGTTGAACGGACAGGTACAACAGCCGCACTGCAGGTGCCGGCACGTGCACTGCGGCTGTGCTGATGTGGGGTTATCTCAAGAGTTTGGCCCTGGAAGAAAGGATGCCTGCAAAGCCAATGCAGCAAAAGACAGGGGATGACATGTGACTGTTGCCTAGTTTCAACGGGCGCACATCCATGCGCAAGGGCAGCAGCTCATGCATTGCAGGCTTGCTGGGATAGCATGCAGGGTGCGGCACTGCCTGTTTTGCGGTCAACAGCAAGAGGTGCATTTCAAGTAGGTCTTTGTGATAGCCCACCATAGGTGGCAGGGGCAACAGAAACAACAGCAGCAGCTGCTGCTACTGCTGCTGCTGCTGCTGCTGCTGCTGCCACGAGTGGCGTGACCAATCGACGCACTGAACAACGCAAAGGTGTAGTGTGCTCGACGAAGCGCTGTAGGTCGTCTTCAAATACAATCCGGCTCAGACACTGACAGCTCAGAACACACACCTGCGCTCGTAGCCGGGAGGGTTTGTCGGGCCAAACACACCGTAGATGTGGCGCTTAGTGCAAATGCCTGAAATTATAAACGCATGAAAGGTGATACTGTACAATGTAGTCCTGGACCGTTTGCTGGACTATTCTCAACCCCAGGACCACTAGGCCCAAACCCCTTGCATTGAACAAGGGTGTGCTGTCACACCTGTCACTGTGCCGAACTTGTGAGTGCGCGTGGTAAGCAGCAGCACTTTCACCGAGCCTGAAAACACATGTGCATGAAGCCACAAGATCAACTGGGTGGATTAAGAGCCCTGCATACTGCCTTTTGTTGCGGTATGTAACGGCGGGGACCATCCGTCAGCTGTGCTGAAGCAGTATCTGTCACAGGCGGCCTGCTGACACTGCAGCCAGGCAGGTTGTCGACGAGCCAGCTTGAAGCCACTGCAGCACGCTCAGGCCAAGGTGAGCCAGTGTACATGGTTGCAGGCAGCACAATGCAGCACTCCCATATGGTAAGATGAGGCAGTACTCATCGTCAGGGTGGTTTGCATGCTGTCAGTGTTCAATTCAACATGAACTTTTCCTATTGCTATTCCTATTCCTATTGTTATTCCGATCAATTTACAAGACAATACAATACACAATACATATATAATCTAATTGAGTTTTTTTAAAGGAGTCTAAAAGTGTCAGAACTGGTGGATGATACATTGCAATGATGATAATGATGATATGTTGCAATACAATTGTGCATTGGGGTAGGTTTGTTGTGTGCATTGCTGTGTTTGGTTGGTGTTGTTGTGTGTGTAATGTTTGTTGGTTGAGGTTGCACCGTCGCACATCAGCGGGCCTGGCAGCACTCAGGACGCTTATGGCCATACGGTCCACAGCAGCTGCTGCCATGGATCAGGTGCGAGGCTTGCTTCCCGAGAAGGCGCAAGGGCGTCAGCTAATGCTGAGTCAAAAGAACGGATGCCACCGGTGGCCTGCTCCGTCAGCAACGCAGCATTGCACTACTCCCTTTCTACAGACTAGCATGGCTGACAATCTAACCCCAACCCCACCCCTTATCTGCAGGTGCTCAACGGTTCGTGCAGCACCGGCAGCGTCTGGAGGGGTGTGCGGCCCTGTCGACACCTGGGCGCCGCAACATGCACAGGGGATTGTGTCTTGATCGTCGTAGCTGCCCACCTGCTATAGCACGCGCTGCTGGAGCCGAGGGCAAGGCAGGCAGCAGCATACCATGCGATGCACCTGCAGAGGACTGCAGCAGACATCAGGGTGCCATTGGGCTCGTGGCTGTTGATTTGCAGTTCAACCCTGTGTTCCTGAATTTAGGATTGTGGTGAGCCACAGACAGGTGCTGAGGCTGCAGCCTGCGCCTCACCCATCATGCGGTCACATGCTGAGATGATTGCCGTATGCCGGCTCAATTCCAAGCTGCCCGCCCAGCACATCGATGATCGATGATATCACACTCCTCGTGCTATGGATGTGCTGCCACTTGACGTCGCACATGCAAGCATGCATTCTGCACCAGCTGGTCCAAAACTCTGCAAATTGCTGCTGAGCCGCTTCAGTGTCGTGGTACAGCAGCTGCACCAGCGGGAACTGTTTCCCTGTTGCTTTACAAGTGTGCCTGCAGTTCAGCACGAACGCGACACTTGCTATGCGTGAAGAGGGGCCGCAGCCGCAGCAGCTCCTGCAAGCCTGCCAGTCACCTGTCATGCTGGTTTTTTTTCAATTGGATGCTGCCCCCATGATTGGTCATGTATCCGCTGCTGCTGCCTTGTCTCTTTTGCATGCAGTGCAGGGCTCGCAAACACATCGACGGGTCTAAAATCAGGAGCTGATGGCTCCGGTTGTATAAAATGTGGCCATGGCATGGAGATGGGCTTCGACTGGTTGGTCGAAGTTTCGGCCGCTGTTCATGCACATGGGTTGTTTTCACCAGATCTCCCGCCAAAATGCACCTGCCGGCTTGGATCAAACCCACTGAAGGCCACCTGGTCGACATTGGTCAAGGCCTATCGACGGCATGGTCGAAACTGCCAACTGGTGGTTGCGACCCTTATGCAGTGTTCCAATCAAACACTGGTTCCTTGTGTGATCCACAACGCCCTTGAAAGCAAATTCCCTGCAGGCCCCAGGAGTACATGTACTGTAAACACCTTTTGCAGGACCTAGGCCTGCCTTCTCCTACGCTGCCCAGGTAATGCGTTGCTTTCAAGCTCAGGGTGGGCAGTGCCCAGGGCTGAGACCTAAAGTACTTGACGTGAAGTACTTGACTAGTCAGGTCGACCTAGGTCACCCTGTGCACACGTGTATACGACAATAGACGTGGGAGCTGCAGAGCTTCGCACACTCAAGGCTTGCAGCAACTATAAACGGAGATTCTTTATGCTGACTACACTTTCGGTGGCCACACAGCTACATCGATCAGCGGGCTCGAACACCCTCCGCATCGCAGCTACGAGGGTCACGTCGTACCAGATGTGAGCTGCTGCCACCACGGGTGGTGAATATAGTTTCTCATAACTAATTTACCAGCTTTATATAATATTTACCACCCCAGGCTGCCATGCCAGCCTACCGCCACTGTGTTTCAGGACACGCATCTTCGCAGATACAGCGGCAGTGAGATGAACTCGGGTCCACTTGAACCTGTCAGGACTGTAATCATACCAAATCCTTCTTAAAAATCAATCCACGTACACAATTGGTAGAAATAATCCACGCACACGTTGCAAAACAAAATGCTCGCTCTTCAAAACAGGGGGCTCAGCCGTGTCCGGCCGGTGACTGCCTGCACCCGTACGCTGGCTGTGAAAGCACCACGCGTTACTGCAAAGAGATTTTCACTTCAGGTGCGGCCAGCAGTGGGTCAGGGACAGGTAGTAGCATGGGTGCTACCGTAGCAGTGCTACGTGTGCGCCAGCAAACCAGCCAGAGTGGTCCAACGCTGCATTGAAGCAAAGCAAAAGATAAAGTAGCTAAGTATAGGGGTCAGCTGGGCATGCTGGGTCCGGGGCTAAGTCTCAGACAGCATGCGCGCGCCGCAGGCAACACATGCTGTACGGCAGTCACCTCAAAGGACAGCCGCACATTTCCTTCCAAAGGTTCATCACTAGCTATTTCTATAGCAGCGGCGCCAACCCGCTCATCTGGCCCGACACTCCGTTCCTGCTGGAGCTGGCAGGACCACCTCACACAAATCCTGACCATTACTGCTGCCCATCATGCTTGCAGGATGCCAACTTTGGCTTCTTCCCACAGCTGCAGAAAGCCATGACAAGCAACCCCAAGTGGACAAACAGCAGCAAGCAACAGCAGCAGGCAACAGCAGTTGAGCCGGCAGCAATAGCTGCAGCTGCCCAGCAGAGCAGGACGGAGGAGGAGCTGCCCCCATGGGCGCAGCGCTTCATGCGGCAGGTGTATGAACTGCCAAACGACCGCAAGAAGCTGCGGAAGCTGCTCCGCCTGGTTGCCAAATTGAAGGCCAAGGCAGCAAAGGCATGCGGGCAGCAGACAGCAGCTGTCTACGCCTACCTGGACCTGGTACTTATTGATATCCTTGACCAGGAGTGGCAGCAGCACAAGGAGGAGCTGGAGCAGTCGCTGGATGTGGCAGCTGCACAGGTGAACAGCAGCAGCAGCAGCAGCAAAAGCAGCAGCTGCAGCTGAATTTGGGGGTGCAGCTCACGAATCATGCATGAGCAGATAAGTGTTGACAGCAGCAGGAGGCAGTGTTATGCTCTAGGGCACATGGTAATGCAAAGCAAGTGCAGCAGTAGGGGCAGCTGTGCAGCGGCAGCAAGCATACACAAGCACAGGTTACTTGCACCGTCCAAACTGCCCGCTTTGCTGCAGCGTGGCTCCTTAGCGCTGGCTCACACAACTGGCTGTACCCTGCCTGCTGTTCATTCCCTGCTAACTCTTCCTGCAGAGTCACCTCACAAGCCGCACCAGCCACCTGGCCAAGCAGCACCTCGACGCCCGCCTCGCACTGTCCGGCTGCCGGTACCTGCGCTTCGAGGCAGCCGGCAACCTGGCCAAGCAGGTGCACCTGCTGTTCGACAGCCAGGGCTACGCTTTCGCAGTCAACGTTGCTGCGCTGCCGCAGCCACACGTTCTGGGCCTGAACTTTGGCCAAATCCTGCAGCAGGGGCTCGGCCTGGACCTGCTCAACCCGCAGTTCCGGCCAGAGCCACAGGAGAAGGTGCAGAGCCTGCGCACAGTTCCCTTTGAAGAATACCATGCCATCATAACCTCCAACGCTGCGCTGTCTGGCGAGTGCTGGGAATTTGACTTTTGGAGCAACGATGCCACGCTGGTGCCAGCTCCATTTGCCAAGTTTGGCACCGACGAGCTCAAGGCCCTGCTAACAAGCGAGGCTGTGCTCGGCAGCCTGGAGAACGGCGTGTGGGGCCGTGCCATGCTGGCGGCAGCGGCGGAGGTTGGCCTCACCCTGCAGGTTCCTGCCAAGAAGGAGGTGGCTGTGGTGGCAGGTGCCGGCAGTGTCAGCAGTGCCTCTGCATGGCTGCTCCTGCAGTCGCAGCTTGCTGAGACGATGCAGCAGGGTGGGCTGCGGCAGCTGGGGCAGCTGGCGGTGGCAGTGGTTTCTGCTGCTATGGCTGTGCTGCAGATTGTCCAGCAGCAGCAGCTGCAGTGAATGGGCAGGATCTGGTTCCCCTGGGTGGCTGCAGTGCTTTGAGGAACAGCTAGAGATAGGTGGTGGCTTGCGCCGGCTCATGGTGGTGACCAGTGTGATCGTGTAGCGGAGCGCAGTTCGCGCCAGCGCTGTGTTGCTGGCCGCGCATGACTGGTATGGTCCTGTGCAATGAGTGCATGCCATGTGCTGCGTGCGGCACTGGCACGTGGTGTTGCTCTTGGCGGGTGGTGGTGACCACACGCAGTAGATGGCTGTGTGTGGTGGGCTTGGTAGGTTTGCGCAGCCCTGTCAAAGAGCGCATGTGCAGTATCAGGTGGTTGGATGTCTGGGGCTCACTTGTGTTGCTGCAGGCGCTGTCGTGCCTGTCTGTTTGAATGCTGTCACACTGGCATACACGCCAGAGGCGTGGTACTTTTGGTAAAGGCGTGTGACCTGCTGTTGCTGGCGTGGTGATGTACATTCACCACTGCAGTCCTGTTTCTCGCTGGCCTGGGTTTCCTGTGTGTGTCGCGTGCGTTGGATAAGTGCACCACTGCATGTTGCCTGATTGCTGTGAGTGGCATGTACGCATCATGCGTCTGCTCTGGGTGTGTGTTGGACGGCCGGGTTCGGTGTCACACCTTGCGCAGTTTTGCTTGGCGTCGCCTGCCAACTTTGCAGCGTGTCGGCGCCAGATGTCTGCGGTGTTTTTTATGGACTGGGCCAGTGTGTACTTGCTGACACCTTGTGGTGCCCTTCCCTGTATTATGCTGAGTGCACTTGTGCCATGCTGGAGCACGCATTTGTGCTGCTTTGCAGCACTCATTGTTAGGCCTTTGTACACCTTGCTGAAGGTGCTGACCTGATTCCGATCCACCAAAGCCCTGAACAAGGCTTACTTGTGGCAGCGGCTTGCCAGCCCTGAACAAGGCTTGCTTGTGGCAGCGGCTTGCCAGATTCAATGACAGGAACCGCGTTATCATCTGGTGGCCTCCTGCGCTGAACCAAACTCATAACGTGTGAGTGGTGACTTGGGTAAGCCACTGTTGATTGTGAGCATTGAGCACCTGCTTGGCAACTGAACTTGCCGGGCTATAATCAAGGCAATGTATAGGTGCGCAACGGCAGCGGTGGACAGGGTACAGGTTCCGAACCCGTGATACTTGTGATAGGCAGCACATTTTTATTAGTACAGTACGGTTCCTTGTCAGCATTGGGTGTTGACAGGCTGCCAGAGACTTGAGTGCCCTTTTGCAGGATAGCAGAGCGTGAAAGTGGCCAGTGATTGTCAAGGTTTTCTTGTAGTAGCACCCAGCGCTGTTGTAGTACACAGTGGCTGTGGTGGCTGTGTTGGCTGTTGGTGGGCATGCAAAGCCGTGTTGTGCATGTAAAGGGGGGGGGGGGGAATAGGGCGCTGCACGTCGGTTATGGTGCAGCTGACTTATGCCATGCAGCTCGGTACCTGCAGGGGGCTTGAACAGCTTTGTTTCACTGTGGTCACGGCCTTGGCTTTTGTACCTTGATGGTGGTCAGCCCTGTACCAAAAGAAGGCAAAAGACGGCGAAGGCTTGTTGATTGGGCACTGGCGGTCCTGGTATGCAGTCAGCTTGTGCGCTTGTAGACTGTCATACACCAGCACCAGCACCTGCCAAGGGTTTGACAGTGGCCTGCTGCTCAAGGCCTGATTGACTCCACAAGTAGAATCAGAAAATAAATATTGCCTCATTGTGACTGTGGTCAACTGTGTCTGTGGGTTCGGGTAAACCGGCTATTCTTGCTGTGCTTTTATGCTAGCTACAGTGCTGCAGCTGCTACTTATTCTACTACAGTGTGTTTTAGCAGCAGGGTTCTGTTGTGTGGTCACGCTTGCAGGGGGATAACTGGATGCTTAGATATCCAAAGCAGGTGTCAGTGTCGTGTAGCTGTATAATTGACACATCCAATGCAGGATGTCTAAGTCTAGAATGAGGCAGCGACAGCCATATGCAGCCTTGTGGTTACGCCTCAGGCACATGTGGCACATCATGCGCAGGGAGCAATGGAAGGAGCAGTGCTGTATGGGCTTGCTGGGCTCATACCTGAGTCAGGTTCATTCCGAATCAATGAAGATGTATCATGTTGTATTGCAATGACCTGTTACTGTATGTAATCATAATGATAGATAAGCTTTAAAAGGTTTTCAGGCTGTTGCCGGGCTGCCTGTAACTGGGGTTTCCTACACAGCACAGTAGTACTGCCATGACGATGGTGACAATGACCATGACACTGCTGCTGCTGATAATGAGCGCACACAGCCTCATGCCATGTGACGTACACACACGCGAGAGCCTCAGGGTCTTTATGCCGCCTAAGGGCGGCAGATGCTGGAGTTAAACAAACCACTGGGCTGGCAGCCTGTCACGCTTCAATCAAATCGCTGCAATGCTCACTGCGCCGCGCCTTAGTGTCACAATCAAGTGAACCAACCGATTTTCAGGAGAAAAACACCAAGCGATTTTACCGCTGATGGGTGGCCCCTGCTGCGTACGGCAGCACACCTTGGACACGTGAGTTTGCTGCATTGTGCTGTGAGGACGTGTCGTTCCGCAGTTCTCTACAAGGCCGCGCGCAGCGCAACTGACCGTTGTAAGATGCACAGCATTGCCACTGGTGGTGCCAAAATACACGTGTTGGGCCTGCTCATGCACACAAGCACTTTACAGTGGGCCTACTGCACCCGGGTGCAGGCAGCAGAGCTTGCATGCAAGAGGGTGGTAGACTGTGGGGCACTCGAGCTCAGTTGCATGCGTGCACGTGCCCGTGCCCGTGCAGTGCTGTGTCCATATACCAGCACTACGGCTTGTGCTCACATTGTTCATACCCGCTGCATGAAAGACTCAGGCGACCCAGTGCCGCCCACACACGCTGGCAGCTGAGGCAGTCAGGTGGCCTACTGGCGATGGCGCAGCATGTCCATGGCACAGATAAGGGCCTGCTGACACTGTAGTTGACCTCCCAACCAATACACCGGCAGTTGCTGAGTAGCGTGCAGCCATCGCGCATGCAGTCACACATACACCAGTTCAAGACGATCACAATACACAGAAACCCCGGGTGCAACTGACACCCCCCCCCCTACACAAACTACAACACATGACTCGCGGGGACTCACCCACCGTTCAGGTGCAGCAATTGGTTCCCAGACACGCACTGTGCCGGCATGTAGCAGTGCACCAGCCACAAGCAAACCACACTTCACACCCGGCGTGTTCAAGCGACCACAACCGGACAGGCATACAGAAAACATCCACTCACTACCGCTGCCCAGATCAAGCACTGTTTACCTGCAGCAAAGCATCAACCTGCCTTGCTGCTCCTGCAGTTGCACTTCCCCACAGCAGCAGCAGCAGCACATCGCTGCTGACACACAACATGCAGAGAATTAGCTCCTGGCACAGGCCTGCGTACCGGCGCATGCAATTCCCTCCGCTGCTGACAATGTGCACACGCATTCTTGCCCTCTTGAACGCACACAGCAACAACAGTCACGCGGACTGCAAACGCACACCCCAAGCCCACGCATCCTCCACAGCACCGCATGCACCAGCAGCCGGCGCACACTGGCTTGTGGTGCTGTTGCTGCCGTCCCTGGTGCACCCACGTGCCGCCCTTGATACGCAACATCCGGTACACACAACGACCCACCGCCCCAGCCAGACGGCACATCTGGCGCACCCGACATGTCACACCGCCCACCCCTGCAGCACACCTGCCACTGACTCACCCACTGCACCAATCCACCAGCCTACCAGCGTACTGGCCAGCCAGGCGGCAGCACCAGCAGCTGCTACTCAGCGCCCCCAGCGTCTTCGCCTAGTTGCCGATCTCCCAGCAGGCCCAGTCCTTGCCGTTGCAGGCCCTCACCCACTGCTTGCCGCCGGGCGCCTCGATGCGCGCGCTGTTGGGCGACCAGTCGCCGCGGCCAATCTTGACGGCGATCTTGTCGTTGATGGTGGCAGCGTACACGTCGGCTGCGGCCTTGCGCACCTGCACCTTGGCGCGGCAGTCCAGGCCGTGGCGCTTGCGCACCGCCAGCAGGTCCAGGATGCACTGCAGGGCGGGCAGCAGGCGGTGGCCGCACGCTCAGCGAGCAGCGCTGGTCGCCGGAGTTACGACGTGCATGGGAGTCCGCAGCAGGTGCATCCCCGCCGCCGTGCTGATTAAGTCGTGTATCCTGCAGCGGAGTGCGCCGTGGTGCCCAGAACCTCGCAGGGGTTTGGCGGTGGCCCATCACATGCGAAGAGCCATGGCTCCAGACAGCACACATGGCAACGAAGACAGCACACATGGCAACGAATAAGGAAACGACCTGCAAGCACCCGGCAGGCATGCGGCCAGCCTTTGGCAGGCCCTGCCCACCTCGCGCATGCCACCCTCCTGGTAGAGGTGGTCATAGAACACGCACGGCGTGCCCGGGTGCGTGAGGATGTAGGCGTAGCCCTCCTGCAGGTGGTTGTTGGGGAAGGGCCAGTGGTTGAGCGTGGAGCCCGTGTCGTGGTTGTCGATGAACGTGATGGCGCGGCTGGGCCACATGCCGACAAATCCTGGCGGCCGGCCCTGCAGGCGGTACAAAGCGAGTACAACAGCGGCAGCGCAGCGTCGTTCAGCACAGGAGAAGCAGCGCAAGGCCAGGATGGAAGAGGCCGGCATGCGTTGTGGCGTGGCGGTGCTGCATGCACAGCGCTGCAGGGAGCACGCCCTCTGTTGCACATGACACAGCCAGCGCGGCCTCAACGGTGCGCCCATCGACCATGCACCTGCGCGTCCGCGAGGCGCCAAGACACAGACACAGCCAGCACGGCCCCCAAGCCACGCACCTGCGCGTCCGCGAGGCGCCAAGACACAGACACAGCCACAGACAGCGCGGGCTTGACACTACGCCCCCAGGCCACGCACCTGCGCGTCCACGAGGCGCCAGAGCTCGTTCCTGCCCAGCGCCTCCTGCAGGATGCCCTTGGTGGTGAAGTCAAATGCGGCGTTGGTGCCGCCCGTGGCGTCCACCCAGTTCACGGTGCGCTGGCGGTGCGCATCCTGCAGCAACACACGCGCGCATACAATGTGCATGGAGCAGAAGGAAGCACCGTCGAGCATGCCGGCAGCTCATCCAAGCCACACACTGCCAGCTGCCTCTGCACGCTGGATGGCAGCTGCTGCTGGTGTGATCCTAAGACCTCGTGAATGTTCGCATGGACCAACAGCTGCTGCTGCATGTGATGCTGCCACTAGCTACACATTTGCTGTGCTGCTGCGCAGTGCCGCGCACCTGGTTGTAGTTTGAGAGCAGGGATAGCTGCTGCTGCTGCTGCTGCTGCGTGCAATCAAGCTGCAAGCTGCCACTGGCTGCTGCTGCTGAGCCGTGCCGCGCACCTGGTTGTAGTTGAGCACGCCGTCGGTGTACTCGCAGGTGTCCCAGTACTCGCCAAAAGCCATCTCAGGCACCTGCAGCACAGCACGTACCATCCGTTACTTTGGCGCGCTGTGCAGTGCGATGCAGTGTTCGAGGGCTGCCATGCCACAACAAACAGTGCAGTGCGAGCATACACGCCGGCGTGCATGTGGCCAAGCGCATGCAGCCATCGCTGCCATGCCCAGCAGAGCAGGGCAAGGGTTTCATCAAGGCAGAGCTGCAACGGTATGCAGTCACAAATACTCTGCCAGCTGAGTTTGAACGCATGAAGACACTGTTCATGCACATGTTGCTGGACAGCACGTCGCCGAGCTGCTGCTGCTGCGGCCAGCGGGGCCCCACCGTGGCGTCCGTGTAGATCTTGACAAACTGGCCACCGTAGCCGCGCACAAAGTCGTAGCGCCAGCCGTCAAAGCCGATGCTGTTCTTCAGGAAGCGCAGCCACTCGATGATGTCGTTCTGGATGCGCTCCTGCAAGCACACAACGCACGCATGTACAAGCGGCGGAGTCGGGAAACAAGCAGAAGGCAGCGTGCAGGCTTACGCAAAGCTAGAGTCGGTGCTGCTGTGTACCGCAATGTAGCTGCTCCAGGCACTCCTCTAGGCAAGCTTCCTTGACACGTCCATGCCTGGGCAGCTGCGGGTTGTGCAGGCCTCGTGGCGACATGAGCGCGCGCAGCGCATAACTTTCCAGGCCGAAAAGACAACCGTCCCCCACCTGAGTGTGGTCGATGTTGGGTGCCGCCGGGTAGTCGTCGCCCGTCTTGTGCGCGCCGCGGCCAGACCACGCCGGGTTGTTGTTGCAGATGGCGCTGTTGTCCCACGCCAGGCGGCCCCCAAACTTGTTCCACTTGCCGCCCTCGCCCTGGTAGGTGGCGCACCTGGACGACGAAACAAGTTGTTCATTTCACCATTCATTAAGATTTTAGCCACAAAAAGGCGGGACTTCCCCCTCTCTGGTAGGTGGCGCACCTGGACCAAACAGCAACCCAGTGTGAGGCACACACCAGCATTCATTGGCGCTGCTGCACAGCTTCGCCAACGCACGGGCCTCCGAGCCACACTATGTGCAGCACGCAGTTGAGCAGCGCTGCTGCTGGCAGCCGGCAGCTCCACCACAGCAGGGAGCCGGCGCGCACCGCAGCATGCTTGCCAGCTGCGCCGCAGCCGCACCTGTGGTTGACCACAATGTCTGCGATGACCTTGATGTTGTGGTTGTGGCAGACCTGGATGAGCTCGCGCAGCTCCGCCTCAGAGCCGTAGCAGCTGTCCAGCTGGTATAGGTCGCGCGGCAGGTAGCCCTGGGGGCTGACGCTGTCGCTGGGCGGCGGCAGCCAGATGGCGCTGAAGCCCTGCTTGGCCCAGTCGGCTACCTTGGGCACCATGTCCTTGTACCAGCTGCGCTTGTGGCTCTCCCAGTTGAAGGCCTGCGCAGGCAAAGTCGCAGCAGGACAGCCAGCAGTCATCACCCGTAGTGGTGCCATGTTGATGCAGTCGCCAACACTGCAGCACCAAAAGCACGTTTGTGGCTCACGCTCACGTCACGCAAGGTGTTCAACTTGCTATGTTACGGCATGCATGAGTGACGCCCTGCATCAACAGCACAATGCTTGCTGCAGACATGCTACCTCTTTTTGTTTACGAGGGCTACAATGTGTGGAAGCATGCTGATATGTGCTTGTGGCAATGCATGGTTCAGTAACGTCTAAGACATGACTGAACCATGCATTGCCACAAGCCTATAATGCATGTTTCCACACATTGTAGCCATCGTAAAGTGATTGAACTAACTTGAGCCCAAGTGAGAGCTTGGCTCAAGTTGTTTCGATCACTTTTCTTTGCGCAATTATGCGTTCAACTTGTGTGGTGCACGCCATGTTGGATGACGAACTGCCTACGTGCAACTCCATCCCTTCAAAATGGCATATCAAACTGCACAGAAGTGGTGTGCTGACAAGCCAGGGGGGTGAGGCAGTGCACACTTCCAGTGCTTCGCTGCCTCGTACCTGCAACAGGATTTCGTAGCCGTTGCCTGCTGCTGGTCCGGTGCTGGTGACTGCTGGCGGCGCCGTCACAGCAGCCTTCATCTGCTCTGCCATCATCTCGGCTGCTGTTTTTGGCGCTTCGGGCAGGGCAATGACGCGGCGCGCAGCCAGGCACGCCTCCATGGCTGCCATCTTGCGCTCCAGGACTGCAGCTGCCTCCTGTCTGCACAGCAGCAGCAGCAGCAGCAGCAGCAGAGGGCTGACCATGACAGCATTGTCACATGTGTGCAGCCACGCAACTGCAGCACATGCAGTAGATGCAGCACGCGTGAGCGTATGTGTCGTGCAGGCGTTTCCGAACGCACGATACTGAAATATAGTGCACTGGAGACCGCCTGACCCTGAACAGTATCACTTGGCCAAACGGCCCGACCTCTGCACTGCAACCGAGTTGCATGATGACAGCACTGACCTGGAAGTGTCCTTCAGTGCGATGACGCCCCCGTCTGCGCCTTTGGCCCTGAGCTTGTCCATCTCCTTCTCCAGCGCCACAAACACAGCCGCTGCCTGCGCCATCTCAGCAGCAGCCAGCTCCAGGGCCACGGCATCACCTGCAGCAGCACGTGCGCGCACAGCGATGCATGCCCAGCGTGTTGACTGTGGCACATAGTACAGCAGGCGCGCACCTTGCCCGCACTAGGCATCTGCCAGAAGCAAGACCATGCACCTCCCCAACATGGCAGCAGCAGCAGCGAATGTTGTTCAATCAAAGCACACCCGAACACCAGGAAGACAGGAACAGTGCATGGCTTTCCAGACCATCATTGCAAGCAGCCAGAGACGGCAGCAGCCCGAAACTGAGCAGTTTGTGGCAGCAGTGGCGCACCCGTTGTCAGCCCGGGCTGCACCTGGCCCTTCAGGCGCATCACGTCAGCTGCCGCCAGCTGGCCGTAGATGGCTGGCTGGTTGCTGACCTTTGTGGTGGATGCCATGTTCTGCACCAGGTCCCGCAGGCCATCCCACTTGTCCTGCAAGCGCACGCAAACTCACCACGATGAGCACAAGCCCCGCCCTTGGAGGCTGGCGCTGGCAGGGGCATTGTGTGGCGCACCCCACACACCAGCCACACGGTGCAGCGCCGCACCGAATGATCTGGCGAGGGCATATGCCACATGCCTGCCAGACAAACGGCAGCAATGACAGCAAGCACACGTGGCAATCCCTGCAGCGAGCTACACACCGAGCACGCTTCTACCCACCTTGGGGACCTTTTCGCCCTCAGTTGTCGTGACCTTGAACACGTTGAGCACCATGCCGTCTTCACTCTGCTGCGCAGCAGAGTTGACATTGACGCCAAACTGCTGCAGGCCGCTGCTGAGTGCTGCAAGCAGAGCATCACCCTGCCCGCGGCCCTCTACCTGCACATGACAGAGAGCAGCACCAACAAGCACAGGCGTGAGTGCCTGATCTTGCACACAATGCCAGAAAGTCATCCAGCAAGGTGATTCGAAGTAACTTTCACCTGCACAGCTTGCCAGCTGGCAGGTGACATGCAACAGGACACTGGCAAGTGCCAATGCACTTGGTGAAACACCTCCGTGCAACCACGCCGTGTGCGAATGCTGTATCGCTTGCAGGGCGGTATGCTTGCAGCATGTGACAGCTGATCTTGCTTGCAGAGTGCGTGGGCACGGACCAGTGTTCCTGCGCCACACACTGCCCCTTGCTATGCTCATGGGCTGCGTCTTACCCGGATGAGAGTGAACTCCTTCTCTGCTTCATTGTCAATCTCGATCTCGAGCGGCTGCGCCTGGCTGTCTGTTGAGGTCAGGCTGTCTTGCGCCCCTGACATTGCCACTGCAGACAGCGGCTGCACGACTGCCTGCGCACATAACGGAGAGGGCAGAGCCGCATGCAGCATTCTATGAACTTGTCGAAGTCTGCACGTTGGACTGTGCAAAAGTATGGTAGCATGCTGCCTGTTGGTTTAAAGGCGCATGCTGCATGCATTTCAGCAGCCACACCCAACATGGTTGTTGTGTGTGCTGCTGCTGACCCCAGCTGCAAGGCTGCAGTTGCTGAGCGCACCTTCCTGCTTGGCACCGTGGGTCGTCTATGCAGGGCTGCTGCTGTGGCGGCTCTTGGGCAAGGCAGCGCTGCTGACCGCACCACGCGATGCAGCGGCTGAGCAGCAAGTGGCCTGCCTTGGGAACACTGAACACCTATTTGTGTACGCCTGCTAAGCTGGGCAGATGGCGTGCTGCTGAACGCGCCAAATCTGTCCATCTTTAGCCTGAGGAAGCGTCCAGGGCTGTAGTTGTGGCTGGCTGCAGCACTGGCTTCACAGCAGCAAAGAGTTGGTCAAAATGCTGCTGGAGTTGAGCCTGCGGTTGGCAGCACATGCACCGAAGGGGTCATTCGCGATCAATTTAAAAAAGGTTTGCACACATCGGCCGCAAGCTGCCCTGATCCTGCAGCTGGAGCGGAGCACGACCGGTGCAGTTTCACGCTTTGTTCCCCAGCGCCTGTTGCGATCACGTGCTGGGGCGATGGAACCCCCCAAACAACCCTTGATAGCTGCATGTCTCACTTCCTACCTGTGCTGGGCACAGCGCATGGCCCAGGGTGAGCCGCACACACTGACCTGGCCTGCTGCAGGACAATGCAAGAAAGCAGAGACATGTACAGCAGTAGCCCTGCTTAGTTTTGTGTTCTGCGTGCCGATCACGACTGTGTAACACCCACAGGAAACGAGTCCCTCACCGACACCAACAACCCTGCTGCTTACCCCTTGCTGGTACGTTCTGTCTGCTGCTGCTGTGTTGTGCACTGTACGTCGCAGTCGTAGATCAATCGCAATGAAGCTGAAGGGGGCCTGTTTGGCTCACGGGAACAGCCCGCGAAGGGGGCTGTGACTGTGGGAAGAAGTCCACGTTCGCAAACAACCCTGATCAGCCAAACACCTCCTTGCAAAATAAAGAACGCCAGCACAAATGGGTTTGCAACAAGCCGCAGCAATCAATAGCTGTGTAACGCCCAGATGTCAGTCACAAGTTGGGAGTTGGGAACTGCCGACAAACCAGTTACTAGGTGGTTGACGCGCATATGCAGGAAAACTTTGATTTTTAATACGTCTTATTTCTTCGTCTAGCAGGGTACAGAAGGGCCAGCAACCAGGACATTGACCCCCCCCCAAAAAAACCCTTGCGCCGGCGCTTGTGCCATGTGCTTGCACTATGTCGTGCAGATGCAGCGTATCCTGCTTCAGCATGTACAAGCCTGTCAACTCCTCATATGTTTCATGACCAGCAAGCCAATGTTCCGCAGCTGTCATTTGTATATTGCCCACAATTTGGATGTTGCCCAATGCACTGCATGCCATGATCGGGGGGGGGGGGGATAGGAGGAGATGACACAACAGTACTATACACTACGATAACAAGCAGACAGCAGCAGCAAAAGTACTGTAACAAGCAGCAGCACATCATAGTTTCGATGTTACACGACGTGAACATCAACCTAGCAGGGAAACTTGCCATGCTTTGTGACAAAGCAGTGAACCGCAGAGACCCCAAGTACTGTGGATACGAAGCTGTCTTCCCTTGCTACAATCCCCTGCTAGGTTGCACGCATATATGCCAAGCAAAGGTAAACAGTCTAGTGCTGCTGTTGTACAAAATACTTGATTCATGTACCATCATAGAGATAGGATGACACTCCACTCTGAGTCGGTATGTGGCTCATGTGCATCCCACTCATGTTGATGCTATGGGTTTCAGGAGGCCTAGGCCGTACTTGCGTTCAGTGGCAATTCCACGTGGTATTGAATTGCTTTTGCGTGTTCGTATGGGTTGTCTGTGTGTACATGAGCGTACTAGTCAATTTGGCGGTCGCAGAGCTAACTCCACTTCAGGATGTCCTTGTTGTGGTGCAGAAGTTGAGTCTTTGTCACACTTCATGTTTGATTGCCCTGCTACTTCTGCTCAGAGGGATAGTATGTTTGCTGAGATCAGATCCCTGCCTAGTTGCGCTGAAAAGTTGCGCAGCGTTTTGTCCATGGCTGATTCGTCAATCAAGGTGTTGCGTTTTGTGTCTGATGATATTTGGGGCAGTTCTGGAAGATGTCGGATGGTGTCACCGTGTATTGCTGCTTTTCTTGTCAAGTCTTGGGACGTGCGCAATACATGCAAACATTCTGGAGCAGTGCTCCCTCCTCTTTCCGCCCCGGTGGGGCGCGGGGCCGATGGCGCTGATGCTATGGCTTGAATGGGTAATATGATGATGATGATGATTCATGTACCATCATAGAGATAGGATGACGCGGCAGCTTGCAGGCTGCAATTCACACTGTGGCACTGTCAGATACAGCCTGTGTCGACACAAGGACGTCTGTGGACCCAAGCACCAAGGTAATCCAGGAGTAGGGCATCGGTGCTACGACACCTCAGCAACAAGTGGAATGAAGGCACTGTGCGGCATTTCAGGACGCTTTGCCTCAACAATTTCATCCAAATCCCACCCCCACCCTGTCTGACAAGAGGTGGACAAACAATGCAGCAACATGTGAGATTGGATATATGCGGGTCCTGGGCTCCAGGTACAGCACACATGTGAGAGGACACAACACTGCAACGCTTGCCAAGGAGTGTTCCACAGCGTACCAACGCTTGGCACCACTGGCTGGCATCACGCCCATACAAGTAGTGTGCCAGCCTTACGCCCAAGAACAGCAACTCGCACCGCACAACACGCGCCATGCAAAACATGCCATGTGCACTGCCCACCCTTCCACAAGTGGACACCACTGACACCAGCGACCTGACTGCAGGTAGCAGCTGATGGATACTTCTACTGTGCAACTGCTGCACTGCCGAATGATCAGGCCATGTGTCTGTGAGGAGGTGCTGGTGCGAGAGGTGTTGACAAGCCACAGCACGGACACATGTACTCTTGCAGTGCACTTGCATCTGCCCTGAAAGGTTTGTCTACATGTGCAGCAAGAGCACGCAATGCGGCTCTACAGCGGGGCTAGCACCTTGAGCACGCCACAAATCACATCAGAGGTAGCGCACACACGTGGAGCAATGCTGTGTTGCCAGCTGTCGAAGCAGGACAGGGGCCAGCACACAGAGCACGACTTCACAGCACTGGTCACCTCTGGCTTCATTCCTGTACTGCAGCGCTCTCCTTGCCCAGCTGTGCGGTGGTGCAGTCTGCGTTGCCCACAGGGAACAGTCTGCCAGACATGTCCAACGCGTGTAACCTTTGTTGTGCAGCTGCACAAGCATGCAACCGCAGTGCAAACAAAGGTGAATGCTCGCCACCAGCTGCATGCATTCTTGCAGGAGCACACCTGCCAGTGGTTGTCACACTTTGCAAAGCTTGTGAAGGCCAACCAACCCTGCCAGAACCATCATGCAACAGCCCGCTGAGCTAGTAGCACAGACTTTGACACAGTGCTCATTTGGGGTGGCTCATACCATCTAAGATGGTGACTGGACCTACGTGTAACTACTCTCTTAAAAAAGAGCTGCCAGCTGTATTTACTGTAGATGACAAACCTAGCGTTTCACCCAACACAGAAGAACAGCCGAGCTGTCAAGCGCCAAACAAGCCCCAATCCTGCACCTTCAAGCTGCGTAGAACCCCCTGCATCACCGCAGCAGCCTGCCCTGCCGCCGCCGCCTGCTGACCCTGTGCATCAGCATGCTGCGCTGCACTGCTGCTGGGACTGATGTAGCTGGGTGCATTGACAGTCACCAGCAGGTCTGAGCTGTGCTGTGGCAGCCGTATGACGCACAGCAGCAGCTGTACCGTGTTGGCGCGGTCCAGGCCTGCGTCCCTGCCCTTGCAGGCCTGCTGCGTGCCTGACACGAAGCATATGTATGTGCCCTGCTGGATGTGCGGCACTTCTGCAGTGCCTGCAAACACATGTCAGGCAGAGCAAACCAGGGGTATTGGTCCTGAATCAACAGAACTGCCCTGGCAGCGACAGCAGCATCAGGCACGATGCAGGCAAATGCTTCCACAGCTCAATCCGTGATCTGTCAGGGCCCGCTGCCTGATGCACAAATGGTGCGTGCTTGCAGTGTTGTCATAATGACAAGCACGTGGGCTGATTGATACATGAGTTGGAGTTGCATTGCAGGGCAGTGGCAGCAGGGCACGCCTGACAAGAGGGTCACGCCTCACCTAGCTGCTTGATGTCTGCAATGCTGCTGCTGCTAGCCTCATTGGCAACCGCCAAATCATCAAACACAAAGCGGCCCACATTGCTGTCCGGCACATCACTGTGTTCCTGTCGCCACACAACGCAGCAAGACCACATGGAGTGGTGTCAGGCGTCAGCAGGGGCAGTAGGACCCTAACAGAATGCCGTATGAATGCACTGCCACTGCTAGAGTGTTTCGTATGCGGCAATTGCATATATGTGCGTCTGTCCCAGTAGCCAGGCAAAGCGTTGGAGGGTGGGGTGAGGCAGTGCTGCAGGTGAGGCCCCTGCGCACTCGCACGCACCAATCTGGCGAATTTGCCTGGCCATTTCAATTGTTCAGCCTGGCACTCACAGCAATCTCCAAGACTATTGACTGATCGCTAGCGCCATCCGCCCAGACCTACAAGCAGGCATAGGTTATTACTTTGCGTCGGCAGTGAGCAGCAGCAGCAGAGGCAGCAGCAGCAGCAGTGCTGGATTACTGCCGGGCCACTCGGCACAGGGCAGTGAGCACACACCTCTTGATGATCTGGAACAGACCGAAAATCGCTCACATCCACGAATCGATTGGGAAATTGCGCTGCAATCGCTCCACCGTACAACTCAACCGGCCTCCAAGTGTCCTGCGCAAGGACGGTCATTCCTTAGCGCCCAGCAAGGCGTGTCAACGAATATTATGGGAGAACACAAGGAACAGTTCCTGCGGCAAAGCTGCCCGGGACTGCGAGTTCTGTTGTACTACCTGCAGTGTCAGGCTGGGGTTGGTGGGAGCACGACAGCCGAACCCTTGCATGTATGCCTGCCTAGAAAACTCATTAGAGGTATGCTCACAAATGTTACCAGGTCTGGCTGAACTTGGGCTTCCTTGCAAGTTCAAGTGATTACACCAGCACACACAATGGCACGTCACATGAAACCACGGACACACACAGAAGTCACTGCTGAGACAAACGCTCACTGGAGCCAGATCAGCAGCCGTTCAGCAGCCGCAGCAGATAATGCTGTTGTTAACTCTCGCAAGGTGCATGGCAATACCACCTGCAACACCCACCACACGCGAGGCTGTGCTGCAGGAGCTTGCAGGCTGCAGCACTCTTTCTCTCAACCCTCAATATGCGCCGCCTTGCAGGCGCACACCCGTACAAATGCAGATTCAAATTCCCTTTATGCTGGTGCAGACAATGCCCACAATTCAGGAGCTCAAGCGGCCACATGTGCCGCAACTCCAGCGATGGGCAACAGTAGCTAGCGCACCAGCTTCCAACAGACACACACCCCATACCATATAGCCCACCACGCAACTGCACAGAGCTTCCTCTGCGTGCATTATTTGCGAAAGCAGTGCATAGCAGACCATCTGCTGAAAAGAAACAGACAACCCGCCAACAATGACAAACACAAGGTCCGCAGCACGGCTGAACCCGAGGCGCGGGCTACTTGCACAGACCGAAAGGGTGACAGGCGACATCCCCAAGCACACTGCAGGGAGAAGAGCGAAGCCACACCGATTGAAAAGGTGCAAAGCAAGCCCACCACGCACTTGTTGCAAGTACTCCCCATGCTGCATGTCATGCGTGTGCCTACACTGCTTGGAGAGGTGCACGCTGCATGCAGACGTAATGCAGGCTACACTGAAGCTGCAGCCAAACGACAAGTTCGTGTCCAGTGTTTGCTACAGTCATGCTCAGGGCTTGCATACGCAACGCTGCTGGCAAGTGCGCAGCACAGAGCCAATTGGTTGCTGACAGGACAGTACCAAGAACTGCACAATGTGCTGCGCAAGCAGCCATGCAGCATGCACGCACTTGTGGCGTGCGCCACCAAAGTCGCATCATTGTGTTGGCCACATGATGCTTGCTGTCTTCGTGCTGTAAACTCTCCTCGTTGGCGGGCCTGCTCACACTCGGCCCACACCCACTCTCACTCTCCTCCCCCGCATACCCGCACCCACTGTACCCAACTAAACCTCTTCTGAGAGGGCACTCCGAAACCTCGGAGCCAGAAACACACCGATAGATATGCCTGAGCACAGCGCAGCCACGCCTGCACCTTCAACACCACCAGCTGGCTGCCAACTGCAGCAGCTGCAACAGCTGTGCCGCCCCTGCCCACTGCAGCCGCAGCAGCAGGAGCTGCAGCATGTGCACGACTGCAGTGCAGCAGAGCTGGCCAATAATCCATCAGCTGCGCTCAGACGAGGCCCGTTGCCACACTGGGGGTCTCACCCAGGTTCCGCAAGGCTCCTGTGCGCACAGCCTCACCAGCAACTGCGTCCTAAAGATCACATACTTGGGACGCCGCGGCTGCTCTCATGCCAGAACCCCAGCTTCTCTCCGTTCTTCTTGGCCAAGCGAATTACGCCCTGCACCTGCTTGTTGTCGACACCCAGCTGCTTGCAGAAGTCTTTGATCACTGCAGGAGCAGGCGCGGCATGCCAGCAGCAGCAGCAGCAGTGGACCAGTAAGTGTCAGTGCCGCACTGCTTGCCAGAAAATGCAAAACAAATTTAGAGTTGGCATGGCCGACTTGACACAAAGTCGCTTTCCTCAATCGCTTTCCTTGAACGCCCAGCTGCAGACCCAACTACTGCTGAATTGCAAGCTGGGGGCATACACTGCCGTTTTGGCTTGCTCCACAGAATGCTCGACAGTGCACCAGGCTACCATTCCAAGCGGCCTTGAGCTACAGCTGTGCTATGATCCAGTGAAGTTAAGCCCACCTTGTGAGTGCAATGAAATGGCCTTTCCCCTAAGCTTGTTGAAGTCCTTCTCTCCGACCACACCACGCACAACCACAACCATGGGTGCAAAAGGACCACCAGCGCCCTTGTTGCCCATACGCACCACCTGCCGCTTGGGGGCTCCTGCAAACACCAAGTCAACAGCAGCACGCATGAGGCTGCCATGCAGGTACAACACAGCTGTGCCCTGTGAGACTGACGAACGCATTACAGCTGCAGGTTTCACCTCACAAAGCAAGCAGAAAGCAGGGCGAAGCCAAGGAAAGCAAAGCTTTGGCTGGTGCCTTGTTGGTGCTGTAACCAGCAGGTCACCACGACCTATTGCTGATTTTTCTGCCACGCAAACGCAAAATCAACCAGCCAAATTAACATAGGTTACTGGTTTCTGGTTTCCAGACATCCCAGGGTCTGAACATTCCCTGCTCGGCACCCGAGCTGTGCACACGTTGCACACCACCCACCTGCGCACGAAGTGCTCTGCACCGTCTGCTGCAGCGCTAGATTGCAGTCACGAGGAACATCCCAGGATGTTAAAACATTTGGCTGCTGCAGCTGAACGCCCGCGCTGCTTGCACCTGCTGTGCGCGCTTGTTGGTGGCTGCTGCTGTGCACCTATGGTAGCCAGCCCGAGAGCCTAGGCAAATGTTCATGCTGGCAGCCATTTCTACGTGTGTTCAGCCCTTCCAGACACG